>JARBWK010000010.1:26733870-26844942 GCA_030556195.1 Anolis apletophallus | reverse complement strand
AAGGAAAGGACAAAGAATGAAAGACAGAGCTGAACTTAATAAAAGGAAATGCAGTACCTCTGAATGATTGTGTTCCTGCATAATCTTGGTCTCTTCTTCAGTCCGATCTTTCTCCTTCCAGTCATGTTCCCCAGGGACTTGGTCTAGATCCTCTGTTAAGTGCTCTGGTTGCCCTGCTTGCTCCATTTCCTCTTCCTCAAGTTCCTTTTGTGTTCCTCTGCAACCTGCTCAACATGTTGTTCTTCATCCTCTCCAGCTTCCTGCTTCTCCTGTATATTTAACTCCCGCAACACATGACCTTCAAACTCTTTTCTGCCAGGATGGAACAGTCCAGCTCTCTCTTCTCTTCCTTCTGAATGAGCGCCTCTGTTGGCTTCTCCTCCTCCTAGTGGCTGTTCTCCATTCAGCACAATCTGCAACCATACACAAAATTCAATCTGGGTGGTTTGTTTCAAATACAAGGTTGGTTATTGGATGTACTAAATAAAGACAATGTACTGTAGACCATGTGATTTAGTTCCTGTAACCTTTTATTGGGTTTTCTGGGATAAACATACAGTCTACGTGGAGGAAAAAGGTTCAAGGAAAAAAAGAGAGCAGTGTAAGATCATTCTCGGGAGGGCACCTTTCTATGAAGTCATAGAGATGATCGATCATCAAAAAAAATATGGTTAAGTTAAACAATGACACATATTGGGCAATTCAAACCTGAGCCCTAAATTAATCAACAAATTTCAAATAAAAATAGCCCGAATACAAAAAGAAGTAGAAAACAATTAATAATTAACAAAATAGTGCCACCTGTAGGACATCTGTGTTTCTACTTCAAATGACCATCATTGGAATTATTGATCATTACCATACCAGGCTTTAAAATGAACACACAGAAGATAGTCATCACTAGACTTGTTGCATTCAACAATTAAATTCAACTTTATGAATGACTGAGGAAGCATTGGCCAAATGTTTTCGGGTTCAGCCCCCAAATGTGTGATAGCATGGCAATAGTAAGAGATTATGAGAATTATGGCCCAAATCATAGAGGGTCAAATATTCCTCAGACCTCTTTTATGGAACTAATGCATATGTATGTATTTTTCCAAAAGCAACTGGTTTGTCATTACTGGAACAAAATATGGGACCATCTGGCTTGCCACTACTACAATAAAACTTGGAACTCATAAGAAGCAGTGATGGGGAATCACCAGATGGCATTCTTGAAATCATCATATCACCTTCTACTTAACACCATGATTTGGTGGTTCCCAGCTTTTGCACATTTTCTCCATTATAACACATGTAAATGCATCTCAAACTAAAACTTAGGTACCAGCAGTAGCTAAAGTATTCCAATATTATGAGCCTCATTTAGTACAAAAATCAAGGACATGCTCCCCACCCCACACAAAGAAGTAACCTGCCATAATGTATACTTCTTCTTCGAGAGCTCTGTGAATGCACACTTATGAAGTTTATAGCCAGCGCGGGCTTCCCAACGGAAACTTTTCCAGTTTGAAACTTTTTGGCGGTAGCTCCGCCCAGCCAACCCGGAGGGCATAAAAGGCGCCTCCAGCGCCCACGCCATTCCTTTGTTTTCCGCCACTTGGGCAACATCGGAATACGGCTGGTTGTGTGAGCATAGCATGTCCACAACCAGTTTCAAAAGGTGTTTATCCTGCGGTAGCAAGATCCCGGACAGTGACGGTCACACGACGTGCCTTCGGTGTCTCGGGGAGGGACACGCCGTTCCTGCCTGCCGGCACAGCCAGGCCTTCGACCGCCACTCGAAGAGCGAGAGCCCGCAGGCTTCAGGCCTACCTCACGGAGCGTGCTCTCTGCCCTCCACAGATGGCGACGGCTGTCCCATCTGCCTCCTTGGGATCCGGGGCGGCTGCCTCGGTCCCCGCTGCGCCGACCGCCGCCCGGCTGGGAAGCGTCCGCACAAGGAGAAGAATACCACCAAGTCTGTCTCCTCGAAGACTTCGAAGACTTCGGTGTCGAAGAGGCCCTGCACCGTAACCACCGAAACGGTCCAGCTGCCTCCTCCTCGAAGAGCATCGACAAGCTCAATGGCGTCGGGCCTCTCCCAGAGGTCGGCCATCTCGAGGACTCCCTCCGATCGGGCTATGGAGATAGCTTTCCGGAGGTCGAGTGAAGAAGCCCGTAGAGCCCAGACCAGAGGCCTGGTTCCTGTGACTCCGGCAAGTCTCTGGAGGCCGCTGCCTCGAGACCTCCCTCACCGAAAAGGCGCAGGACGCTGACGTCATCGTCTTCAGTCTCCTGCCCCGACTCTTCGCCTGTCCCTGTTCTCGCTGTGGAGACAGGGGTAGAGCATCATGTGTCGCCAGAGAACTCTGCCCAGACCGTCGTCCTCCCTCCGGGACAGACCTCGGTTCGACAACTGTTTATAACTTCGCCAGACAAAGGCAGGCAGACCACGAGGCTCGCCCTGGCCCCGGCCAAGCGACCACCTCCTCCTGTGACGGCAGAGATGCCGAACATCCCGTCGACGACAAGGTCGCCACCACAATCACAACCGCCGGTGATCCCAGATACGGTCCAGCCTTGGTCGGGAGACGAGATGGAGGATGGCGAGGTCCTCGATCGATAAGATCAGGATCCATCCTGTCCCTCAACATGGACAGAACGCCTCCCATACGGGCTGTGACGCCGAACCCTCCTCTTCGCCGACGGACAACGTGAAGGCCTTCGGGAGCAGATGGGCCGGATGGCGAGATCCCTGGGGATGCAAACCTATGTCCCCACGAGGTCCAGCGCTTGCCCAGTGTTCAGACGGGTGCAGATCGAAGATGCGGCCCAACCGCACCTTCCTATGCTAGAACCGCTGGAGGAGGCGGTCAAGGCATCATGGGCAACTCCGTCTACCATCCCTCCTACGTCAAGTCGCATCGAGGCATGGTATAAGATAGACGAGAGGGAGAGGAGCTGGCTCCACGACCATCCAGTGCCGAACTCGATGATCGTCACCTCCGCCCAAACCTCGGGCCGAGAATCTGCGGCGCCTCAGATCAGGAGGGAAGGAGATTCGACACAACGGGTCGAAAGATTTACCAGGCCGGGCTCCTGTTGACCAAGATGGCCAACTACGGCGCTTGTATGGCAGCGTATCACCAGATCCTCTGGGAAAGGGCTCAACCCTTTTTCCAGGATCTTTCTCGGGAGCAGCAGACGGCGCTTCTTTCCATTTCCCAAGAGGCAGAGTCGCTAGCACACCATCAGATCCTGATGGCCCGCCACACAGCGGACACTTCGGGGAAGCTGCTGGCCCACGGTGTCGCCATCCGGAGACACGCGTGGCTCAAATCCTCTGGCCTTTCCACGAATTCGAGGAAGACGATCGAGGATCTGCCGTTCGATGCCCAGGGACTTTTCTTTGCGGGCACGGACGACAGACTCAAGGCCACTCACGACTTTAGAGTCTTGACAGCAAAATTGGACCGGCCTCAACCACAACCTAGGCCGAAGTACTACCAACGGGCCAAGTTTCAGCCCAAGCAGCAGTACCGCCAAGCCCCGAGGTACTCGGCGCCTCAGCAACAACAACAGCAGCAGCCGAGGCAGCAACAACAGTCCAACAGACCCCGACAGGGAAACAAGTCCCGACCTCGCCATGGCAATGGCAATGGACAATCCAACCGTCGCGTTTGACGGGGCGCTAGGAGGTCGACGCGTTGCTTCAAAAGGGAGCGATTTCACAGCTCCCCAAGAGCAAGGAAAGAGGGGCATTCTTCTCACGGTATTTCACCGTGCCGAAGCCAGACGGTTCCCTGCGACCCATCCTGGACCTCAGAGACTTAAACGCGTACGTTTCGCCGAGGAAATTCAGGATGGTGTCAGTGTCGTCCATTCTCCCACTTCTCCGGTCCAACGACCACTTCGCGTCGATCGACCTTCGAGACGCATATTTCCACGTCTCGATTCGACCTGCTCATCGACGCTTCTTGAGCTTCAAGGTGGCGGGGAGGGCGTACCAGTTCAACGTCCTCCCGTTCGGCCTCGGGACAGCACCTCGAACATTCTCAAAGTGCATGTCGGACGTGGCTGCGCAATTGAGGAGGCAGAAAATCAGGATTTTTCCGTATCTGGACGACTGGCTGCTGGCGGCCCAGTCTCCAGAACTTCTGAATCAACAGGTCTCTACGACCCTACAACTACTCTCCTCATTGGGTCTGCGCCTCAACGAGGAAAAGTCCCAGCTGGTCCCTACGATGACCATCAAGTTCATCGGCACGATATTCAACTCCGCCGATCAGCTCGCCTATCTGCCAGACGTCAGATTCCAGGCTCTTCGACGCGAGATACACAGCTGCAACAGGCCCGCCATCACGGCGAAACAAATCCAAGTGACCTTGGGCCACATGGCCTCGACAGTAGCTGTGACCCCATTGGCGAGACTGCGCTTCAGACCACTGCAGCGCTGGTTCCTCGACCATTTCGACCCGGTCAGGGAGCACCACTCAAAAAGGTTATCCCTGCCAAAGGCGGTCAAGGACTCCCTCCGATGGTGGGCGTCCAAGAGCAACGTGTGCAGGGGAGTGCCCTTCCACACCGTAGACCCAGCCATCACAGTGACGACCGACGCGGCCATTACAGGCATGGGAAGGCCACTCGGGCGCCCTGTCTGTCAACGGACAGTGGTCGGCGGTGGAGAAGCTTCATCACATCAACTATCTGGAGCTTCTGGCCATCACCAAGACTCTCCGGGCCTTCGCCCCCCTCGTCACTGGGAAAGTAGTACTGGTCAGGACAGACAACATCGTGGCCATGTACTACGTGAACAAGCAGGGCGGGACGGGCTCGAGGAAACTCTTGGCCCTAGCCCAGAACCTGTGGGAGTGGTGCGTCCACCATCAAGTAACTCCCAGGGCGATCCATCTCCCGGTGTCGAGATCGAGGTAGCGGATTGCCTCAGCAGGACCAGCTGGTCGTCCCACGAATGGATGCTGCATCCGGACGAGCTCCACCATGTGTTTCAGCGGTGGGGTTCCCGGACGCAGATCTCTTCGCATCGCCGGAAAACAGCCAACTGCCAGTTTTCGGTGCAAGGCTTGCCCCGATGCACACCGGGGATGCCTCGGGACGCCTCTTCTGCTCGACTGGACGACGGGGTTCTTCTATCTGTTCCCGCCGCGTCCCGCTCCTCCTTCGGATCGTCGAGAGGATCCAGCTCACAGGGACCGATTGCATCCTCATCGCTCCCTACTGGCCGAGACAAGTCTGGTTCCCGACCCTGCTACACCTAGCGGGTCAGGACTACATGCCGCTCCCTCACCGACCAGACCTACTGACTCGGGAGAACGGGATGCTCCTCCACCCGGACCTTCAGTCCTTGCACTTGACTGCGTGGAGGATTCGCCGGCACCAGAGGTCTCCCCAGCTGTAGCAGCGATCCTGGCAGCAGCCCACAAGCCGGCCACGTCGGCGTACGCGGCTTGCATCGCCCGCTTCGAGAGGTTCCAGGCTTCCCGGTCTACCACCGTTTTCCGCTGGTAGTCTCATCGGTCTTGGAGTTCCTGGCACAACTGGTCGACAGGGGTCTATCCATGTCCTCGGTGAAGACCCATTTGGCGGCCCTCACCTGGCAGACCCAGCAGAGGGGCGGTCCTCGCTGTTCCAGTACCCGATGGTCAAGAGGTTCCTGAGGGGTGTTAACAACACTCGTCCCCGGTGCATCCACCCACACCGGGTTGGAACTTGGACCTGGTGCTGTCCTGCCTGACATCCCCACCGCTTGAGCCGCTGTCATCCATCGACCTGCGGCTCCTATCCTGGAAGGTGGCCTTCTTGGTCGCCATTGCTTCGCGTCGCCGCCCTTCCGAGCTGGCGGCGCTCCGTGTCGACGAACCCTACCTGCTGTTTTTAGCAGATAGGGCCATCCTGCGGACGGACATCACCTTTCTGCCGAAGGTGGTGTCTCCGTTCCACCTGAACACGGACATCGTGCTTCCGGACTTGGGACTGGCCCGAACCGGGACACGGATTCGAGGGCAAACGGCCTCGACGTCAGAAGGGCCCTTCTGACTTACAAGAACCGGTCGGCGGACTACCGCCGATCGACCCGACTGTTTGTGTCGTACGCCACCGACAAGCTGGGCTTGCCGGTGTCGGCACAGAGACTTTCTAATTGGGTAGCATCCCTGGTTGAACTGTGCTATCAGATAGCCCGTCAACCGTGCCCATCTAAGGTTAAGGGACGCCGACTAGGGCAGTGGCCACGCCAACTGCGTTCCTCCAAGGGATTCCCTGGACCAAATTTGCAGGGCGGCCATCTGGGCCAACCCCTCTACCTTTATATCTCATTACCGGGTAGACACCCTGTTTGGGAGGGAGGCGGCCTTTGGGCGGTCGATTCTTGACCCAAGGACCCCTCTAGGTGCTGCAGAGTAGTCAGCCCCAGTTCTCCCTTGTTTTTTGCACGGGTCGATCGACAGTTGCGCTTCGAACCCCTCTTGTTCATTGCACTGTCAATGTTAAGTGTGCCGTGCCCCAGGTAGGGGCACAGTCTACCGGTTAAAGCGCGCTTTACCCATTTTAGGGTAGGGTGCACCAGTTGTGCACCCCTTGTTCTCAGGTTGTGCTTGTTGCACTCACTGTTATGAGGCCTGTGTGCCTGACATGAATGGTGCTTGTTGCACTTTCTGCTATGATTGCACTTATGTTTGAGGCCTGCGTGCCTGACATGAATGGTGCTTGTTGCACTGTGTTTACAAGTGGGAGCCTGCCTCCCACTCATATTCTATGTGTTTAACGTGTTATTTATTCAGGTTGCTGGTTGCAATAAACCTGTTCATTTTTCTACAATCTGGCTGGTTTGTTCCCACCTCCTTTACCTCAGCTCGGTAAATCTTCATAAGTGTGCATTCACAGAGCTCTCGAAGAAGAATGGTAGGTTACATACCTGTGACCATCTTTCTTCGAGTGAAGCTCTGTGAATCCACACGACCCGCCCGGCCATCCCCTCTTCTCAAACCACCCTTTCCTTGTTGCTATGTGGCGTAAGGAATGGCGTGGGCGCGCTGGAGGCGCCTTTTATGCCCTCCGGGTTGGCTGGGCGGAGCTACCGCCAAAAAGTTTCAAACTGGAAAAGTTTCCGTTGGGAAGCCCGCGCTGGCGCGCAAACTTCATAAGTGTGGATTCACAGAGCTTCACTCGAAGAAAGATGGTCACAGGTATGTAACCTACCAATACATACACACACACACACACACACACACACATATTACACAAACCCTGGATTTTGCTCTAGGCAAATATAATGGACATTGAGAGGGATTTAACAGTTTTCCCTTGTTCAAAGTGACATTTGCAAAGAGCAAAGATTTTGAATGGTTTATTAACCACAAGCACTCCGAAAGGACTCGTTACTGAATGGCCATCTACACACTAAGCAGGCAAAGGGTATTAGCATTTTCTGCCAGACTAATTCGAGTCTATGCTAAAATAAACACTTGTACTGGGGACTGCTGGTTTGGCCTGCTCTTTGGAAAAAGTTGTATTTTCGTGCTGCAAGTAAGAAAGAATTCCTTCAACACTCCTATGTTTAAAAATGGGGAGGAAGTGCCAGGCAGCAGGAAGTGGTGTCCAGACTGACTCCTGGGCTTGGCCAATGGAAGCCACCACATTTGTTGAACAGTCCATTTTCCTGGATTTGGCGACACTTCCCCTGAGGGAACAAGTCCCTCAGGGGTCTTTTTCGAGTCCCTCCAATTTGGCTCTCCAGACAGTTCAAAGGGCCTTCTTGGAGGTGCCCATAGGCTCTTGAACTCCTTTCCTAGGAAGTCTAGGACAGCCCCTTCCTTGCATTCTTTCCATTAACAGGCAAAGACTTTAAATGCTAGAAGGCTTTTAAATACTCTGTTTTTGAAGAAAGAGCTCTTAGGAAGATGCTAATCTGTTTTTATTGTTTTCAATTACTTTTTTAAAATACAATTTCCTCTTCCAAACTTACAAGCAAGCCATGGTTTAGGTTCCTCTGCTTTAACTTTTCACTTGTTCAATACTCAAATTTTTATAATGGTCTGTCAATATAGACATAACACCAAATGATACTTAGTACAAACATGGTCTGCGAACAATAGTTTCAGCTTCTAGTTATCTAATTCTGACATCACTAATCAGTCAGAGTGAAAAGTTTCCTTATTTTTGGCCATCCCTATTGGTGCGCCGTCAGTAATAACAATTGACTCAGTTTAGGGCCGGAGGTTTAGTACAGTGGTTAAACAACAGCTGCTTCAATCCGAACGTTACAAGTTCGAGACACTGGGCTGACACTGGGTAAGCCTAGCCCACTGTTAGCTTGCAAGCAGAGAAATAAGGCACCACATAGCGGGGGAGATCTTTTAAAGACTTTGTAACACCAATAAAAAATAATGAAGATTGATGGCCGAAGGAAGCTCCAGTGGGCAGGCAGGCTTCCGTCATAGGAGGAGGAAGCAAGGTGGCTGGAGCAGCAGCACCCCCCTGTGACACAGTGGAGCAACAGCACCTTGATGACCCAATGGAGCAACAACACCCAGAGATTTAATCAGGAAGACCATGTGCAACCATGTGCAATCATGAAGATTCTCTCATTATATGTTGTTGTCTGTCTTGTATGTCAATACTAACGGCAGGGATTGTCTGCTCGTATATGTTCTGTAATCCACTCTGAGTTCCCTTCGGGGTGAGAAGAGCGGAATATAAATAAAAAGTATTATTATTATTTTCATTTTACCTGATATGTTGTTTTTGAAAAGTCAGAAGGTTCTACATAAATGTTAATGATTACAATTAAGATCAAAGATAACTTTTGTCAGTCAAATATTTCTACCTGCTTTTCATCAGCATCTGCGCCATGTGCTTTGGAATCTCTTAGCGAAAAAGGTGTCGGTGTCTCTTGCTGTGCATGTGGCTGGTTAAAACTTTCAGGCTTCTGGAAACTGGGCATCTTTTTCAGGGTGTCCTTCAACTGCCTGTATTCTTCCACCTGGGACTAGATATTCAAATGAAAGCATTAGATAGCACTGCCAAATGAACCGCTTCTTGTTAAAAACTGCATGGAAGCTCACAGCTCAGAAGCAATGTGGGATTTTAACTTAAGCATGCTCATCAGATTAAAATGCCCATCTGCTGGAACTACATATTTCTATGCGCCAGAGTGCACCAATTTAATACTTTACAACAGGCATGCAAAGCAGAAAACCCCACAGCCCAGAAACTGGGATTAGTTTTTTTTAAAGAAAAGGAACAAAACTGTCAAAAATGAAATATTGCATTTCTCTTCAACCTTTCAAAGAGAAGAAATTCACAAACAGAAAGTTCGATGGAGTGAATACATAACCATTACAACCCTTGAGAAAAAGCATAACGATTAATTTCATGCACTTGTTCAAACATTTGTTCAAGAAAAACAACTTCCCATTCTGAAGGAAATTGCTTATGTATGAAAACCTAAAAGAGTCCTACTAGGTGAGTCTAAGAACCTGTTTATTCCAGCAGCCTCTTTGCCAGTATGGCCAGGCAGTTGCCCACAAGAATCTTATAAGGAACATACAATGACACAAAACACTCCATAAGTGGTGGAACATGGGTGGTTCAAAAACACCATCTCGGTGCAGCATACCTATGGAATCATAACTTGAGATATCAAGGTCTAGTCTCCACTACCAGCTCCAATTTTACCCACAAACCTTTACATATTTTGCCACATCACCGTGTGTGGAAGACCTTCTAGGGCTCTTCATTCCCAATCCTAAAGCAGCAGCATAAAAATCCAATTGCTAGTCAAATCAGCGTAGATTTGCAGAATCAATGGAATTTCTATAACTGATAATTCACCATGTAATCGTTGATTCAATCTTTTGGAATTTGCAAATGGATTTAAGTGTTATATGTGACACGGACAGTCACTGCTATAACCTGCATCCACACTTTCTCCATTCACTTTTCCCACTCAAGAAAAGCAAGATCTTCTACAACAAAACATTTGAATACTAGTACAAAGGTCTGTATTGTGAGTTTTAAGAGTACAGGCAGTCCCCAAGTTACAAACAAGATAGGTTGTGTGGATTTGTTCTTAAGTTGAATTTGCATGCAAGTCAGAACAGGTACATTTTTAAGTGTAGCTCAAGCCAAATATATGTATTAGCTTTGGATAGCATAGGGAAGGTTTAACACCCATGTGGAGTTTGTTTTGCTGCCTGTGCTCCTGTTCAGACTATTTCAGCTCACTTTCTGTCCCTGTGATAAAGCTTCAGTGGAGACACCTTTTCCTTCCGAGGGTTACATTCCTCTCACTTCCTGCTGGCTCACCCCCATTCTTAACTATGAGTCATTTGTAAGGTCAGATTTTTGTAACTTGGGACTGCCTGTACAAAAAAAAAAGGAGAACCAAAAAGCCCACAAAAAATGACGTAATGGAGCAAACACATCCTGTGACGCATACCATGTGATGCAGCCAGAAACAAGAAATCCTTCTAAGATTGCACTGTGTACTGTGTATTGTAATTTGTATGTCTCCGACAGGGATTGTCTGTTGTATGTGTAATGTCATCCGCACTGAGTCCCCTTCGAGGTGAGAAGAGTGGAATATAACTAAACAGTATTATTATTATTAAAAAGGAAGTAAAACTATCACATGAGAAGAGTACAGAAATTACGTTGGAAACATATATATTGGCATTTTCAGCTCTTACACTGGTTGCATAGAAGATTATGAATAATTGTGAATTTTGAAAAAGTGAGGTGAGGGAAAAGTCCTACTGGAAATGATGGAACAAGAAACAAAAAAGTTCAGTGGATGATTCATGGAACTGATCCATCCACCCCTATGTACTTACCCAACCCCAAAAGCTCTTCTACAATCATATTTGTATACAGTACTGGGATTGTGTCTTGTATTTCTATGTAGAAGCAGGCTTAGCATTTACTGTAAATCTCCCCTAATAATAACAACAACAACTTTATTTGTACCCCGCCCCCATCTCCCCAATGGGGACTCGTGGTAGCTCACATGAGGCCAAGCCCAGACAACAATTACAATAAAATAAAATCAAAACAGCAGCAATAAACACAATAAGAAATACATACATATAAATACAAAACAATATACAACTAGATATCTAAAATTACAAAGACAGGGCGGGCCGCAGGCACACAAATAATGTGCTAAAAACTCAGAGTGAGATATTATTGGATATCATAGAAATGTTGTAAATAAATATAAAATAAACACTTCATATATTCAGTAATAATTCAGTAGCTTGGTGTGTATTACACCTTTCATATAAACAAAACATCCTAGTACACTTGAGCTCAACCTAAGGTACTCATTTACCATAAAATCTTAAAAGGAAAGAGGCACATATATTTTCATCAAATAGGAAAAATCCTGTGGGAAGAAGGTTCAGTAGCAGAGTAGAAGCAAAGGGGTTGGAATCAAAGGAATTGCAGGGCAAGTGACAGTGCTGAATTCAAAAGGCTGTTCCCAGTTGTAAGCAGGAGACAGACAATAACTTAAAGATATGGATTACCCATTGTTTCTAACACAACAAAATACTCTTTCCTTTTTGGTCTCCTTGTCGTGTCTAGTGAAACAGGGACTGCACAAAAGCTTAGGAACAGAGAGGACAGAGGGAAGGACAGGCAAATCTCAGGAAACCAGATCTATTTCACACCCCTTTCTTCTCCTCCTTCTCTGAAGCACACATCTCTCATACACAGAAACTATTACTGACCTGATACATTAATCAACAAACTCTCCTGTAACTCATCCATCCTTGGTGTGATTACATCATCAATACCATTCCACCTAATGCTGAAATCTGGGTTGGAACAGGAGTGCAAAACTTGTACAGTCAATTATAGATTAACGTCAAAGCACAAATGGAGGGAATGTGATATTTTACAATAGCTGTAGAACAGCAAATCTCCTTGGATATTCTAGCTAGGGCTGATGGGAAATGCATACCGGTAATTACTGGTTGTGGCCACAAGTTACCCATTGCTCCTGGTAAGACTTCAGTGCTGGGCCTAATTTGAGTCGCCCGAGGGCTGAGAAAAGCGGCATATAAATATAGTAAAATAAATAAATAAATAATTTAAAAGCCACATCAAGTCATAAAGCTCACACAACAGCCTTGGCAAAGTTGGTGTTTGTAGTGATCTTCCATGAAGGAAGTGTGGAACACTGCAGAAAACCCCAGCACAGATGGAGACCGATAAGAACCGGTTGTGAATCTAGAGTAGCTCCTTCAATGTTTAGTTGAACCCACTGCTGTTTTAATCTGAATGTTGAAGGGGCTATCTAATTTAAATAATCCTATCTTCAAAAAAAGAGAAGGTTCCACCCCTTGGTTAATTCTTTTAAAATTCAGAGCAGATTTACCACCTCATTGTCTGTAGCACCCATGGGTCCGTTCGTGCCAATGGGAGGGGGTGAGGCGCCGGGGGTCCCGATGCCACTGGGACCCGCACAGGCTGAAGGGGACTCGGAGGACGAGTTGGAAGGCCCAGAGCAAGATTGGTCAGCAGTGCCTTTGCCCAGTTCACCTGCAAAGAGCTTAGCCTGGGATTTCGAGTGGGAGCATTCTCCCGGGGAAGGAGCGGACCAGGTGGAGATGGAAGGCAGCGAAGCAGATAGCGGAGATAGTTATGAATTCCCAAACGGCCGAGGTTCCCAGGACCTGGCCGAGCAGCAGATGGAGGCCAGCGGCTGGGAAAGTTCGGGGGAGGCTGCTTCTCAAGGAGATAGCGATACTGAACTGGAAGAGCGGGGCCGTTCCCATAACAGACGCAGGGACATAGAGCAGGGCAGGAGGAGCTGGCATCTGTCCCTAGACCGTCACCGTTCGGAAAGTAGAGACTGGAGACGCCGGGCCCTAGATCGTCGAGGGGCCCGGCCGAAGGATTAAGAACGGCCCCGTGGGAACTGATCCTCAGTTCTCCGGCCACGTCTGATCTGAAGGGCGTGAAGCGGAGTGAACCACGGAGCCTAGTTTGGCTCGCCTTGGACCAAGACCTTGCCTTGTTATTGATTCGCATTGCTGCGGATACCCTGCTTTGTTCCGGAGGCAATCCGGGAATTTGCCTAGCTTTTTGCCACGTTTGCTTTTGGATCTATCCTTTGGAACTTTGCTTTCGTAATTGGACTACAGCTTTGCTGTTTGCTTGATTCTTTGATCTCTTCAAGAGAATTGTCTTTGACCTTTTATATTCAATAAAATTAGTTAGCCTTTGCTACGTCCCGTGTGTGTGTTAAAGGGGCAGTACTAAGTCGGTGATTGTGACAGTTGGCCGGAGAACTCCTCGAACCCCTTTTTTGCACCACGGGACGTACCAGAAACCGCCGGCTGCGTACCAAGGCTCCCATTGTCTCCACGGCCGCCATGGCGAACTTGACGGGCCCGCAAGTGGCGGCGTTGCAACAGGAGGTGGCGGAGCTGCGAACCCGAGCGGGCGGCACCCGTCGGTGAATGCCTGCTCGTTTCAATGGAAATCCGGCGTTGGTGGAAGTTTTCATTGCCCAGGTTCGGATGTACCTGGAGTTGCGGCCCAATGAATTTGCCACCCCCCGGGCCCAGGTGGGGTTCGTGTTCAACTGTATGGAAGGGATGGCAGCGTGGGCAACTCCCTCATCAATGGCACGTCCCGCATGCGGCGACTTTGGGCGCTTTCTAGATGCGATCCGGGCGACCTGGGACCCCCACAATGAGGACCTGGCGGAACGGATTTAGCACGGTTGACCATGAAGGACATGACTTTGTCTCAGTATATTTCCGTTTCAGTGTTGGCCAGCCAGACCAAGTGGGAAGGACCACCCCTGCGCTATACGTATCTAGCGGGACTCTCGCCCGAGATTCAGCAACAGATGTTACAATTGCCCCGGCCGGCCGACCTGGAGGAGGCCATCGCCTCAAGTTTGCGGGCGGAGGCGGCCATACAACACAAGAGAAGGTGGGGGGTCGGCCCGGCCGAGAAACCACCGACCAGGCGGGAGGCCGGGACCGCCAATTTGTGCCCCGCCAGATCCCTGCCCCACCCCTGTTGTGGATGACTCGAACCGATGCAACTGGAGTGCGGTGCGGCCCAAAGTAGATGCTGCCGAGAAGGCTCGGCCAAAGACTCAACCTTTGTTGGTACTGCGGGGGCCCGGGTCATTTTTCTCGTGATTGCCCCAGAAACCGCGCGGGAGGACCCCGCGGGCGTCCGCAGCGGTGGCTAGCCCTCCGGAGCCTGTGGAAGCCCTCCAGGCGGCGGGGGACGGGTACGGCCGAGGGTAGGAGGGTTCGCTCACTCCGACGTCATACCCTCCCCCTGAACCCAAGACTGGACAATTGTTCCTTGTCATGGTCAGCTTGTGGTCGCCCGAGAAGGGGCCGATGATGGTCCATGCCATGATTGACTCGGGAGCGACCAACAACTTCATTGATGCAGACTATGCCAAGTCTGCGGGATTAAAATTTCTTGACCTCCAAGAGCCCAAGGGTGTCCAGACCATCGATGGGAGAGTGTTGAAAACCGGGGCTGTAACTCAATATACAGCTCCTACCAGGATGTGGACTAGCTCTCATAAAGAGGACATTTCTTTTCTTGTAACCAAGCTCCCGATTTCCCCATTGTCCTGGGCATTGTGTGGCTCAAGCTCCATGACCCCCAGATTTCCTGGGCTAAGAGACAGCTAATTTTTTCTTCCGATCATTGCCAGGGCCACTGCATGACGGCCCGGGCGTGCCAGGCTCAAGAGGTGGAGAATGTGGCCACCCTGCCCAAGAAGTATGCCGGATTTTGGGATGTCTTCAGTGAGAAGGAGGCGGAACGTTTGCCTCCGCACCGGCCCTATGACTGTGCCATTGATTTGCAGCCGGGGGCCCCCATTCCGCGGGGGCGCCTCTACCCGCTCTCGGACCCAGAGCAACAGGCTCTCCGAGACTTCCTGGATGAGAACCTGCGGAGGGGTTCATTCGGCCCTCCCAATCCCCGGCCGGGGCTCCGATTCTTTTCGTCAAAAGAAATCGGGAGTTGCGCCTTGCAATGACTACAGGGAACTCAACAAGATCACGATCCGGAATCGCTATCCCCTGCCCTTGATCCCCGAGCTCTTGGAGCGGATGCGGGGAGCTAAGGTGTTCACCAAATTGGACCTGAGGGGGGCTTACAACCTTGTCCGGATTCGCCAGGGTGATGAATGGAAGACGGCCTTCCAGACCAAGTGGGGCAGTTTCGAATACCTGGTGATGGGATTCGGTTTGTGCAACGCCCCAGCATGTTTCCAACATTTCATGAATGACATTTTCCGGGACCTTTTGGACCGCTATCTGGCGGTCTACCTTGGCGACCTGCTGATTTTTTCTCGGATCAGGCGACCCATGATCGCCATGTCAAAGAGGTGCTCCTGCGACTGAGGGCCCACGGGCTCTATGCCAAGCTGGAGAATGTGCTTTCGACTTGCGTGAAGTCGACTTTCTGGGCTACCGCATCTCTCCTACGGGCATTGCCATGGATGACACCAAGGTCCAAGCCGTGGTCGACTGGGCACCTCCTGCTAGCAAAAAAGACATTCAAAGATTCCTGGGCTTTGCCAACTACTACAGAAAGTTCATTCCTGACTTTGCCAAGTGGGCTGATCCGATCACCCAGTGCTTGCGGGAAAGGTGCCGTTCCGGTGGGCGCCGGAGGCGGATGTGGGGTTCCGCAAGTTGAAGCAGCTGTTCACCACTCAGCCGCTTTTTGCAGCACCCCACCCCCGCACCCCTTTCATCGTCCAGGCCGATGCTTCGGATGTGCCGGGTGGGGCGATCCTGCTACAGCCTCAGGGGACGGACTTGTTGCCCTGTGCCTACTATTCCCGGCAGCTGACGGCTCCGGAAAAGAACTATACCATTTGGGAGAAGGAACTTTTGGCCATCAAGGTGGCGTTTGAAGTCTGGAGACACCTGCTGGAAGGGGCCAAGTTCCCGGTGGAGGTTCACACCGACCACCGGAACCTGGAGCATCTGAAGTCCCAGCGCAAGTTGAACCAGAGGCAACAGAGATGGTCCCTGTTCTTTGAGCGATTCAATTTCCGCATTCACTATGTGACCCCAAGCAGACCAAGCAAGCTGATGCCCTGTCCCAAAGCCGGAGTATGTCCGCGGAGGGGAGGTCCTCTCCGAGCAGCCTCTGCTCAAAGCGGAGAACTTTGCAGCCGCCCGGACGGCCCCCGTGGATAAGCGGCCGTTGAGTGTGCGGGTCCAGGCCCGCCAACGGGACGATCCTTGGGTGCGCGAGCAGCTGTCCAAGGGGTGCAGGCTCCGTTTCAGGTGCGGAACGGGTGCTCTATCATCGGGACTCTGTTTATGTTTCTCCGGGCCCTGAGCGGGGACATTCTCAAGCTTTGCCACGACTCTAAGGCGGCGGGCCATTTTGGGCTCTTCAAGACGCTGCAGCTAGTTCTCTGGCATTTTTGTGGCTTAAAGTGCGGAGGGATGTGGAGGACTATGGGATCCTGCCCTGTGTGTCACCGGGCTAAGAACCAGGGGGCAAGCCGGCTGGCTTGCTCCAGCCCCTCCGACTCCCTCCGCTCCTGGAAGATGATTTCGGCCGATTTCATCACCGACCTCCCCAAGTCCAAGGGTTTCACCACGATACTGGTCGTGGTGGACTGTTTCACCAAGATGGGACACTTCATCCCCTGTGTGGGGGTGCCTCCTGCCAAGGATACTGCTGATATGTTTGTGCAACATGTGTTTCGGCTGAATGGACTTCCACAGAGCCTGGGGACGGACCGGGGCCCCCAATTCACGACCCAGTTCTGGAAGGCTGTTCAGAAGCTGCTGGGGATTGATGTGCGGATGTCCACGGCTCACCACCCGCAGACCGATGGGCAAACCGAAAGGGTTAATGCCACTTTGAGCAGTACCTGCGCTGCTATGTCAACTATCAGCAAACCAACTGGGCGTCCTTGTTGTCTTTGGCAGAGTTTGCTTACAACAATGCGACGCAGGAATCCATCAAAGAGACTCCTTTCTTTGCCAACTATGGACACCACCCTCGGTTCTACCCTCCGGTGGGACCCGTCTGGGGACGTTCGGAGGCTAAGGATTGGCTCCAGGAGCTCACTGCGCTTCAAGACTTGCTACGTACTCAATTGGACCAGGCGAAGGCCGACTACAAGCGGATGGCTGATCGGCGGCGCCAGGAGGGTCCTGCGATTCTGGTGGGGGATAAAGTTTGGCTGTCCACCAAGAATCTGCCCACACAACGCCCCAGCCGCAAGTTGGATGCCCGGTTTTTGGGGCCCTACAAAGTTTTGGAGCGGGTGGGGCCTGTTTCCTTCAAGCTCCAGCTCCCTGCGGACCTGAAACTCCACCCGGTGTTTCATCGCTCCTTGCTCCGCCCGGCGAAGGGGGTGCGGCCTGATGTGACGCAGCCGCCTCCTCCCCCTGGGATGCGGGAGGGCGGGGAGGAGGTCGAAGTGCAGGACATTTTGGGCGCCGCATCCGGTACCGGAAGTTGGAGTATTTCATTGACTGGAAAGGTTTTGGCCCGGAAGAGCGTGCTTGGGTCAAGGCTCGAGATGTCCATGCGCGGAGTTGGTGGCCCGTTTCCACCGCAAGTATCCTGACAAGCCCAAGCCCGGGGGCGGCCCAGGGGGCCCTGAGGGGGGATAGTGTAGCACCCATGGGTCCGTTCGTGCCAATGGGAGGGGTGAGGCGCCGGGGTCCCGATGCCACTGGGACCCGCACAGGCTGAAGGGGACTCGGAGGGACGAGTTGGAAGGCCCAGAGCAAGATTGGTCAGCAGTGCCTTTGCCCAGTTCACCTGCAAAGAGCTTAGCCTGGGATTTCGAGTGGGAGCATTCTCCCGGGGAAGGAGCGGACCAGGTGGAGATGGAAGGCAGCGAAGCAGATAGCGGAGATAGTTATGAATTCCCAAGCGGCCGAGGTTCCCAGGACCTGGCCGAGCCGCCGAGGGGGGCCAGCGGCTGGGAAAGTTCGGGGAGGCTGCTTCTCAAGGAGATAGCGATACTGAACTGGAAGAGCGGGGCCGTTCCCATAACAGACGCAGGGACATAGAGCAGGGCAGGAGGAGCTGGCATCTGTCCCTAGACCGTCACCGTTCGGAAAGTAGAGACTGGAGACGCCGGGCCCTAGATCGTCGAGGGGCCCGGCCGAAGGATTAAAAACGGCCCGTGGGAACTGATCCTCAGTTCTCCGGCCACGTCTGATCTGAAGGGCGTGAAAGCGGAGTGAACCACGGAGCCTAGTTTGCTTCGCCTTGGACCAAGACCTTGCCTTGATATTGATTCGCATTGCTGCGGATACCCTGCTTTGTTCGGAGGCAATCCGGGAATTTGCCTAGCTTTTTGCCACGTTTGCTTTTGGATCTATCCTTTGGAACTTTGCTTTCGTACTGGACTACAGCTTTGCTGTTTGCTTGATTCTTTGATCTCTTCAAGAGAATTGTCTTTTGGACCTTTTTATATTCAATAAAATTAGTTAGCCTTTGCTACGTCTCCGTGTGTGTGTTAAAGGGGCAGTACTAAGTCGGTGATTGTGACATTGTCATAGAAGCCACCATCAGTAGCTGATAAAATCATTAGGTCCACTTCCCTCATTGGATAATGATGATGATGTTAATGCCAATTATGATAAAGACATCAGACACAGCAGTCCAAGCACAGCAATTAAAAGTCCAAACAACTTGCAGGTTGTCCCTGCGGTATTTTGATTGCTATTGAAATTTATTTATTTAACAAGCCCAATATTTCTGTGGGTTCCCCCCTCTCCCCCAATGGACCATTATATTTTGGGGCCCAAGGGTTTCCTAGGGTGACAAAACAGCCCTATCTTCACCCCCTCTCTATCAGCTGGAGTCTTTTTGGGCAGAGTGATCTACTCAGAAAAAGTAAGATGGAATAAGATTAGATCAAGAGGACTGTTTGAAAATCCAGATTAGATAATCAGAGAATTGTTTGGAAGAGGAAAGAGTACATAGGAAGAATACAAACCCTTCCATTTCTTCTGGGTCTTGTACAGATAATAGTTCCCTATCTAAACGTGGTGTTGATTGTGGACTGGTTTCCCCTATTTTGTGAGGCTGTTTGAGAAGAAAATGAAACAACAACTGATCTTGTTCCAGGAAATTAAACCCCCAGTCCAACCAACACAGAAAACAAACTACCACACAATGAGTCTGCTTCCATTTTGAAATGATTTTGCTTTAGAACCAAAGAAAGCTTACTTGTAAATCACATGTATGCACACATGCAAACACACAAACATACATTGGGGATGACTTTTTTCTAAGCACAAAAGAACTGAGTCCCTATGTTATACAGGCTGCAGAAGTGAATAAACTCCACTAAATATTTCACAGCCTTCAGAAAAGAAAAGCTTCAGCTTTTATCCATAGATGCATTCACTCAAGCCCATAATAGAGCTGTCAAGAAACAACAACAATTTATTGTGCTATAATTTTGGCTTAGTAGAAATGCTTCCAGGCATAGATTTCTCTTCCCCAAGAGTACAGCCAGTTGTTAAGAGGTGATCCCCATGCAAAAATAAAAATGAAAATATGCATGCATAAAAGTTGCCATCAGGAGAAAGAAAAGGGAAAGGCATTTTAGGAAGATATTAGAGGTAGAACCCCCCAAACCCAATTTATTAAAAGTGGAGGGTAATTCAAAGCCACTTCTCTGGCTGACCTGCGCAGCATCTAGCGCACTCTTGTGTTCTTCCAATGTCACTACAAGCTGGTCATGTTGGGAGAGCAAATTCTTATGCTGCAGCTACACAAAAGAAAACACCACATCAAATTTGATCCCAAGCGTGTTTCATCAAGGCAAGTGCCAGTCATGTTTCAAAGCCTAAACATATATTCTTAGGGCTGTCAGCTTGATTGGAAAAATGATTCATCAGTTTCCTACTAACCAATTCACTAACTATAGTTTTTCCAATCTTATCCTATCTTCAGTTACAAAGTGCTTGGTACAGATATAAGTATAATTAACAGGTTAGGAACAGGCTGTGATGTTTATTTATTACCCTAACCTCACACACACTGACCTTACCAACAGAATACATTTCTATTCCTACATTAATTACAGATAAAGGCTAAATTAACCTTAGCCATGGTTAATATTAACCAGGTTCCTTCCTAAATAAAGTAAAGGTAAAGGTTTTCCTTTACTTTAAATCTAGTCCTGTCCAACTCTGGGGGTTAGTGCTCATCTCCATTTCTAAGCCAAAGAGCAAGTGTTGTCCGTAGACACCTCTAAAGTCATGTGGTCAGCATAACTGCATGGACCACAGTTACCTTCCCGCAGAAGCGGTACCTATTGATCTACTTACATTTACATGTTTTCAAACTGATAGTTTGGCAGAAGCTGGACTTAACAGCGGGAGCTCACCCTGCTCCCCAGATTTGAACTGCTGATCTTTGGGTCAGCAAATTCAGCAGCTCAGTGGTTTAACCCACTGCACCACCAAAGGGCCACCTAAATAATGTTTCAAACCCTAGTTAAACAGAAACCCTTGATAACATCAGCCCAGAGCATTTGCTTACCACCAAGACTGTTTACCAAATTTACTTATTATCACTCTCATTTTAAAATATCAATTTTAAAGGTGTTTTAGAGGATTATTAATAAAAAAAGATTTTCAAATTCATGCGTATCACTTATCAATCTTGGGATGGCAGGTGAACCAAAATAATAAAGATTACAAGTGGAAAAACAATCACAATGAATAATGAGAATGAATTTTTTGTCAAACATTACAACAAATAATGGGAATAAATCACATCTTTAATCATGTAATTATTCAAGCATTACATCATCACGGTTAAGGATGAACATATGCACTACCTACAATTAAAGGGAAAAAATATTAACTCAGGAAAAGAGTGTATCTTCCTGTTGCCAGCTTCCAATGTCTCTTAACCAGGAGCAGGAGTCATGCAACGTTCCAAATATTGCTGGCTGAAACTCCCAGCATGCCTTGCCACTGACAGTGCTAGCAAGGACTACTGGAAAATATAGTCCAACAACAATTAGAAGCCCACAATGTTCACATTCTTGCATTTAATCATTGTGAAAAGTTGCAAAGTTCAAATTCTTGCACTTAATCATGATGTCTCACATAGGGTGATTACACTGAAAAAAAGTGAGCAATGTCATATTTGGCAAAAGCTACACTCCCCATGAGGGGAAAATGCCATCTCTTAGTACTTTTTATTCCTTCATAGCTTAATATACCAGAATTCAAAGAGCATCAAAAACTAAATAGGATTTCCCTCACTTAATAAAATGGGATTACAACTCCTTGAATCTCCCAACCAGCATGCCCAGTGCAGGAAAATAAATGTACATTCTTCTTCGAGGGCTCTGTGAATGCACACTTATGAAGTTTGCGCGCCAGCGCGGGCTTCCAACGGAAACTTTCCCAGTTTGAAAAGGTTTGGCGGTAGCTCCGCCCAGCCGGCCCGGAGGGCATAAAAGGCGCCTCCACCCCATTCCTTTGTTTTCCGCCACTTGGGCAACATCGGAAATTCGGCTGGTTGTGTGAGCATAGTATGTCCACAACCAGCTTCAAAAAGTGTTTATCCTGCGGTGGCAAGATCCCGGACTGCGACGGTCACTCGAAGTGCCTTCGGTGTCTCGGAGAGGGGCACGTTGTTCCTGTCTGCCGACACTGCCAGGCCTTCTCGTTGCAGACCAGAAGAGCGAGAGCCCGGAGGCTTTAGGCCTACCTGACGGAGCGTGCTCTCTACCCTCCAGAGATGGCAACGGCTGTCCCATCTACCTCCTTGGGCTCCGGCCCCCACCGTGTCGACCGCTCACCCAGCTGGGAAGAAGCGTCCACGGAAGGAGAAGGGCACGAAGTCTGTCTCTTCGAAGACTTCGGCGCCAAAGAGGCCCTGCACTGTGACGACGGAAACGGTTCAGCTGCCTCCACCACGCTGGTCGTTGGCGAGCTCAATGGCGTCGGGCCTCTCCCAGAGGTCGGCCATTTCGAGAACTCCCTCCAACAGAGCTATGGAGATAGCTTTCCTGAGGTCGAGTGAAGAAGCCCGTAGAGCCCAGACCAGAGGCCTGGTTCCTGTGACTCCGGGCAAGTCTCTGGAGGCCGCAGCCTCGAGACCCCCGTCTCCGAAGAGACGCAGGACTCTGACGTCATCTTCGTCAGCGTCGTGTCCTGATTCCCCGCCTGCCCCTGTTCTCGCTGTGGAGACAGGGGTAGAGCAGCAGACCATCTCGCCGGGAGACTCGGTACAGACAGTCGTCAGAGTTCCCCTGGCTCAGCCCTCGGTTCGTCAACTCTTCGTGACGTCTCCCGAGAAGGGCAGGCAGACAACACGGCTCGCCATGGCCACAGCTTCAAAGAAGCCTCCCCCTGCATCGACGGTGGTGACGGCAGTTCCATCTACGTCGAGAACAGCACCAGCGGCGTCACTTCCGGTGGGACCGGAAGTGGTTCGACCACTGTCGGAGGAAGAGGTCGAGGAAGGCGAAGCCCCGCGATCGGTGATGTCGGGGTCCATCTTGTCGGTCGCCATGGACCGGACACCCTCCCACAGAGGCTGTGAGCTGGAACCATCCTCGTCACCGACGGACTCCGCAAGAGCCTTCGGTGAACAAGTGGGTCGGATGGCAAGAGCTTTGGGCATACAGACGTATGTGCCCAGAAGATCCAGCGCCTGCCCCGTCTTCAGCAGAGTACAGGTCGAGGACTCTGCCCAACCACATCTTCCCATGCTGGAACCCCTGGAAGAGGTGGTGAAGGCATCGTGGAAGACCCCGTCATCCATTCCACCCACGTCAGGGCGTATCGGCGTGGTACAAGATCGACGAGAGGGAGAAGGAGTGGCTGCACGATCATCCGACACTCAACTCAATGATCGTTACCTCCTCCCAGTCCTCAGGCAGGGAGTCCACAGCCCCCTCTGACCAAGAGGGAAAGAGGTTCGACACTGTCGGCAGAAAGATCTACCGAGCTGGACTTCTTCTGACGAAGATGGCCAACTACGGGGCGTGCATGGGAGCCTACCACCAGATCCTCTGGGAAAGGGCCCAAGCCTTTTTCCAATATCTCTCCCAGGAACAACAGGCTGCACTGACCTCCATCTCTCAAGAGGCTCAGGCGCTAGCACACCACCAGATCCTGATGTCCCGCCACACTGGGGACACCTCAGGAAAGCTGCTGGCCCACGGTGTCGCCATCAGGAGCCACGCGTGGCTGAAGTGTCGGGGTTGTCCTCCAATTCCCGGAAGGTCATCGAGGATCTGCCGTTCGATGCCCAGGGACTCTTCTTTGCGGGCACGGATGACAAGCTGAAGGCCAATCATGACTTCAAGGTCCTGACGGCCAAGTTGGATCGACCACCGGCGCAACCCAGAACCCGGTACTACCAACGGGTGAAGTTCCAGCCCAGGTCACAGTACCGCCAGTCCCCACGACCATACTTGGCACCACAGCAGCAGCAACAGCAGCAGCCGAGACAGCAGAAGCAGCAGCACAACAACCGCCCCCGCCACGGCAACAAGTCGAGGCCACGTCAGAACACGGGGAACGGAAAGTCGAAGTGCCGTGTTTGACGGGGCGAAGGACGGCACCATCTCCTCGCTAGGTACCGCTGCCACCATCATGCCTCCTCCCAGCCCTCGACCTCCACCAGCTCACCCGCCGTTCGGAGACCGCCTGACCCGCTTCATCGGTGCTTGGCGACGCATCACCTCAGATGCATGGGTGCTCCGGATTGTCAAAGACGGCTATGCCTTGGAATTCGACGAGCTCCCGCCAACGGGGTTCATCGTCGAGACGGAGCCGTCCGAGGTGATCTTGAGGGAGGTCGACAGCTTGCTTCAAAAGGGAGCAATATCACCGCTTCCGCAGGGCAAGGAGGGAGAGGCATTCTTCTAACGATACTTCACCGTGCCGAAGCCAGACGGTACCCTGCGACCCATCCTGGACCTCAGAGACTTAAACGCATACGTTTCGCCGAGGAAATTCAGGATGGTGTCAGTGTCGTCCATTCTTCCACTTCTACGGGCAGGTGACCACTTCGCCTCGATCGACCTCCGGGACGCGTACTTCCACGTCTCGATCAGACGTGCCCATCAACGCTTCCTGAGCTTCAAGGTGGCCGGAAGGGCGTACCATTTCAACGTCCTTCCCTTCGGCCTCGGGACAGCTCCTCGAAGCATGTCGGTCGTGGCTGCGCACTTGAGAAGGGAGAAAATCCGGATTTTTCCTTACCTGGACGACTGGCTGCTGGCGGCTCAGTCCCCGGAACTGCTGCAACAACAGGTCACAGCGACACTTCAACTACTCTCGTCGTTAGGCCTACACCTCAACAAGAAGTCGCAGCTTGTCCCGTCCACGACCATAAAGTTCATCGGGACGATGTTCGACTCCGTCGATCAGCTCGCCTATCTGCCAGAGGTCAGGTTTCAGGCGCTTCGACACGAAGTGAACAGCTGCACCCGGCCTTCCATCACGGCGAAGCAGGTTCAAGTCACACTGGGCCATATGGCATCCATGGTGGCCGTCACTCCACTAGCGAGACTACGCTTCAGGCCACTACAACGTTGGTTTCTGGACCATTTCGACCCAGTCAAAGAGCACCACTCGAAGAGGCTCTCCCTCCCGGAGAAAGTCAAGGACTCCCTCCAGTGGTGGACTTCCAGCGCCAACGTTTGCATAGGGGTACCATTCCACATGGTGACCCCATCCATCACGGTAACGACCGATGCGTCTCTACTGGCCTGGGGAGGCCACACGGAGCGCCTGTCGATCAACGGCCAATGGTCGGCGGTGGAGAGGCTCCACCACATCAACTACCTCCACCGTGTCTTTCAACAATGGGGATTCCCAGACGCAGATCTCTTCGCATCGTCGGAAAACAGCCAACTGCCAGTTTTCGGTGCCCGGCTTGTCCCGGATGCTCACCGGGGATGCCTCGGGGACGCACTCCTGCTCGATTGGACGTCGGGATTCTTTTACCTCTTCCCGCCGTTCCCGCTTCTTCTCCGCATCATAGAGAAGATCCAGCTCTCGGGGACCGACTGTATCCTCATCGCTCCCTACTGGCCGAGGCAGGTCTGGTTCCCAACCTTGCTACACTTGGCCGAGGGGAATTACATACATCTCCCTCGCCGACCAGATCTTCTGACTAGGGAGAAGGGGTTGCTGCTACACCTGGACCTTCTATCCCTGCACTTGACGGCATGGAGAATCTCCCGGCGCCGGACGTCTCACCGGCTGTAGCGGCAATCTTGGCTGCGGCGCACAAACCGGCAACATCGAAGGCTTACTCGGCTTGCCTCGCCCGCTTCGCCAAGTTCCAAACCGCCCGTTCCCGCGCCGTCTTCCCGCTCTCGGTTCCGGCGGTCCTTGACTTCCTCGCCGGACTGGTCGACAGGGGGCTGTCTATGTCCTTAGTGAAGACCCACCTGGCGGCGCTCACATGGCAGAGTCAGCAAAGGGGTGGCCCTTCGCTGTTCCAGTACCCGATGGTCAAGAGATTCCTGAGAGGGGTCAACAACACCCGCCCTCCCGTGCATCCACCGACGCCCGACTGGAACCTAGACCTGGTGCTGTCCTGCCTTGCGGCTCCACCGTTCGAGCCATTGTCGTCCATCGACCGATGCCTCCTTTCTTGGAAGGTGGCTTTCCTGGTCGCCATTGCTTCAGCGCATCGACCCTCCGAGCTGGCGGCGCTGCGTGTGGACGAGCCCTACCTGCTATTCCTAGCGGACAGGGCCCTCTTGCGGACGGACGTCACCTTCCTCCCTAAGGTGGTGTCCCCATTCCATGTAAATACTGACATTGTGCTTCCAGACCTGGTTCCCTCTCCGTCTGTGGGGAACGAGTCAACCCTCAGAGCCCTCGATGTGAGAAGAGCCCTCTGGGTCTACAAGAGCAGGTCTGCAGGCTATCGACGGTCGACCAGACTCTTCGTCTCTTACGCCGCCGACAAGCTGGGCTTGCCGGTGTCGTCTCAGATGCTGTCAAAATGGGTGGCTTCCCTGGATGAGTTGTGCTATCAGATAGCCCATCAACCGTGTCCCCCTAGAGTTAAGGGCCGCTCAACTAGGGCAGTGGCCACGTCGACGGCTTTCCTCCAGGGGATTCCTCTGGATTCAATATGTAGGGCGGCCATCTGGGCCAACCCCTCCACCTTCACTTCCCACTACCGGGTAGACACCCTATTTGGAAGGGAACCGGCCTTTGGTCGAGCAGTCCTCACTCCCAAGGGCCTTCAGGGATAGTTTCTAACAGGCTATACCCTGTGTTTTCCCTGTATGTAACGTATAGATCGACAGTTCCTGAGTCGATCGGACCTCTCTACTTCTTAGGGAGGCTAAGTGTTTACCGTGTCCCGGCTCCCGGGGTCACAGTCTACCGGTTAAAGCGCGCTTTACCTAAGAGTTCTTAGTGTTCTATGTTGCACCTTTTGTGCACTAATACTGTGAGGCCTGCATGCCTGACATGAATGGTGCTTGTTGCACTTATTGTTGTGAGGCCTGTGTGCCTGACATGAATGGTGCTTGTTGCACTATGTTTACAAGTGGGAGCATGCCTTCTACTCTTATTTATTACACTGTTGATAATGTTATTTATTCATATTGCTGGTTGCAATAAACCTGTTCGGTTTTTCAAAAATTGGCTGGTTTGTTCCCACCTCCTTTACCTTAGCTCGGTAAGTCTTCATAAGTGTGCATTCAGAGCCCTCGAAGAAGAATGGTAGGTTACATACCTGTGACCATCTTTCTTCGAGTGGAGCTCTGTGAATCCACACGAACCCGCCCGGCCGTCCCCTCTATCTCAAACCACCCTTTCCTAGTTGCACTTGTGGCGTAGGAATGGGGTGGGCGCGCATGGAGGCGCCTTTTATGCCCTCCGGGCCGGCTGGGCAGAGCTACCGCCAAAACTTTTCAAACTGGGAAGGTTTCCGTTGGAAGCCCGCGCTGGCGCGCAAAAGTGTGGATTCACAGAGCTCCACTCGAAGAAAGATGGTCACAGGTATGTAACCTACCATTCTTTCTTCATGGTGCATATGGCTTGAAGGTATGTATTAATCTCCCCAAGACAGCACTATGTGTACTTAAGAAGTTTCTCCAAACGTTTTATTTTCATTAAGAAAGTAAAATATGAATCATCAATTATTATTCCACTTGCAAGATTTCTATACCCTTTGGCATACAGAAGATTTTGTCCCTCCCTCAATAATACCTTGCAGGGATTTGGAAACTTACCTTCACATCTTGTAGCTGGGTATGAATATCTTGGTGGGCTTTCCTCAACTGCCTGTTCTCTTCTCGCAGATTATACATGGATTCTGTTAAAATTCAAATGTAAACAAATCTTGATCCTAGAGGTATATTTTCATGGAGGATCTGAATCACTCAAAGGTTTAAATATTTACTTTAGACTTCTACTGAAAACTTGCAATTAAATAACAGATATTTCCTCTCCTGCACCCAAAGATTAATTGCAAATTAGTAACTGCACTTAATACCCTTTATCTTTGACAGCTCCTGCTCTTTCTCTTGCTGTAGCTCTCCGAATCTCTGTTTGTGATCATTGATTACACGGTTAAAATCTTCTCCTTGTCTCCTATGATCATCTTCCAGGTCCGAATGCTGTTTCCTTAATTCTTCATGTTGACTCTGTAAGAATACAAAAAATTGAAAAGGTGGATCGTAACAAAATACTTTTCAAAAAATAAACTACACATTGAAAACATAGGAATTCAACTGCTATACTTGAGCAGCACAACAGTCCATTATTGGAGCAGTTGCTTATTTGGTCTCTTTCACAGAGAGGAGTAGGAGGAAATGGCTGTCAGCTATGAGGCTCCTGTTTCTGTACCTGGTTAAGGAAGGTCCTCAGAACTGAGGAAACCAGAGGTGGCAACTATGGTCTAAAATAATAGAATCAGAATTGGAAGGAAACTCATGAGTCAATGAGTCCAAACACTTCTCAATGCAGGATCACCAGCATTGCCAGCTGTCTGATGTCTTTCTTGAGTCATTCAGATAAGTAGCCCTCACCAGCTCTCTAGGCTATTAGTTCCACTGTCAATGCATTCCTTCTAATGTGTAATTGGCATCTACTCAACTGTAACTTCAAACATTTAGATATCATCATACAATGTCAGTGATTACTATCATAGGTCCAAAACATCTAAATGTCCATAGCTGGTCACTACTGCATAAAAATAATGTACATCTATTTATCTGTTTGGCAATTTAGTGCTGAATTCCTTCCGGTTACACAAATGTCAATATAGGCTAGTATAATGTTATGAACCAAGAGTGGGCCTGGTTAAGAAGGAAAGTCAGATACCCTTCCAAATTACACAATTATAGTGCTATGATCCTATTTTAACTGCTGTGACAACATCTATAGAATATTGGAATTTGCAGTTTAGATAGGGGGAGTGAGCATACACAGCCAAAGAGCTCTAGTGCCTCATATTGTTCTTAGTCATTGACACTTATGATGATCCAATGAATCTTTCAAGAGTCCCAGTCATCAGCTGCCTTTCTTAGGTCTTGTCACCTCAATGTCTTCACTTTATTGACTAAAGTGGTCAATCCAGCTGTTATATGGTTTTCGTATTTTCCAAGTGCTTTCAATTTTACCAAGCATTATCACATCTTTTCCAGTGCATATTATCTCATGATATATCCAAAGTGTGACTGCCTTAGTTGTCTTGACTTTCAGGGACAGTTCGGGCTTTATTTGCTCAAGGACCTGTTAATTTGTGAAGTTAGCCATAGAACTTCTCCAGCAATGCATTGATTCTATTTCTTCATTGCCCAACGTTTACAGCCATACACAAAAGTTGGAACCAAAGGATTCTATAGGATGTTGCCATGGCAATTAAAGTGAAATCACATCAGTATAATTGTGGAGTGTGATTGGTTCCCAGGACAATAGAACCATGATTAGTGTTGGTGCAATATCTCAACATGCACACAAGAAGATCTTCCTTACTCTACAGTGCACAGAAATTTGCATGCATGGGTAATAGGGAAGCAACATTTTTGCAAAAGGAAATATGACTTCTCAAGACACCCAGAAGACCTGACTGAGTTGAAGAATTAGTTATTTCAACAACAGCATAGCTTGAATATCACATTTTTTCTAAATTCCCAACCAAGAACTATCCCCACACCCCCATTTTGGGTCTATGGTTGTATAAGAAGAAGCAAAGTAGAGGTTGGTAATAAATATATTGTTATCATTATTATTAAATGACTAGATTTTTATAATAACAATCATATCTACCTTCAGCATCTGGTGTTGTACATTCAATGCACTGTACCTGCTATTGGAATCTTGCTGTAAATGAAAAAGAGAAATGCAGCATTAGCTCATATGCAATGCATTCCTACAAAGGGGAGCTCGATTTGTGCATATTTGAGTGGGGAGAGGGGCAGACACTGTGAATGAAATTCATGTAGATTACTTGCTGTAGTATAAGGATTTCTGCCTGAGCAATGGATGATTTAGCAACATAAATGTGAAGAGTCAATTTTTTTTCACTGTGAAGTGTTAGATATTGGTGGAACAGAAAATGTTACTCAAAGCAGTCTTTGTGTAGCTTTGTAGATTCTCATTAATATCTTTATGCAGAGGGGTGAGTTACACTGAACTGCATTGAAGTACTGTTTTTCCTATAATTGGCCTTGCATGTAGAGACACTGAGTAATAATAGCTGGCCTTGAGTTGTTAGTCTTCCTGAAGTTGTAGAACTAACAATGAGATTACTTTAATCTGTTGTTGTTGTGTGTCCTGAAGCCATTCCAATTTATGACAATAACTAAGGCAACCCTATCACAGGACTTTCTAGGTTTAAGAGTATGTGATTTATCCAAGATCATCCACTAAATGGAGAATCAAACCTTAGTCATGGTCCAACACTCAAATCACTATACTATGCTGGTTGTCTTGCTTATTTGATCTTATTTGTCTAATCTTATTGAACTAGAAGCATTGTAAGTGCTCCTTACAATGAAGAGATCTGCCAGTTTCTCTACTGTAAATCACAACACCTCTTCCCTCAGAATAGCATCCATGCAAACAACAGAAGCCTAAAACCAATTGCTAGATATCTCTAGAGTAGTTTGCTACAGTATAAGTAACTTACACTACAGTATTCACAATATATTTCAATGTGTCTATTAAACAAACCATTTTTTTTCATTCTCAGTGTTTCCCGTCCAGAATTAGATTTTAGACTCTTGCAAATTTGCTGTTGTCCTAAAGATTACTTTCCTTAGGAGTTGTGTTTCCAATGGAGTTCAACACAAAACTGTAGTCAATCTTGCAACCGGAAGTGGATATCTTTCAAGTGTAGCAGGCCAGGAGTTGCATTGAATATAATCTAAAGACATAATTAGTATACACAGGAAAGAACAAACATGCCACTAGAAATTATCTTGGCCTTTCTGCCCCAGTCATTTCTAGTACTAAAAAGCCAGGTCACACTCTGCACTAAACAGAGATTTGCCTCTTAACGTCTCTTACTTGTTCATCATCATTACAAATGGGAACCAAGTAAGATAACAGTTCTGTATTGGCAACCTCAAGCTATTAATATAATCTGCTTTCAATTAAAAGATGTGTCAAACACAAGGTCCACGGGCCGAATCTGACCCACCACAACGTCATATGTGACTCGCGAGGTTCAGTCACATTTGAGAGTTTGTAGCATTTTGAATGGTAGTGGCCTACATTTTGTTTGTTTATTTATTTATTTATTTGAAACATTTATATCCTGTCCTTCTCACCCCGCAAGGGATTCAGGGTAGAGCACAACATATATATGGCAAACATTCAGTGCCGGGACATAAAACCATAAATATACACAAACATTAAAATAACTTATACCCACGTTAAAATCAGTTGGTTAAAAACCACCCCAGAACAGGACACCATTCTATTATTGTTTAGCGTTTGTTGCTATGTTCAGAACATGTTCAATCAGTGAGGATGGTGTGTGATGTGGTGTACCAGGTTATTTAACAATATGTTATGGAGTAGTTATGTTTACACAGTTAGGCAGCTGAAGGAGTGATGTGGCCCTCAGTGAAAATGACACCCCTGAATTAGAAGATCAATGTTTAAATAATGTTTCCAAAGTGAAACACTTAGCACAGTAAATTTACAAGGCAAAGGTGCAGCAAGACTCATCCTTTTACTCTTAAGTAGCAATTGTAAGTAAATTGATGGAAATTGTTCTCTAGTCAAATTACATCTCAGGAATTGGATGAAGTTCATCCCCAAGCAAGAATATCACTTCAAACAATAACATTAAAATTATTAAAAACTGTGTTTTTAATTATGTTTATAGAAAAGGAAATATATTCTATCTTCTCACTTACCCTTCCTTTATTTAGTGTTTCTTGCGCTTCAAGTTTATAAACAAGAAAGTCTAAAAATAAATGGAAGAAAATGATTGTTTAAAATGAGGAATGTTTACTTAGACTAAAAACAATAACAGAAAGATCTGCAGATGGTGGAAACATTTCAAGGTCCAAATAATCATTCAATAATGATTTCTGCTTCACAAAGACAACCAGCTTTGCACATACGTACACAACTCAATTTTGTGCCCATCACCACTAACTCCACTTAAAACCAAACAATAAACAGTATTAAAATTTATCAACAAAATGTTTTTTAAGTGAGTCAATTGAAATACAATGATTATTATCCAGAGAGATTTTTTGGGATTATCTGAAAAAGATACCAAATAAATGGAAGTTAATTCCTGATAAAACAACAGGGTCTGAAAATGTGGTAAGTAAGCCTTGACAGACTGGATGAAGAAGTGCAAGAGTGGGCAGGGTATGATCAATGGCCCCATGTGACCCTTGAAGCTTCCCAAAGTGCCCCCCCCCCAAAGAAAAAACACTCTGTACAATTTTGGTCAAGCTCTTTGGGCTGAAAACACAATGAAAACTCTTCAAATGCAGGAACACATTTAAAATGTTCTTACCCCATCTATACAACTTCCCCAGAACCCACAAATACCTTCTTTTGTCTTCTGTATTTTTTCTCAAAATAGCAACCAGAATTGAGACTATGTTACTTCCAGTGGCTATTTTGAGCAGGAAAGCCTGCCCCTCGCCCTCCCCACTACAATTGCTCATCCCTGGCATTACATGGCATGGAGATACAATACTAACCAACTAGACAAGATGCATTGAGATTATTTACTGTTTCTTTTCTTTCTTTAATATTTGTAAACATTGCTGTTGTACTGGGATTGCTTTTTGGCTATGCAAAAAATCTGGTAACACTTTAATGAATTCATTACCTTCCAGTGTGTAAATACAAAGCATCTACAAATAGTCTCTAAGTTATGAACAAGATAGGTTCTGTAGATTTGTTCTTAAAATGAATTTGTATGAAAGTTGGAGAAGGTACATTTTAAGTGTAACGCCAGCCACACACACACACACACACATGCACACAGGATAGCACAGGAAAGAGTTAACACCCCTGTAGCATTTGTTTTGTTGTCTGTGCCCCTGTTCAGAAGATTTCACCTCACTTTCTGCCCTTGCAATAATTGCATTTTGAAAAAATTGTCTTCTTGTGGAAACAAGGATTGGCAAGAAAGCCTCAGTGGAAACACCATTTCTCTTGGATAAACCTTTCAGGAGTGAATTTCCCTTCTGAGGGGTAGGTTTCTCTCACTTCCTGTTGTGTCACCCCATTCTTAACTATGAGTCACTTGTAAGTTGGATGTTAGTATTATTTTATTTATTACTTATTTACCATATTTCTAACCCGCCCTTCTCAACCCCAGAAGGGGGACTCAGGGCGGCTTACATTCAGCCCCATCAAGAGGCTATTTCACCAATACAATAAAGTCACAACATCAACATAACAGATTTAAAACAACATAATTAAAAGCCATACAAAAGTCATCATTACACATTACCAGCCTCATCAGTTTTCACGCCAATCTAGTTCGTCCCTTAAGGTGCTGATTGCATTTATTGACCAAACGCCTGGTCCCACAGCCATGCATTAACCTTCTTTCGGAAAGCCAGGAGGGAAGAGATCGATCTTGTCTCAGTTGGGAGTGTGTTCCATAGGCGGGGAGCCACCGCCGAGAAGGCCCGTCCCTCGTCCCCGCCAAGCGTATTTGAGCTGTAGACGGGAGCGAGAACAGGGCCTCCCCGGATGATCTTAGATTTTGAGGTGGGACATAGGGTTGGATGCTTTCGGACAAGTAAGCTGGGCCAGAACCGTTTAGAGCTTTATAGGTCAACACCAGCACTTTGAATTGGGCTCGGAGGTGGACCGGCAGCCAGTGGAGCTGACACAACAGGGGGGAAACTCAGAAGCTGCCTATATTGAGTTTGGAAAATACTGTTATGAGAAATCCAGAGTTTCATTGTTGTCCACTAGGTGGTAGTACAAAACCATTAAGAGATTCAAGACTTAAAGGGCAAAACAGCACTGGACAGCTGTGAAGGGGGATGTCTGAAATAAAAGAAACCTACCCATCACCATTTGTTTTGCAAAATCTTTGGTAAATCAGAAGCTGCTCTGGAGGAGTTCATATCTGTTCAGAAAACGGTACATAGCTCTGAACATGGCATAGCATTCTTGCATTAATGAAACAAATAGGAATGACATTTCCTCTGTATCTGGTTTTATCACAGAATCACTGTACTGGAAGAGATTAGAAGAGTCATCCCGTCCGGCCCCCTGCCATGCAGATAAAGCACAATCAAAGCATCCCCCTAACAGATGGCAGAGCTGAGATCTTAAGAAAAATAAGTAAAATGTATTAATTGATTGGTCTGATCTATATCTCACACTTCTGTATAAGACGTCAAGGATGTCAAGGGGAAAAAATCAACCAAATCATGTGGGGGGGAAATCTTGATGGTAAGAAATATTCATCAGTTGAACAGAAAGCCGTAAAGGGTGTCATACTGAACATCATTATAGAATTTAAAGAAGATGTAAAGAAACAGTCACAGAAAATGTAGATTGTACTAGTAAGCCTAACTTACTGGGAAATAGAACCACTGGTTTGAAATCAGGATCATTATTAGCAAAGAATGCTAAAAAATTATTTGCAGTCAATAACAAAGAAAAGGGCCATTGGATGTCAGGTAAAATTCTTCAAGCAGCAAAGGACAGATGAGAAGCAAAAGTAAAAGTTTACAGTAAAGAGTGGGCTTGTGTCTAGATCCATTTTAACTGTTTTCCTTTAGCTAATCTGGCTCCTTCGGCTTGGTTGGATGGCTGTAATGGCAAGGGCCCAGCCATCACAGTTTCCCATCCGTAACAGGACCACATGGTAGCCAATCATGGCTCCCCCCTTTTCAGGAGTATGCGCCACTCAAAGAGGCTGCCATTGTGTGCTCCTTCTTGCCCAGCTGTGTCTGCTTCCATAACTCCATTGCCGTAACCCAGGCTTCCTTGAAAGGAAAAAGGAAAGGGTCTCAGGAAGGTTGCTTCCTTAACCACATTGCTAAAACCCAGGCTTCCTTGAAGGAAAGGGTCCAGTGGGCCGGATCTAGCTGTATTTTTCAGGTGTGGACCAAAAAAAGGCTATCTGGCTACCCACTTGTTTTCAGGAGGTGCACAAAAATAGATATGGGTATCTACCGGAATCTGACCAGCAGAAATGGATCCAAGTTCAGCCAAAATGCACAAGCCTAGCAAAGAGAGTGAGAACCCTAAATGCAATTGTTCCAGCTACTTGTGTGCAGGGACAAGAAGAGCTAATATAATAATAAACACAGAGAAACAGAAAATAACAACAACAAAAATGAAAAACGAGAAAACTCTTTTCACCAGATTCAAGACATCAAAGGGAAATTTAAACTGAGCGTAGGGAACACATTTTATCATCAAATAGAAATAAAAAGACAATGGAAACAGTACATGGAAGAACTATACAAATGAGATGAAAGACTGACAGATTCAGTCAAAAAATCATTTTAAAGAGAGTGAAGTGGGAAGATGCACTCAGGACACTTGGGAGAAAAAAATTACCAGGAACAGTATTATACCAGTAGAGTTGTTTCAAGATACAGAGAGAATCCACACCAAAGAATCTCAGAAGAAAATCAGCCAGTGTTTTATAGATTGTGGCAAAGCCTTTGTTTGCTTCAATCATGAAAAACTTTGGATTGATCTTAAAGAAATGGGTGTGTTGCAACATTTGATTGTCCATTTGAAATGTAAAATGTTACCTTCTTTTGCTTTCTTATGTTCAAGTCTCTCTTTCTGTAAAGATTTTTCCAATCTTGATCGGTGTTCATACACAACTGGGGAGAAAAAAGGAAAAAAAAATAGCATGTAAATAAAATAAGAGTCAGTTTTGGAAAGAGAAGTGCATGGTGTTCTAAGTTCCAATAGAGTGGAATAAAAACGTATGTTTCTGAAATGTACATTGAAGGACAAGGCAGACAATCAACCCCCTTTGTTAGTCCCAATTTAGTCTTTCATTAATTCAGTGGGTACGAACAGCTGGATGTGTCCATTTAATCATGGACAATAGCTTAACTCTCCTCCTCCTTACTTATCCTCACAATAACCTATGAGTGAGGTTAAGTTGTGAATGTATGACCAACCCCAATTTCCTTGGCTCAATAGAAGCTTGTAGCCACAGAGTCACAGCCCAATCGCTTTACCACCCGAATTCCAACAAAATTCTAGTTCATTTTTGGAAGCAAGAATACCCATTCTGGGGTTCAGTTAGCATAAATTCAGCTAAATCATGGATGGGCAAAGTGAATTTCCCAAATGCTATTTGGAAAACCTATTTTCCCAATGGGAACAAAGATGTTGCAAGAGCGTTAGGTTTTGTTTGGAAATGAGGCACGGATCCCCAGCAAACCTTGCCTGCACCCTTGACTTTAGAAGGAAATTTTCCCCAATCATATCCCTTCCCTCTTTTCCTTTTCAGGGATTATGTTGTAAAAGCACAAAGCCCATCCTTGGAGTAAATGTTTCCAAATGTGTAGTGATGGTTCACTATCCAATAGAGACAAAACAATCATTATCACCATCTTTCCACCCTTCTTTTCATGGTGTGCCAGATGTTAATCAATGGAAATTTAGATCATCAGTTAGTCAGATTCTATCCACAAATTTAGGAATTAGAGAAGTATAATCAAATAGTGGAGTGTGTCAAGAGTTCAAAGTGCTGTGAAATGTGATAGAGGTGTAAGAGATGTGAAGGCCTAACACCACTGCTAAAATTCCAGTGGGGGCTAGCCATTTTGGCATAGAAAGATAGACAGTTTGAGCCTGAGACCTCTAATTGTGTATGATTGTTATTGCAGTGTCTGTGATTTGTGCAAAATACACTTTATTTTATTTATTTATTTATTCGGTCTTGTATACCACTCCTTCCGGCAGGCTCGGGGCAGTTCACATACAACCAAGCAACACACAGTGTACAACAATAGCAAAAAACACGAACAGTAGATAAAATTGCATAAGATGTTATAAGCAATAAACAATGGGCGGTTACATATCCGGGAATTCAAGTAAAGGCAAGCCTGAACAAAATGGTTTTGCATGCCCTCCGAAATGGGATGAGCTCAACAATGGCATGGACATCATCCGGCAATGTATTCCATAGTGCCTGGTGGTAGACAGATGGCCGGAGCGGATTGTTGGTATAGCTAATAAATTTCGCTCTTCCGAGCCCAGTGATCTCGGGGGAACATAAGGGGTAAGGTGGTCCCTCAGGTACACTGGCCCTAGACCATGCAAGGCCTTAAAGGTCAAAACCAACACCTTAAAAACAATTCGGTACTCGATTGGTAGCCAGTGCAATTGCTGTAAGATGGGAGTAACATGCTCTCTTGCCGATGCTCCCACCAGCAAGCGAGCCGCAGCATTTTGCACTAGCTTGAGTTTCCGGATTGTCGACAAGGGAAGGCCTATGTAGAGGGCGTTACAGTAGTCTAGTCTCGAGATGACCGTCGCTTGGATTACCATGGCCAGGTCGTTCCTGGACAGGTAGGAGGCCAGTCGCCTAGCCTGTCGTGGATGGAAAAATGACATTTTGCTGACCATGGAGACCTGGACCTCCATGGTCAACAATGGGTCCAATTGAACCCTTAGGCTTTTTACCAAGGATGACAGGTTTAATTGCTCGCCATCCAGGTTAGGCAACCGGCACTCATCCATCCCAGGCCGACCAAACCACAGGATCTCCGTCTTCGATGGATTCACCTACAGCCGGCTGGAACGCAGCCATCCAGTCACGGCTTCTAGACATTGCTGGAAACAATCGGGTACAGTATCCGGCTTGCCGTCCATTCTCAGCACAAGCTGGGTGTCATCGGCGTACTGATAACACTCCAGACCAAAGTCGCGCACCAGCTGGGCCAGCGGACGCATGTAGATGTTGAACAATAAAGGGGAGAGGATGGCTCCCTGGGGAACCCCACAACTTAATGGGCGTCTCCCAGAGACCTCCTCCCCCCTCTCCACTTGTCCTCGGTCTTGGAGGAAGGAGGCCACCCATTTAAGGGCAGTCCCCCTAACTCCAGTCACGGCTAAACGGTGGGCCAATAATGCATGGTCTACTGAGTCAAACGCTGCCTTGAGATCTAGCAACACAAGCAGGGCTGATTCGCCATGGTCCAGCTGGCGGCGAAGTTGGTCTGTAATGGTGAGAAGCACGGTCTCTGTCCCATGCTCAATAGGGAAGCCGGACTGGAAGGGATCTAGTCCAGCTGTGTCATCTAAGAACCGTTGCAGCTGATCTGCTGCTGCCCTCTCAAAACTTCAGTCTCTCTGCAAGGCTAGTATCTTTTTCCCTTTATGACGTTATGTGAACACATACAACAAGCAGAGCAGGAATGCAAAGATTCCAGTAATCTACCCAATCTTGTTATACTTTATAGCTATGAACAAAGCAACTGTTAATCATATTTTTCAACACCGAGAACAACAACAAAAAAACTCAAACTTTTCAAAAGTTACATTATTTACTTTGTAAAGGCAATTGGGAGTCCTAAATTTGTGGAAGCCTGCTTAGAAAAGCAATAATTTTGCACTTTCTTTTTAGATCAAAAGGTGCAGATATTTAAAAGAAAACAAGATGTTTCTGATCATCTAAAAGCTGTCTTGAACTCTGAATGATGTCTCCTGCCTGGTATTTCAAAAAATACTGTCAACCATATGCAGTCCAACAGTGGCATATTATGTCTATCCAGGTCCTTTCCCTTTGTAACAGACTAAGGGAAATACCACATAAAATGGAGAAACACTTTTTTGCAATAATGTAGATTGGGTTGTTGTAATTTTTTTGGGCTGTATGGCTATGTTCCAGAAGCATTCTCTCACAACCTCTGAGGATGCCTGCCATAGATGCAGGTGAAACATCAGGAGAGAATGCTTCTGGAACATGGCCAAACAGCCCAAAAAATTTACAACAATCCAGTGATTCCGGCCATGAAAGTCTTCGGCAATACAATAATGTAGATTGTTTCATGGCTTCAAAAAATTGAACTTTATTTTCCCCTCTAAGTCCGTCAGCTGGGAGAAGATGGCTAATTCATTTCCAAAATGTATATAATGGAATTGAGGGTTACTCCTTATATACATAATGCAAACAAAGAAAGCAAAGTAATGTTGAGTCAATGTTTGCCCAAAGAATGAATAAACTGTGACAGTCATCAAAATGTGGTCAATATCCATGAAGTGATGTAATAAATCACACACACATTTTTTTCAATCTCATTATGCATTATTTTTACTGTAGCACAAGAAAGGAATGTAATATGTCAAAGTAGGAAAAAATACAGGCTCTATCTTCCCTCTTTTCCGCACAAACATTCAACATGTTTGCATTTGCACATCTCTTTAAGCTAGAGGAACAATTATGTGGCCCTTGAGAGGTTTTGGGGCTACAACTCCCAACAGATGTAGCCAGCAGAACCACTGGTGAGGTGCACTCCAAAAACTTATTGAGGACTTCATAATATCCATTGCTGTGTTAAGCCATAATTGAGGCTCTCCATGATTTATTGCTTTAACTAAGGATTTTCCCAAAGATGACCCTCTTCTCTACATATTTCAGGGTAGACAAGACAAGAAAAAGTCTTGTTATGAATGTGACCAACCACCATGGTTTAAACATGGTAGACTTCATATTCTATCACCAAACGATGGTTTCCAAATGATTTTTTTAGTTTTTTAAAAGCAAGAATTTGTTTGTAAGGAGTTGTTTAAGCAGATTGGGCTAGAATTCAACAAACCAAACTGGTTTTACTGTTAAATGTGAACTGAACTGCAAACTATGACACTGTGTGCACAATTCACTCAGTGATTGCAAGGGGTACTCTCTACTATGACAGAAGTATGAACTCTATAAGATGTGATGGCATTTGGCCATTATACAAATCCACTGAGGTTAGGGCAGGACCGTATACTACTGCAAAGATCAGAGACAGCATAAACAGGAACCGAAAAACTATAGCAAGAAAGGACCAGTGGACTCATGCCTTGCTCCAAAGCTTCAAACTATTATCTGGTTGGCCAACATAAGAAACAGAATATTGGGCTTCATAGGCAATTGGTTTCATACAACATGGCTTATGGCCATGTGCCTGAACAACTATAACCACTAACTGCAATTTGCGACATTGCAAAAAGGGGGTCATCATTTCTTCCCTCCTCTACCCATCCTGTTGATGATTTCAATGAAGCCAACTGACTATGAGTATAACTGCAATCACAAGTTATTACATCCCATCTTCAAAGAAAATATTCATTCATTTTACAAGCAGAGCAGCTGTCTGAATTAAGACAGGACCATGGAAGATTTACACGGTCCTATCTTAATTTAAACAGCTGTTCTACTTGTCATTTACTCCATGATGCATTTCCATCCTTACTAACTTAAATAAAAAAGAAGCTGAATGCAATGGCCTGATGTTGTTATGCTTTCAGGTCTTTATATCTGGAACATTTTCAATAAAGCAACAAACAGATTATTCTGTATGAAGTGTCATTTCCCAATCAAAACATTCACTCATCCTCTAGCTTCAGCTTCCTTGATGCCACTTGGATATTTCTAAATAGGCCATGAAAACAGTATCTACCAGTTTTACCAAATCAATTAACCTAACAGTCAGTGTTAAATTAGTGAAACTGTTCAAGAAAGAAAATTATTGTGGGACAGTGATTTCTCTCTCTACATACAGCTGGGGAAGAGAGACTGAAAATTCCAGTAGTCTGCTCTTCTGAAACTGTTGAACTCCTAGTTACAGCAACTTAAACCACTACTATAGCTATGGAATGTAGGAGCTGTAGTACCTTTGGCATAAATGAGAGACGTATACATAAGGCTAGTACCTTCTGTTTGATCTCTATTTTGCTTACAATGAGCTCATCGGAAAATGATCCTGAGTTTTCATGTACATCTTAACCAAGTCTAAATTCAACCTTTCACTACATAAATTGTGTACTTGAAAGTGAGTTATAGGTCCATTTCTCTAAAACTTAAAGTAGTAGGAATGAAAATAACAACAAAACAATTCCAAGAGTCCTATAGTGCCTTAAAATAGTATGGAATTTACTAGATGAGCAACATATCCAAGCTGTAGTAAATCAGGTTGCTTTTGAGATGCCACGTTAACTCAATTCTTATTGCTTTAATATACACAGCTATCCTTCTAATAAAGAATGATTTAATAATAATATTTTCTCTGTGCTGTGAACATTCAAAAAAAAATCAGGTTGCAAATTAGAAAATTACTAACTTGTTACATCATTTGGAAGCTATATTGCCAGAGTTGGGGAACAACAAAGCCAATAAAATTAAATTTTACTTTTATTGCTTTTAGTTTTTTTCCAAAAAAACAGATGAGTAGTGGAATCTTAAGTAAACATCAATGAAGATGTGTAGCTTCATTTAGCTATTTGTATGTGTGCTTACAAAACAGACCCACTGTACAAGCAAAATCCTTATTCCTCCAAAAAAAATTCCACTTGGCAGAAAGAGCTTTTGAAAACCAAGAGCTTATTCATCAGTTCTGGAGTCTATCTTTTCCATTCAAAAATGGGTTGGCTCAGTTTTTCATCAGAACGGACGTCATTAAGAATGTATTGCAGATTCATATGATTAGTATAATTTTTATATCTGATAATGAACACAGAAAGTGGGTGGACTGCCTTTACTTTTCCAAAGCATCAAACTAGTGTGGCTTTAGGGGGGAAAAGATTTGAAATTTTCAAGGAGGACAGATCTATTGATGGTAATTAGCTACAGAAACCACAATGCAACAAGAAAGATCCTTATCAACTCAATGGGACTTCAGTTAGACATAACCACAGCCTCTTTCATTGCTATGAATGAGGTAGATTTCCTAAATTACAGGTTTAAGAGCCAATTTGGCATAGTGCTACAACTGCAGGACTTTGACCCTAGACTCTAGGGCAGTGGTTCTCAACCTGTGGGTCCCCAGATGTTCTGGCCTTCAACTCCCAGAATTCCTAACAGCTAGTAAACTGGCTGGGGTTTCTGGGAGTTGTAGGCCAAAACACCTGGGGACCCCCAGGTTGAGAACCACTGCTCTAGGGTTTCTATTCCTGTGGAAAGCTGCTGAGTGACCATGGGCAAGATAAACTTTCTTGTTAAAACCCTCTGAAAAAAATCTTGCTAAAAATCATCTTAGTATCACGGTAGGAAAGAAATGACATGAAGATACACAACCACCACCATAAGGATCAGCTCTGCCATTAGCCTCCATGAAAAAACTCCTCACGTGGCATGGTATTAGCAGTGGCAAACTTTCTATCTCCTCTCCCAAACTTTCTCTACAAAGTCAACATTGTTCTACTCTATAAGCAGGGACTATAGTTGTTGTAATTTCCTTTTTAGTGGGAAAAAGGCTGCCCACTTCCCATTCTGAGATAGTCAGAAGTGTTAACATGACCACTGCTGTACCCTCCTTTTTGAGGGGCATATGGATTGAAGAGGAGAGTGTCATGGGATTTATGGGGTGTGAGCATGATTGGTGCTAAATCCTCCTCCTTTATAGAAGTGTGAGTAGATGGTAGTACTGTTGTGGAACTCTTCTTTGAATATATGTATGAGAACAGCAGCCACAGCTATCTTGTTTTCTGCCCCCTTCTTGGGTGAGAGTGGTGCTTATCACCACTGCATTTTCATCTAGAAGTGCAAGTGCTGAGGCTTATGTAACACTTTGCTTCCTGCATCAGGCAGCAAGGCAGCAGGGCCAAACTTGCTCGACTTTGTGCAGTGCACTGGATTACATGGGTCAAGATCAGTCCTTTTCAGGTTATCAGGGAGGAGGGGGGCTGACATTTTTTCAATGTATGAGGGACCAGTCAAATACTGGTACCCATTGGTGACAACTGTTTCTTTCCTTGTGTTGTCGAAGGCTCTCATGGTTGCAATCACTAGGTTGCTGTGGGGTTTTGGACATACAGACCAGAAAACTCACAGTAACCTACTTTTCTTTCCTTGTTTTCTGGAAATTCTCAGGAAATCAACAAAAGGCTAGGGACCAACACATTAGGCAACACTACTCTAGAAAATGCCAACTCTGAATAGGACCGCCTTCCACCTGGAAACCGATGCCCTCACTGTGGAAGAACATGTGGATCAAGAATAGGGCTCTACAGTCACCTATGTACCCACCACCATAACACTACATTTGGAAGGTCATCCTACTCAGACAATGAGGGCTTGCCTAAGTAAGGTAAAGTAAAGTACAGGAGCAATAATAGCACAATAGTCTATCAGTGATTGTTTGCCACATGCTTATCATGGTCAATCCTACTCTGGGATACCTGCATGTGATTCTACATGATCTAGCTACAGGGGAGATCTTTAACAGGTTTTTTCCTTCCTAGGTAGCTGATTTGTCAGGGATTCTTTGTACTACTGCTCTACTCTATGAAAGTCTGATAAGTCATTTTCATCAGTCACCAATGTCACCGAAATGACAGAGACGTTTTAAAGCCTAATATTGGTGTGTAGATATATGCAGTAAGAGATGAAATCATGAATGAATTTGGGTGATATTTGGGCATTTACATTCTTCATTGTTTCTAGTCACACAGTATTTCACCTATCATATTTTAAAATTCCCACTCCTTCACTTTTTTTCTTGAGATCTATAAAGAATAGGCCACATGTAAGTGCATTTGGAGTCATTTCCCCCCATGGCTCCTATTAAGGACTGGAAGATATGAAATAGACATATGAAATTAACATAATTTCATTTGAGGTGAACAGCCTTCAACAATCCTTTTCTTGTAATTATTATGGTACATTTTTGTCTAGCAATCTGTTTCATGATAAATTATCCTTGATGCACCTCCAGAACTCATTTTCTAAGGAATTAGGAAGTTGCCTAATCTTTAAAATAATAAAACACACTTCCTAAACTTACTAGCAATTTTCTTGCTCTCATCTTTGTTTCCAGCAATTTACGGCCAGACGAGAGAGAGAGAGAGAGAGAGAGAGAGAGAGAGAGAGAGAGAGAGAGAGAGAGAGATCTGAAACGGCTAAAAACACTTCATTGGGGTAATTTTGCTATAAGATTCTGCTTGACATTTCCCTTTTTTGAAGTCAAAATATTCAAGGGATGTTTTTATTATTAAAACTGATTAGATACTTGGGTTAGAATTCATATTATTCAAGATAAAAAGCAGCATCTACATATTTTTAGGAAGCATGAAAAGCAAAACAAAAAAAACAAAAAAAAGTCCAATTTTTGGGGGGGTGCTGGACTAAGATTACAGCCTGCTGTAGCCAGGCTGATATACAAGCTCGGTTAAGAAATTATCTGATGAAGAAACTCTGTTTTACATCTTTATATGCCCATGGAGCCACTCTTTTTCTCCTCATCCTCTATCAAAAAAGGTTTTTTTTAATGCAATCAACATTAGTGGGGTGGAGATAAGCCGAGACTTGGATAAGTTTTCAGATTATCTCCAATAAACTATAAAGTCTGAGCTGACAAACAAACCCTATCCTATCTGATCCTATTGTAGCTGTGAAGACTACCTGCAATGGGCCTGCAATGGGCAAAGTAAACAGCACCGCAGGGAAGGGCGGAAAGTCGTGGCCTGCCACAACGCTGAATGGCGAGGCCCCCGTCGAGGCGTGTTCGGCGTTGTTGTAGCTGTATTCTGCCACGTCCAGCAGCTCGGCCCAGTTGTCTTGCTGGTAGGTCGAGTAGCAGCGGAGGTACTGCTGCAGGGTACGTTGAACACGCTCCGTGGCGCCGTCCGTCTCTGGGTGGAACGCCGTGCTCAGGGCCCGTCGGGACCCCAGCCCTGCCAGGAACGCCTTCCAAAACTTGGACGTAAATGAGGTCCTCTGTCACTCACCACGCGCCGGGGGGCAACCGTGGAGCCGGAAGACGTGGTGGGCGAAAAAGGCGGGCCAGCTCCGGGGCCGTGGGCAGCCGACGGAGCGGGACGAAATGAGCCTGTTTAGAGAACAGGTCCACCACCGTCCATATGGTGGTGTATCCGCTGCTGGGCGGCAGGTCGACGACAAAGTCCATTGCTATTTCGCTCCAAGGTTCGGACGGGTCGGCTACCGGTTGCAGCAGCCCGTCGGCCGGCCCATCTTGGGCTTGTTCCGTGCACACACTTCGCATTCCGCTATGTAGTCACTAGTGTCCTTTCTCATGGCCGGCCACCAGAATTGCCGGGCCAATAGCTTTAGAGTTTTTGTGAGGCCGAAGTGGCCAGACAATTTGGAGTCATGGGCTTGGGCCAGGACCGGAGCCCTCTGGCTTTGGGGGACATATAACTTGTCTTTGTAGTACCATATGCCTTTAGCCTCAGTTAAATCCTCGCGGTGCTCTTTAAGCCAGGCGTCTGCTCCATAAGCTGCTGCCAGTTCTGCTAACAGTTCTGGGGTCCCCGGGACCGTGGGGTTTGGGGCCTTATCCGCCGCCCGGGTGCGGGCCACTAAGCCCAACTGGTTTTTGGAGAACACGGTCCCCACTTCCTCCGGCGCCGAGTAGTCAACCTCAGGCATTCTGGAAAGCGTGTCGGCCAACACGTTCTTCGGGCCCGGCAGATACTTGAGCTGGAAGTTGAGCGGCTGAAAAACTGCGCCCATCTCAGCTGCTTGGCGTTGAGTCTTGGGGGTTTGGAGTGCCTGCAAGTTCTTGTGGTCTGTCCACACCTCGAAGGGCAGAGCGGTGCCTTCCAAGAAGTGCCTCCAGTGGCTCAGCGCCGCCCGCACGGCAAAGGACTCCTTCTCCCATACATGCCACCGCTTCTCTGACGGGGTGAATTTCTTGGACAGGTATGCGCAGGGTCGCAGGGTCCCGTCCTCATCTCGCTGTAGGAGGATCGCCCCATAGGCCGCCTCTGAGGCGTCGCACTGCACCGTGAAGGGCTTGTCGGGCTGGGGATGCCTCAGCAGCGGCTGACTGGTGAAGCTCCTCTTAAGGCTGTCAAAGGCCTCCTGGCACTGCGGGGTCCAGTTGAGCTTCGCCCCGGGTGATTTGGCTTTCTTTGTCTCCCCCAATCCCTTGGTTTTTAATAGTTCAGTTAAGGGGAGCGCTATTTTAGCAAAGTTCTGGATGAACTGTCTATAAAAGTTGGCGAACCCCAAAAAGCCCTGTAGTTGCCGCCGGGTCCGCGGGGCCTCCCACGCGAGCACGTCTCTCACCTTACTTGGATCCATGGCCAAGCCTCGCGTGGAGATGCGATACCCCAGATAGTCCAGTTCCTGTCGGTGGAACTCGCACTTGGACAGCTTGACAAATAGCTGGTTCTCCCGCAGCCGTCGCAGCACCTCCCGGGTCATCTCGACGTGCTCCGCCTCCGATTTGGAATAAATTAATACGTCATCCAAGTACACTAGAACTCCCTTGTAGAGTAAGTCCCTGAAGATCTCGTTGATGAACTGCTGGAAAATCCGGGCGCCCTTAAGTCCGAAGGGTGTGACCCGAAATTGGTACTGACCCAGATGGCAGTTGAACGCGGTCTTCCAGCAGTCTTCGTCTCGCACCCGAATCCGGTAAAACGCTTCTCGGATGTCCAGCTTGGTGAAGATTTGCGCCTCCCCCAGCTGGGCCAGGATCTCGGACATCAGTGGCAACGGGTAGGGGCTAGAAGTGCAGATCGCATTGAGGCCTCTGTAATCTACACACAGTCGCAGCGATCCGTCCGCCTTTGGCCTGAACAGGACGGGGGCTGCCATTGGGCTGGTTGATTTTTCAATAAAACCTCTGTCTATATTTTTATCAATAAAGTCTCTTAATGCCTTTCTTTCGGGTTCGGACAGGGCATACAGTTTCGGGCTGGGCAACTTGGCGCCTTTTTCAATCTCGATTGCGCAATCGGACTTCCGGTGGGGGGGCAGCTGGTCACTTTCCCGCTCACTAAAGACCTCCCCCAAGTCCTCATACTCTCGCGGGACTTCGCCGGGCTGGCTCTCTGCTGCCCCCACGCCCACTCCCTCATGGTTTGGGGTGTCCGCGTCTTCAAGGTCATCTAGCCTTGCCCGAGCCTCTCCGCTCCTGAACTGCACTGCTCCGGTCTCCCAATTGATCCGTGGGTTTTGGTTGCGCAGCCAGGGGCCCCAGGATGATGGGTTGGTGCGCCATTGCTGAAATGACGAATTTAGCTCTTCTCGGTGGGACCCCATCTGCACCCTGATCTCCCCTGTCTTGTGGGTGGCTGGCTTCCCATTCGCCGGGGACCCATCTAGCTGGGAGAATAAGATCTGCTCGATCAGGGCTTGTGGCTTTATCCCCAGCTGCCTCGCTAATCTCGGGGACATCAGGCACCTGGTGCACCCGCTGTCTATCATGGCTGTAGTCTCTATGGGTTGGCTGGCCTCGGGGCCCCACACCTGAATGTCCAGCTTGTATGTGCCGCACCCAGGAGGATCTAACTCACCGCCCGAAGGGGTCTGGATCTGCCGTCGGGCGTCTACAGCAGATCGTTGTCGTTTCCCGCCATCCACTCGGAGTCGCTCTCCTCCGTCTCTGGCTCTGGCTGCTCAGCCTCCCGTAGGGGCCTGGGTGCCCGCGCCGTCTCCGCTGCCGCTGCTGCCTTGCCTCGGCCAGGGGTTTTGGCCGGTGTTGCCGGTTTGACCTCCGGCGCCCGCTCCGCCTTGGGCGAGGGGACTTTTTTGCGGCATTCCGCTGCTCGGTGGCCTTCTCGCCCGCACGAGAAGCAGGCTCCTCTCTTCCCTCTCTGACTCTCCCGGCTGGTCGACCGGGGCCTGGGTGATGGTCGCTGGGCTGGTCCCGACCGCCCCGGTGGGCCTGTCCCCACCCCGCGGGGCCTCCCGCCATCTCGATGGCGCCTGGGCATCTGCTCCATGTCGCACTCTACTCTCCCGCTGAGGTTATCCAATCCTCCAGGGTCTCGGGATTTCCCCGGTGCATTGCCCATTCTAGAATGTCTTGTCTCAGGCCTGCCTTGAAGCACTCAAGGATAGTGGACTCAGACCAGCCCCGGATCTTTCCCGCTAGAGCTCGGAAACTCAGGGCGTACTCTGAAACGGTTCTCTGGCCTTGATAAATCTTCCTCAACTGGGCCTTGGCCTTCTCCCCGGCTAACGGGTCCCCAAAGCCTCCAACAGAGTGTCCAACCGCCTCAGATGCGGTGATCGAGTGTCAGTTAACTGTATCAGCCAATCGGCCGCGGCCTCCTTTAGGTTGGCCCCCACAGCCCGCACCTTGGCCGCTTCGGAGGGAAACGTGTCCCCATAGTCCACCATGTAGTTCTGGACGTTGGTGACAAAGTATGATAGTTGGCGGGGGTCCCCATCGAACTTTACCTTTAGGTCTCTCCGAGATCCCGTCATCTCTTGGCTCTGGTCCCCCAAGCCCAGATGGGGGGTGGAGGCGTCCCTTCTGGGTCGGAGGAGCTCCTCTGAGAACCTCACCGAGGGCCTTCCTGGCTGTCCCACTCCTCGGCTCCGGCCTCTTCCCGCGAAGACGGGGCTCGGGGTCTCCCAAGGCCTCTCCTCCGGCCTACTCATCAGTATGTCCAATTGCGCCTGCATCTTTTGCATCGCTTCCGACATCTGGAACATCTGCACCTCCATCCGCAACATGTCGGTGCTGGGCGCTTTTACCTTGCGACGAACATCCTTCGGCGGCCGGGTCTGGTCAGGGATCTCCCCATCTTCCATCCCGGTCACCACCACCTGCGGTTCTCCACCGGACGCTCCGGCTTCGATCTCCTCCTCGTCCCCATCTTCCTCCTCCAGCTCCTCGTCCGGGACTGTCGGAGGTTGTTCTCCGAGGGGCTTCCCTTCGGCTTGAGACATCTCTGCGAAGTTGGTTACGGTCGGAGGGTTTTCACGGCCGTAGAAGTTGGTGAGTCTATCTTTATGTAATGCTCCGGAAAGGGGGGTTCCGATAAACCAAACTCACTCCAAGCAAATTGGAAGATAGATCATTTATTGGCTCCTTACTCCAGGCTGAACAAAGATAGACTAAAGAAAAGCCCGCGCAAACATTCCTCAAGGATCCCTCCCCGGCCCGCCCCCCGCTGGGTCCCTCCTTCCAAGGCTTGACCAAATGGCCAGTCCACATATCAAAGACCAGGAAGGTATCTGGCAGATCAAAGGGGATGAGCCTGGTGGTTTCCCGCTCGGCAGTGTCCATATCAATTGGCGCGATCGGCTTGGTCCGTTATGGCATGAAACGAACCAACCGGAGCTGACAACCTGTCTCCAAAATTTCTCACTAAGAATGCATGAACAGTGTGACACAAAGATAAAAAGTGAAATCAGTTTGGGAATCCACAAAGAAAACATAAGAAAAATTCGAGGTTGGTGAAAGAAAGAAAGAAAGAAAGAAAGAAAGAAAGAAAGAAAGAAAGAAAGAAAGAAAATCACCCCTGGATGCATTTTTGAAGAATCCTTCAAGTGGTCTCCAGAAAGTTCAAATGTTTTTGTTTACTTGTGTTTGGCTTACCCAACTTAGTTTTGAATAAAATATTTGCTGAAATGTATGAAGCAACTTCTCTTGTTTGTGGTATATCTTTGTTCTTTTCTTATAACATGTACCTCTAGTACCGATTTTCTCTTAAAGAAAATATGCCTAGGAACATATTATGTTATTAATTGAGATAAGTCATATACCACACCGATCCAAACTACTAACATTCTGATTTTGGAAGCAACTGAGCACAACAGATTACATATATAAATATTGAATGAGATTTGGGTATGCTTTATCTCAGTGGTTCTCAACCTGGGGGGTCCCCAGATGTTTTGGCCTTCAACTCCCAGAATTCTTAACAGCTGGTAAACTGGCTGGGGTTTCTGGGAGTTGTAGGCCAAAACACCTGGGGACCCCCAGGTTGAGAACCACTGCTTTATCCCAGTGTGCATATTTTCAATCTAATCCTATCATCTCATATAATTTGAAGTTCTGAAATTTTATCCCTCCACCACAGCAGATCATAGCTATTCTACACCATCACTGGGTTCATCTTTACCATCCTCAGTTTTATCACCTGGTTTTACCTACAAGCTTTAGGTACCACTTTGACCAGAGACAACATTGACCAGGAACCACTCTCCAACATTAGTACCAATAGGGCAGGGGCTGGTTAGCTCTGCGGAAAGGAGAGGAAATTAAAAAATAAAAAATAAAGAGGAAGGAGGCTCATGGACCAGATTTTTGTTCCCATGGGCCGCGGCCCACAGGTTGAGAACCACTACTCTAAACATTCCTCTAACATATTGGTGACACAATCTTCGTGAGCGATTAATTTCATGTGTTACTGCGATTTAATCCCTTTTTTCCAGGATCTGAAAGAAAACGTTATATGCCTCATACTCCACATCAAACCCACAAAACTATTACAATGCACGCTTAGGTACCACTTTGACATTTCCGTTGTGATTTGAAGGCAGCTAGTTTTAACTACAGATGGTCTGTGTTTTATTTGATGTGTTAATAGTGGTTGCTTTATAACTTTTATGTGATATTGTTCTTTATATTCATGTACTGTTTGTGTTATATACTGTACTTGTAGTGCCTTGTAAGCAGCCCCAAGTCCCTTTTGGGAGATAGTGGTAGAATATAAATAAAGTTTATATTATTATTATTCCACTAGGATTTGGATCCAGAACCAAAACCCCCATGGATACTCAAGTCCCCTTGTATACAATGTTGTAGTAAAATGGTATTCCTTATATAAAACAGCAAACTACTAACATGAGTATTGAAGAGAGTCTGGAGATCTGTGAAATGGCAAGAGGTTACAACATGGCATGCAGCAAGGTAGTGCTCTGCTTGAAGCAAAGTACAGTTTGCTTTTGGGGAATACACACACACACATGAATGAGAGGTGTGGTTGGTTGAATTCATGTATGCAACACCCGTGGATATGGAGGGCTGGCTGCAATATCTGTTCCAAGATGACAGAAAGTGATAGAAACAAGTGATGGGACTTGAAACTGAATTCTAACATGAATTCTACATTTTTGGATCTGTAAGTATTCTACAGTGAAACTCTCTGAGGTTTGAAATACTCCACTCTTTTCCTTGATTATGTGCAGTGAAGTAAGGTAAGAGCTATTAATCTGATTTCATTAATTGTTCACAACTTGAGCATTTATCAGCAGTACTTAAGACTTCCTCTTGTACAATTTAGGGGAAAGGGAAGAAATTACATTACCATCACAGCTCCAAACAACCTTTGAGGGAACTGATCTTCCCCATGGAGAATATTTGGTGAAACGTTGCTCCCTATTTAAAGGAACCCTTTGCCCCTCCCCCCAAGTCCCTTTTATTTTTTATTTTCTTTTAGCAGAAAAAACAAAAAAACTTTTAAAAAGAATTTCAAGAATATCTTTTTCTTCTGCAAAAGAGCCAATCAGTTGAATCAAGTAGCTATTGATTGGTCTTTGTTCAATAATATTGCCATGGATTTAATCTAAAACACTGTCAACTCTTGATTACTCAGGTCTTTTCAGTCTCAGGCCTTTGAATCCCTAACCACTGGATATGCTAGGTAAAACTTTTGTAAAATTAACATCTATCTGGAGAACTAAATACTAAGAACCACTGGTGAAATTAAGTCCATATTTATGCCTCATCTTCAACCTCATCATTCACATCATTTGACTCTAGTCCTCCTACCCCATCAACTCCGCTGGACTGGCCACATTGTCTGAATGCCTAATCACCATCTTACAAAGCAGTTACTATAGTCCCAACTCAATAATGAAAAACTGAATGTTGGTGAACAGGAATAGAGATGTAAAGATGGGCTTAAAGCTAACTGTGGTGAAGATACTGAGAATTGGGAAGTCCCGGCCCTTGAGCACTCTAGCTAGAAATCAGCTGTGACCAGCAGTGCTGTAGAATTCAAAGAGGCACAAATGCAGTGCGAAAGGGAAAAATGTGCCAATAGGAAGGTGCGTCAAGCCAACCCTGACCGGGACTGTCTTCCACCTGGAAACCGATGTCCTCACTGTGGAAGGACATGTGGGTCAAGAATAGGCTCTACAGTCACCTACGTATACAACACCAAGACCCTACACTTGGAAGGCCATTATACTTGGATGACGATGGATCGCCTAAGTAAGTAAGTCCTCTGTAATGACATTTTCTCATGAAAACGATATACACCTCAGTAGAGTCTGAAAGGAGCCATAAAATGGATGCATGAATCATTCCATAGAAACATTTGTTCTGCCTTCAATGTTCAGTTGCTGACAGAAAAAACAAGGAAGGAATGTGTAGGCTACAGCACAGATAATTTTTCATGGATTTGTCAATAAATTAGGATGCCTAATGAGTGCAATTAGTAAAGTGCTGATGACTGTCTGCATGGGATGCCAGACTTAAAGAACAATGCAATAATTAGTTTGTTAATTGGCTTCTTCCAGGGATGAAACTAAACTACAGGAGCAAACCTCACTGACACTTAATTAGAACCTTTTAAATACTGGTTAAAAAGAAAAGAAAAAAATTCAGCTAGGCATAAACACATTTTTTCACTCTTCTTACAACAGGGAATTATTAGAAGAGTTTTAACTTTTTGAAATTTATGGCAGTAGCACAGTATCTTCAAGCAACACCTTGAAATCGATCAAATAAAAATGTTTAGAAACATCCATTTTTCATAACTTAAGATTATTTATTCTGTTGTATTGTTATGAATTTACTCAGTGTAGTGGTGATGTCTTGGCCGAGCTTTTTTTCCTCCTCAGTTTCATTTCCTTGTTTCGTTCTCCCTTTGGTGTGGACTTTTCCATTTGTGCTTAGTTTTAGGGATGGGGCTTAAAACCCCCCTAGAGGCCTAGATCAGTTGATTTAGCTCTTTTCCCTGAGAACTTGTCTGAAAGGCTTTCCCCTCATTATTCTGTGTCAGCGTTTTAGAGGAGAAGGCCAGAAATTGTCTGGGTTCCTTGGCCTGGCAATCCAAACAGGCATTCTATAACATGTATATACCACCTGGTCACTACAGCTTGTTCTATACCAGGGCTGTCCAACTTCTTCTGACCCAAGGGCCGGAAGAAGTGTCACTGATCACCTGGGGGGCCGGAGGTGATCAGTGAGTGGGGGGCAGGGCCGCTCGTGGGGGGCTACGGAGGAAGCCGGCTGCCTTCTTCCTCTGTAGCCCCTCCTCTTTCCCCCCACTCGCACCGCTCCTCGGATCCCGGGCGGCAGGCGCGAGCAGGGAGAAGCAGGAGTGGCTACAGAGGAAGAAGGCAGCCGGCTTCCTCCATAGCCACTCCTGCTTCTCCCCACTCGCACCGCTTCTCGGATCCCGGGCGGCAGGCGCGAGCGGGGAGAAGCAGGAGTGGCTACAGAGGAAGAAGGCAGCCGGCTTCCTCGGTATCCACTCCTGCTTCCCCCCCACTCGCACCGCTTCTCGGATCCCGGGCGGCAGGCGCTCTCCCCGCTCGCACCTGTCGCCCGGGATCCGAGCGGCAGTGCGAGCAGGGGAAAAGAGGAGGGGCGAAGGAGGTGCAGCCAGCTGACTGCCTCCTCCTTCGTCCCTCCTCTTTCCCCCGCCCGCACCATTGCCCAGATCGCGGCGCCCGGCGGGGAGGAAGGAGGAGGGGCGAGAGGAGGAAGAAGGCAGCCAGCTGACTGCCTCCTCCTTCCCCCCTCTCTTCCCTCCGCCCGCGCCGTTGCCCGGATCGCGAGCGCCGGCGTCGGGAGGGGAAGGAGGAGGGGCGAAGGGGATTTCTTTTTAAAAAAAGAAATCTTGCAGGAGGGTAGCGGGGGCTGTGTCCAACAGGCTGGGGGGCCGTGTACGGCCCACGGGCCGCCTGTTGGACAGCCCTGTTCTATACCATCAGCATAGCTAGTACTGACCACCATAGCCTAGTACAGTGATTTTCAACCAGTGTGCCGCGGAACACTAGTGTGCCGTGAGAGATCATCAGGTGTGCCGTGGGAAATTATTTTCGAACTTCATTCATATATAAACTATAAGGCACATCTGTCCCTTTAAGAAATGGAACCATAGCACTCTCGCGTCACCTAAGAAGTAATGCGAGAGTGCTATGGTTGCAACATCTTGTATTCGCTCAGACTCATTGAACTGAAACAAGATTATAATTTAAAGCTAAAATTTGCTGATCTTCCTTTGGACAGTTTTTGGTTATCTGTTGCCAGGGAGTTCCCCATTCTGACCACAAAGCATTTTGACATTGCAACCACATATCTGTGTGAGATGAGCTTCTCAAGCTTGAGTGCGATAAAAACTAAAAACAGAGAGAGACTGACAGCTGTTGAGCAAGAGCTTCATGTGTGTTTTTCTACCATTCCTGCCAGGATATCTATTTTGTGTTCATCGAAACAGGTGAGTGTATAAATACATTTAAAAACATATTAACTATATGTATTACTGTGTTAGAGTGTCATTTTGTGTCATTTTGGTTGGTGGTGTGTCCCAGGATTTTGTAAATGTAAAAAATGCCGCGGTTCAAAAACACTGGCCTAGTATATACCACATAGTCATTATATCTTGTTCTATGCCATCAGCACAGCTAGTACTAACCATCATAGCCTAGTCCTTACCACTATAGCCAAGAGTACTTTACCAATATAGTTTGTATTTTTACCATATAGTTATTATATTGTAAAAATACAAAAAGTTCTGTATTTACCATTTTAGTTCTGTATCAATACCCAAGTACATTACTGTAGCCAATATAGCCAAGCATAATTATCGAACCAACTTTTTGTTTTATTGACTTAATATACAACGTTTAAATATACAGCTTAGACTGTCAGTTTTCTTTGAAAGTATTACAACGGTTGACCCATTGTTATATGTAATTAGCCACCGGGAATAGCCAGACATAGAGTTTTCCTTTTACCCCGCCGTGCCATCATAGTAGTAATTGTAAGAAAAGGAATACAAAGATTGTATTCCTTGACTTGCCTGTTGAACAAGATATATGCACTAGTTTTCATAGTAAGTTAGTAGCTCACAGTGTTATTTGCCTGTCTTAGATACAGATTACAGGTTAGTACTTTGTAGACTCTGGCTTTGCAGGAAATAAAACCTGTTTTATGAGGAGATTTAAAGAAACTTTTTTTATAGAATTTTTGTCACTATTATTAGCATGGGTAGTTCAAAGATCAAAAATGGTCAGGTGAATGCCTGCAAACATTCATAACTTTGCTTTAGCAGTCTAATAATAATAATAATAATAATAACAACAACAACAACTTTAATACAGTAGAGTCTTGCTTATCCAACCTTTGCTTATCTAACATTCTGTATTATCTAACACAGTCTGCCTCCCATCTGGATCCACAGCTGTTTCAATACATTGCAATGTTTTGGTGCTAAATTGGTAATCACAGTAATTACTACATAACATTACCATGTATTGAACTGCTTTTTCTGTTGATTTGTTATAAAACATGATGTCTCACCAGATGAACGTAGTGATCAGGCAAGTTTGTATAAGAGAGGCAGGAGCTTAGGTAGCCTCGACTTAAACCATTTAGGGCTTTAAAGGTAATGACCAGCACTTTGTATCTAGCCCGGAAGCAGCTCAGAAGCCAGTGGAGCTGTGGCAACATGGGGATGATTCTCTCTATGTGCAAAGCCCCAGTTTGTAATCTGACTCCTGATCTCTGAACCAATTGAAGCTTCCAAACTATCTTCAAAGGCAGCTCCATGTAGAGTGTGGTGCAGTAGTCCAGTCAAGATATAACTAGGGCGTGTACTACCATGGTCAAATCTCGCGTCCCAAGGTAAGCAAATGACTATGTGTTAGATTCCAAAGAAAAACAAACTTCCTTAGGTCTTTACAAGGCAATAAATGAGACTGAATTATCAGTCACTGGCAACCAGAATAATCTAACCACTGAAATGTTTTCTTATCTGTCCAGTAGGACAAGAGTTCTCATATTAACAGACATTTTCACCTTCAAGAAAACCAAGAAAACTACATAATAGGTTTACCCTATTATTCTTCGAGTCAGTTCTGATGTTTAGCAACTCTGCAAATCTATCACAGGGCTTTCTTGCAAGACTTGACATCATCTACCAGCTAACAGAATATAGCCAACAGATCAACAGCTGTCCACGTCATCCTTTACTGATCACTCTATAGGCATGTTTATGGCGTTAAAAATCAGTAAGTCTTTAAGTGAAAAAGACATTCTCACCGCAGAGAGAAAGCTGAAGAAATTATTACTTTCCCCCTTCAGAAATGAATGTCAAGATTAATCACATCCCAACTCAATGCCATTCCTTTGAGACAAGCATTATAAGATATCTGTGTAGTGTTTCCATCAAATATTTTGCATGAGCTGCAGTTTTCAAGTCATCTTTGAAGACAGCCCCACACATGGAGCATTGCACTAGTCTGGTCTGAAAGTTATCGGCACCTGAATTACTGTGGGTAATTACATCCAGAAATAGAATGTAATGCCTAAAGAACTAATGGGAAGGAAACTACAAGGTAATTTCCAAATTGAAATGGTGGTAGATAGGTGCCTATGGTGAAATTTCCTTTACAGAAATTTATCTTTTCATGGATTGCAAACTAAAAAAAAAATCCTAGAACAGGGGTGTTCATTAGGTAGATCGCGATCTACTGGTAGATCCCACAGGGCGTCCTGGTAGATCACAGGCAGGGCGGGAGGAAGGCTCAGTCCCACCCTGCAGGCTCCCGACGCCACCCAGGTGCAGAAGGTTGGCCTGGATGGCCCTTGGAGGTCTCCTCCTATTCTAGGAACCCATTGCTATTATTATTATTACTATCAGAGGCTGAATGGCCATCTGTGAGGAATGCTTTGATTGTGTTTTTCCCTTATAGCAGAAGGAGGTTGGACTGGATGGCCCTTGGAGATCTTCTACTCTACTTATTATTAGTAGCAGAGACTGAATGAATATCATCGTCATTATTATTATGAATAAATTCAGGGACTTATTATACTCAAATTTAGTTGAATTCAGTCTTAAAATATATTATATGGCTCTCACTGAAATAAATTTCCAAATACTTTGCTTTTATGGCTCTCTGATTAGTGGGTAGGTAGATCATTTTGACTTGGTTGTTTTATAAGTAGCTCGCATGCTGAAAATGTATGAGCAGCCCTGTCCTAGAATGTGTTTCGATGTTATTTTTCAGATTTTCGCTTATTCCTGCCCCATCACTCACTTGACCACTTCATCTGAAAGATAACATGGTAACTGTCTAGACCTTCCTCACTATCACATTTCCTAAAGCTAGTTTTGGCATGCAAGCTTTTTTAATTCTTCCTCAAGATGACAGAGCAACTCCTATATAAAGCACTTTGGCAGGCTCAGCTAACATTCCTGCACTTCCAAAATTACATCAGTATCCATTTCACAAAAGAAACAACTGGTCAGTCTGGACTGGAAATCGAGAAAGTAACTATTTATAGAGATTTCTGCAACAATCTTGCAGTTATATATGCTTTAAATGTCAGTAAAATGTCACAGCATGGGAGTCTTCTTCATCATTTAATTCTTTTCTTTTATATTTCAAATTCAGTCAAGTTACCCATTAATGCTATATAAATATTTTGAATGTGAGAAATATACCCAACACTTAATAGAGGCACATACAAGTACCATTTTTGAGCAATGAGGGAGCCATGTCATTTCTCTGCATGCAGATGGACGTTTTATAAGGATGTATAGGTTGAGTATCCCTTTTCCAAAATATCTAGGACTGGAAGTGTTCCATAGTTTGGATTTTTCAGATTTTGGAATATATGCATATACATAATGATTTACCTTGGAGATGGGATCCAAGTCTAAACATGAAATTCATTTGTTTCATATATACATAATTACACATGGTCTGAAGAAATGATTTCCAACCAGTGGTCCACAAGAATTAAAATATGGTCCACAGCCTCACTGTTACTACATTGTTGCAATGAGAGCGACTGGTCTTGTAAAACCCTCTTATAGTGCAGAAGTTTATTAAATATGGGCAAGCGGATGGTGACTACTGGATGGCATATTTCTGTGTCAGAAACTAGAGCTGATGTGGTCTATCCAATGCAATTTTCTGATTGAGCACCCCAAATAACCAAACTGAATCTAAAGCTGACTAAAAACTGATTCGTAACCCTGTTGATACTAATGTTGGAGAGTGGACCCTGGTCAAGTGGTCCCTGGTCAAAAAAGGTTGGGAACCACTGGTGTAAAGGTTATTTTATACAGAATATTTTAAATAATGGCACAAATAATTTAAATGATAAATACAATTTTAAAAAATGAAACAAAGTTTGTGTAGAATGGAACCATCAGAATGCAAAAGTGGAACACACACGCACACCCGACCCACTCCCCAGCCACCCATGTGGAAAATTTTGTTTTTTTGGATTTCAGAATTCCAGATAGCACTGAAAGAGGAAATTTTCTGCTTTGGGTGTATGCATGCCTTTTGGCCAGAGACCTAGAATCAACTAATCTCCTTCCAACTACAAGATGCCAAACACATGCCATACTTGACAAACACCCTGAAATATATAGACTTTATTGTGGGCTGCAACTCTCTTATTTTGAGAAATTTCATTACTATTATAAGCATGGGTAGTTCACAAAGTTCAAAAAAAACGGTCAAGTGAATACCTGCACATGTATGAAAAATCTTGCAGACTCTTGAAATTATTGCTGGAAAAGGTCAACTTTATAAGAATAGAATCTTTTTATTGGGGGAGATCTCCCTTCCATTGAATATTTGCACAGGTAGGACATAAGAATAACACTATGGTATTTGTTCAGTCAACCAGGACAAATGGAAAGTTCCTGATAGCTTTCCTCTCCAGAGTCTTCATTATCATCTCGTACCTGAGGTGACTTTCAGGGTGGAAAAGTAATGACCATTGCAGGAGGCAGGGAGACAAGGCAAAGGACTAGCTATACCTTCATAAATTGTGAGAATGTGAAGGAGGTAATGAAAACTGCTTGAGAAGGGAGATGGAAGACACATCTACACATGCCAAATGAAGTTTGGGCAGGAAAGTGAATGGACTCTGTGGTGTCCACATAACATACGGAGCCCAGCTGTTATATATCCATCAAGACTGCTTAATGTGATCTTGTCCCACATTAAAGAAAGTTTTGAGTTACCACTTTGTGGCAGTGTGAACAGTTGGAGTGGTTCATATTTGGAAATGGCTGTGGTTGTTCATACAGCCATCCCACTTTCCCTGGACTCTGCAAACCTGGGGCCAGGGGATGGCATGTCCCCTCTTGTGCACAGCTCAGTGGTAATAATTGGCTGCAAAACTGCCAGTGGTTATTGCTCTTCGCTTCCACTGATGCTGGATACAGAAACTTAGCAATCAGGGGCCAGGAAGAAGTGATTCCTGCTCTTCCCCCTCCCCTCGTCTGCATAGCTCTAGGATTCCAACCTGCCTCTTCAGATGTGACAAGCGACAACACAGTGGTTGCTGCAAAGCCAAGGGAAGGAGGGAGAAGCCACCAGGCTACTCTGTGCCCACACAATATGGAACAAACTGGCTCAGTAGCTGTTCATGCAGACACACATGGTGCTGAACTACAGTATCTCACTTCAGATCAACATTACCATATGTGGTCCATATAGATCGGTCCAAGGTGGTTTGCAAATGCTAACTGATAATCATTTGTCAACTGTAGTACCAAGCAACAATCTGCATATTAAGCTATGATCAATAACATGCCAAAGACCAAACATTTTCATTATCTGTCTCCACAAACTATCTGCTGATGAAGAATCACCCTTTGCTGTACTCCAGCCAATTTCTCAGTGTGAACAAAGGGCTTGGCAGGACACAATGGGAGTTTAATTAATCTGTATTAAATTACTTTGGGAATACCTTCTTGGATACACTGCTCTTTGATCCATGATCTGTTGCTCTTCTGACTGACTGCTTCTGTATGGTGGCCTTTTGTATATTTGCTTATTTTGACAATGAAAAAAACCTGTGATTTGGAGAAAAATAGCAAGGGGGCAAAGTTTCCCATACCTGAAAATTTCAGGAGCATGGTATTTTCCAATTTGGCACAAGCAACTGGTAGCAGAGGAATTTTCACTTCACAAAGGAACAGGATGTTCATTCCCAGAAAACACTCTTCAAATAGATTTGGACAAACATGCCATGCTGCCAGAGTGGCCCATCTGCCATACTCTCAAACCTAAGTTAAAATATTTCTTTTATATTTTCGTACACAGGAGTTTGGTAGACACATATGTATTCATTGTAAATAGTACTAGGATATTTCAACTTGGGAAACATTTTGGACAGTGTACTTTCACAAGTTCAAATGCAACCTTAATTTCAGAAATTACAAAATTACTTTAATGAGCCCCAGCTCCCAAAACTACATGACAAAATTTAGAAAAATTTGAAACTCAAATTATAATTATTTTCAGTTTACAAATTAGACCAAGAGATACTGACTACTTCATTTTACACCCAAATTTGCAAAAATCAAATTCCTCAGACACTTCTGTTTCTAAGATACCAATTTGTGTGAAGATGGTGGATTGGGATTTCAGAGATTCAAGTTCACTTTCACAGTCTACCATAAACGTTAATGCATAGCTTTGGGTGCATGAATCTAACTCAGCCTCACCTACCTCACTAAAGTGTCATGACCATAAAGTGGGCAACAAGAGAGCTATTCTGCCTTTAGCTTACTAGATAAAAGACAGGATGCAAATGAAATTTAAAAAAAATACTTTCACTGATCTGAAGGGCAGTAAAAAGTGATGAGTCTTCATTTCACCAATGATCCCTTCACATGTGGTTGGGCTCTACAATATAGCTGTCAACACTAACTAAGAAGGCATCACAATAATCTAGTATGTATACTTTTTCAACATTACCCTATATATTCATGAATGTCTATAATTTTGAATCAAAACTGGGTTAGCTTACCCATAGGCCAATGTACCTAAAGTCTTATCCAAAAAGGAGCCGTCCCCGTCTCTGAGTAGAGTGGCAAAAGTCAAGAGCTTGATCCATTCTGGGAGAACTTAAAAGGAGCACTGACACCATTTACACTCTCTCTCTCTCTCTCTCTCTCTCTCTCTCTCTCTCTCTCTCGCTCGCTCGCTCGCTCGCTCGCTCGCTCCCTGGCGTGGCATCACTGGTGGCAGCAGTGGTCAGAGGCAATGAGCTTTCTTAGTTTTCTTGAGATCACACAAAGTGGCAGAACACTGTTCACACTCCATAAAAATGTTAGGGATTCCAATTATTATTTTACCATTTGTCACATAACTCTGCATTGATCACTCTTACTACCATTACTATTTCCAATATTCATCTACATATAACACAATCACCTACAGAAAATGAAAAGTCAATATTTACATATATTATGTTATTACAAAACGAAGATCTAATCTTAGTTATTTTATTACATACCACATTTCTCTCCCTGTAATTACTTCATGGAACATTAATTTTCACAAAAACAACGCATGGAAGTACATTCCACTCTCATATCAGCAGTAAACAAAAGACATTAGTCAATTGTTTGGGGGCCTGGAACTACCTTTTCCAGTCAGCTACTATGGTCTAAAAAATCTAGTTCAACTGTCACTTCATATGCCTTGAAGGTTAGAACACATTGTTGATGTTTTGGTAAATTAAATTTGTATCTCTATGGATTACAAGAGAGACATGTGCTGTAGTGATTTCAGTGCCGGACTAAGATTCTGGAAAACAGGATCCAACTCCATGCGAAGCGACTTGCAGTTTCTCAAGTTGCTCCTGACACGAAAAAAGCCATAAACCCACTAAATGGCCTTGGAAAAATCATTCTTTCTCAGCCTCACATGAAGCCTTGGTGGTGCAATGGGTTAAACGCTTGTGTCAGCAGTTCAAATCTGGGGAGAGTGGGTTGAGCTCCCTCTGTCAGCTCTAGCTCCCAATGTGGGGACATCCTTGTGGGAGATAGGCTTCCCATGAGGATGGTAAAACATCAGAAACATCCAGGCGTTCCCTGGGCAACATCCTTACAGATGGCCAATTCTCTGATACCAGAAGCAACTTGCAGTTTCTCAAGTCACTTCTGACATGGAAAAAAATGTCACAGGAAGACTCGGAACATTTGGGGGGGGGGGGGGGGAACTATGATTGGTTTGCCTTAAGATCACCATAAGTCAGAAACAAACTGAAGGCAAAGAACTGCAACAGGCCTGCGATATCTAATCTGCCAAATCCAACAAAATCTGCCAGCCACATATGAAAGTGCACCAGGTGTTTCATTGATTCTCATTTCATTCTGCCCAAGATTGCACGGATAGTAAAATGAGAGGCAAAAGAGCTGCCATCAATGGACCTAAAGTAATTTAATCCCAAGTTTCTCACAAAAAAGGAACTTTTCCAATGAATTGGGTTCCACAACATTTGGGTTATTTTATAAGTATCAATAGATTTACAGTTATATAACAAACAAAAGATTTTGCATAGCATATATGTGAGACATACTGTATACAGATAGATAGATAGCTAGAGAGAGAGAGAGAGAGAGAGAGAGAGAGAGAGAGAGAGAGAGAGAGATTGCTTCACTACCACATCAGAGATGGTATGATACAATGCATGTTATATGTAACAAATATCACAATATATAATTATGCTGGGAACAGCACTGCATAACAATATAGTAACCATTTTATATTTCTGTGTTTAACCTCCACAAATTTAGTTCTTCACAGATTATTTGCTGCCACCTCTGCTGCTGCCCCACACCATTTTTAACAGACCCTATAAGAGTGATGAGAGGGAAAAGGGAGCATGCAAGAGTTGGCCAAGCCATAAGGGCAACAGAGAGTGTGGCACTCAGGTTCTGCTCTTCCTCCTGCTAATGTTGCATGACACATGTCAGTTTCCCCCAGACCATGCCAATGATGCCACCAGTTGTGGCACACAAATTAGTAGCAGTGACTCCAGGGAACATGCCCAGCTCTTTCTGCAAAAACAGCAAAATAAGGTGGGGCTGATGCCAGCACTGCCTTCACAAAGACACCTCCACCTGCTTGCATGCAACATGTATAAGATAAGCAAAGAGGCATTTTTGTTGTGGCATCCCAACTATGAAATATCCTTCCCACAAAAGGTGTGACTAGAACCCATTGCAATAGTTGATTAAGGAGAAATCTGTAACTTCAAGCAAGACTGGGTAATATCTCCAATACTGTTTTTTTTTAATTACAAGATTGTCATCTTACAGAGAAAGGAGGTGCTAAAGTTTTTTCTTCTTTTAATGGGTGTGGAAAATTGAGAATATAAAACCACCAGACAAAAAATGTAAAAGCCTTAGACTAAGTACTGTAGATTTGTATGTAGTTAATGTTTAATGATAGGGGTTCTAGTGGATGTAGCAGTAATGTGTTTTATTTATTTACCTGTTGAAACATATCTCCTTCTATGAGCCAGTGAGGAGGTTAAGATAGTCTGGGGAGACCCTGCTCACGGCCCTACCTCCTTCTCAGATGTGATTGGGGGAGACAAGAGACAGGGCCTTCTCAGTGGTTGCCCCTTGGCCGTGAAACTCCCTCCCAAATGAAATTAGATCAGTCCCTTCCCTCCTGACCTTCAGGAAAAAGCTAAAGACATGGATGTGGGATCAAACATTCAGTTAGTAACCCACTAGAGAACTATGGAATAGTGCAATGCCAATTTGGATTGGCCATGGAGTATGATTTCGGATAACATTATTTTAAATAGTGTTTTAAAGTTTTATATGTTTTTAATTATTGTGTGTATATATGGGAAGGATGGGTTCGCTAGCCTTTTGGCAACCATCCTAGGAGAAGGAAAACTCTAATTTCAAACCTGGGCAGATGGTGCTCATCTAACCCTGTAAGGTCAACCATTTAAGAGAAGGAAACTCAAACCAAACCTATGACCTGAGGATCTCGCTGTCACCGTCCAAGCTTGGTAGGCCCCGGCAGACGAACCTTTGGTTTAAAGGGTGAAGCCAGTTCTGTTCACGCTGTGCTCCACCAGAAAAATCCATTGCACAGGCTCGAAGGACACATCCAACCTCCGAAATTCTTAGTCATCAATGCGCTTGTAGAAAGTGTGGGATGAGTCCTTCCTGAATCTTCTTTCACGAAGAAAAGCCAAGAAGAATGTGTGTGTGTGCGAGCGCACACGTGTGTGTGTGTTTACATAGCATCAAATTGTTGCTTAGCTATGTAAGCTGCCTTGAGACCCCTACAGGGTTGAGAAAGACGAGGTATAAATAGGGTAAAAAATAAATATTAAGAAAATGTATCTCTACTATTTTTGTTTTTGTCTTATGGTTTATATTCTTGCTTTGTCTGTTTGTGGGTTTGCTGTTAGTTTTTCTGACTCAAAATAATCAATACAAAAAGGACATTTCTGTTTGCTAAGTCATTTTAGTAAGTTGATTCTGTCTTATTGTGCCTATTGCCATTTTTTTATTTGTGTATGCTTTTAAAAATGTATAATATCATTTTAAATTTATTTCTACATTATCCTGGTATCCAGCAGGATGAAGAATGGCTTAAATATGTTTTAATAAATGCAATAAAAGTGGACACATCTAAATTCAATACTGCTTGATTCCAGGTAAGCATTCAGCCACAGTGTTTAGAGTTGTTTTCTTTTCCAAACAAAAAGAATGGAGTATAAAACAAGCTATATTAATTAAATAATTAACTGAATTAAATGAATCAAAAGTCCTATCTCGAATAATATTGGATATCGACATCATTCAACTACTAGAGCTGACTGAAAGGAAATTATTTACAGGATGCAGCATTAAATATTGGAATCCTCCACTACAGGACATGGTAATGGCTGGGATGACTTTAGTGCAGGAACAGAACCACTGTGGTTATTGTAGAAGTTGTCAGAATACAGTTTTTATCTTTACCGATCATTGGACACACTCACTGCTGCTGACAAAAGTTGGATTCCAAAAGCACAAGAAAGGTCAAGAAAGCTGAGATTAAAGTAGAGTGGGACTCTAGAAAAGTTTCAGAAAGTAAAACTCTCTAAAGGGAGGCATGCCTGCATTAGATTGAGTGAATTAGGCATAACGCCACTGCTGGGCAAAGAACAACAATCCCTGTGACCTGTTCATGCCTGAAAAGGAGGCAAAGTTCTGGTCATGTTCCCCTTGAACCAGTCAGCATGTCTAAAGCAATAACTCAGAAGCAGCGGTCCCAAGCTCTTTACTCTCCTCTACAGCTATAAAATGGAAATCAAATGGGTGCTAACTGATGACAAACCCTAGAAAGGGCAGAGAAAGACTTCCCTCTCCCAATTCCCCTAGAGCAGGGGTGCTCAGAATGGTGATCTCGATCACCAGGGTGATCTTTGGGCCTCATCCTGGTGATCTTCAGACCCCTGACCAGGTTTTTTGCTGTTGGTCCTCTTCACGCGCCCCTGCACGCTGCAAAGAAGTCCTCCATCGTTGCTCCTCCCTGCTCCCTGCTCCCGCCGCTCCAAAAGCTCCAGAGTCCAAGAGGCAGAATGGGCCCCTCTTTTGATTCCTCCTCCTCCCTCCGTCCTTCTCCAGCCACTCAGAGTCGTAGGAGACCAAAGGGGCAGGCCTGGATGACGCGATGCATGGCTGGCCCTCACAAGATGCGCAGAAGCGCCCATTCTGCCTCTCGGGCTTCTCGTGAGCTCTTGGAGGCGGCACGCATGCTGGCGGCATGGAAATAGGAGCAACGACAGAGGAGAAGAAGAAGGATGCTTTGGGGTAATTTCCTTACCGCATCTCAAAGGTCGGTCTTTTTACTTTGGGGTGGGTGCTTGATTGTTCTGTGGCATGTCTCTTTGTTTATTTTTAATGTTTAAAAATGGCCTTTTAGGTCCAAAGCCTCTCTGCTTGCTTTGTTCCTTGAGAAATATATGTTGGGGAATATGGAAATGTGGGAGAAATGGGGTGGTTGGATGTATTTTTGCATGCCCCTTTGTTTACCTTGCTGAGTATTAAATGGCCTTGCAGTTCAAAAGCCTCTCTTCTTACTTTCTGGCTGATAATATGTGTGGTAATATGGCAGTGTGGGAGAAATGGGGTGGTTGGATGTATTTTTATGCTCTGTTTTATATTGTTGTTATTAAATTGAAATGTTGATGTTTTATAACTTCATTTTATGTAAACTGCCCCGAGCCTGCTGGAAGGAGCGGTACATAAAAATGAATAATAAATATAAATAAATAAGAAAATAGTTATACGTTTTACATTTCTGGGTAGGTGATCTTTGGGACTTGGTTTTTTAATCAGTAGCTCCCATGCTGAAAAAGTGTGAGCACCCCTGCCCTAGAGCTTTTGTGACTTTAGGACAATTCAGTACAAGAGTATGTACATGAGTCCAGCAACAGTAATCATGAAATGCTACGGTGCACTTGCTCCAAAAGCCCCTTTGATAAATCTGTATTGGCCACTCATTCCGCACCCGCTGCTTTACAGGAATCAAATGGAATTTTCAAAGATGCCTATCAAGCAGTGCAGAGCTCATGGGAATGTGAAGAATGTTATGGGGGAAAATGCTGAATCTAAACAGACCCTGATGTTACCTCAACTCCCAAATATCCCACTGTTCAGCACACCTAGGCCCCATCTACACTGTCAGAATGCAGTTGAGCTGGATTATATGGCAGTGTATGCTCATATAATCTAGCTCATTGCAGTTAAACTTAATTCTAAAACTGCATAATAGGGCAGTGTAGATGGGGCCCTAGTTCTCAACCATCCCTCAATGGTTCAGCAAGACCAATCTAAATAAAGGTACAGTTACACTAACCATTTAGGTTGCTACCACTGAGGTTATCACTGCACAAATTATTACAAAGTCCTGGAACCAGTTCAAGGCCTGGATGGTGTTTATATGCACCACAAAAAGTTGGTCTCAAACTGACTCCAGGATCTGCAGTATCCGTGACTTCACTGCCAAGTTGGAATTCTTGGAGCGATGGATTCAAACTACAGGAAAAGAAAGTCTGTTGAAACACTAGGAAGAACTTCCTGATGGTAAGAGCCTGCTCATCTCTTCAGATGCTTTGATTGTATGCTCTTGCATGGCATTATTTCTACAGTGTAGATCAGGGATGCTCACACTTTTTCAGCATGCAAGCTTCTTATAAAACAACCAAGTCAAAATGATCTACCTACCCACTACAAAAATGTGAAACATATAACACAATATCTGCTTTGAATTTGGTTTTCTGAGTCCACACTGCCATATAATCTGATTCAAAGCAGATAACATGGGATTTTATTCAACTGTGTGAAAAGTACCTCAGATAACCCAGGGCTGGCAGCACTTGGGCGGCGTCGGGAGCCTGCGGGGCGGGACTGAGTCTTCCTCCCACCCTGCCTGCGATCTACCAGGACGTCCTATGTGATCTACCAGTAGATCGCGATCTACCTAATGAGCGCCCCTGTTGTAGATACCCTTGGGATCTCTTCCAACTCTATGATTCTATAAATCGGGGTTTGTTCACCTCCCGCATCACAATTTACATGTGTGGAACAACAGAGTAGTTTTGTCATGCAATGTGGTTTACACTTAGGCACTCTGATGCACTTTATGGGACCAATTTAAGAATATCACTGGTCTTTGCTAATCTCTGCTTAAAAACCTTATATTGCATTCCTTTGCACATTCCTCACATGCATCATCTAAACAAAATTTTCAAGCTGTCTTCAAACTGCATTAAGTGGTCAGTGTAGATGAGGCCAATTCTATCACTATTTGACTCATTTAGTCAGAAACACAGATTCAGATCGGAAGTTATGGTAAATAGAAACAATGATGTGTGGCAATGTATTTGCAACTCTACTTTTACTCCCTGGCTTGTTTAACTTTTTCAAACAGCATGTAGTTGTACATACAGCAGGTGTTGGAGCGACAGACCAATAATGGCACATGGGCTACAGAAGTTGAATGAAGGTGCTAAGGCTGCATCTACACTGTAGAAATAGTGTGATTCAACACCACTTTAACTGTGATGGTTCAATGCTGTAGCATCATGTGAGTCATAGCTCTTTGGCAGAGGTGGCTAAACCTCTCATAAAACTACAACTCACATGATTCCATAGCACTGAGATATGGCAGTTAAAGTGGTGCCAAACTGTAACAGGCATGTGCAAGCTTGGGCCTTCCAGGTGTTTTGGACTTCCACAATTCCTAACAGCCTATCAGCTGTTAGGAATTTTGCACATGCCTGCTGTGGATGCACCCTCAAGATGAAGACAACTTTGTAGACCAGTGGTTCCCAACCTTTGGGCCTCCAGGTGTTTTGGACTTCTACTCCGAGAAATCCCAGCCATCTTACCAGCTGTTAGGAATTGTAGGAGCTTAAGTCCAAAACACCTGGAGGCCCAAAGGTTGGGAACCACTGTGGTAGATCTTTCCAGGCAGGACCTGGATGGACCTTTGGCAGATCAGAGAGAGGCAACTTCTTTTACCTTGGAGTTGTGCCGAAAGGGCCTCTTGGTGCTGCTGGTACTTGATGGAAATGGCCTCCGCCTTCTTGAGCTGGTTTTGCAGCTCGTAGTAGAGCATGGCCCCGTAGATGAAGCCGAAGACCACGGTGAGGAGCAAGAGGGACTGCAGGATGCGCTTCTGCCTTCGGGAACACATCCCGTTGCCCATAGTCCTTCCCTTGAGGGAATCCAGGAGCTTGTCTGCCTCTAGACTTCAGTGTTCAGGCAACCCTCAGCATGGGGCAAAGTCATCAGGGGTGAAGCCACCAGAGGAAGCAAGCCTGAGCCATAGACCCTGGCCCTGACTACAAACCCCTTGGCCTTCAGTCTCGCCAGGCGCCTCAGGCCATCCTGCAGACAGGGCAGAGTGGCCAGTGAAGAACAGGAAGGCCAAAGGGGGCTGAAGCTGAGCTCCTCTTCTCAAGGCTTCTTGCCCTCTGGATGGAGCTACATCCACTTAGGATGCAGTCTCCACTGGTGAGGGGAGAGAAGGCATCCCAAAATGGATCTCTCCTCTTGAGCAAAACACTTTTTGTTTCTGAGGAGAGGCTCCCTAAGGGCAAATCCCAAGGTTATGGCCCCCAAGGTCTCTTTTGTTCCTGGGCAGCGGGCCCACCTGACTTTCCCCCTTCTTGCCTTTCTCCTGTTGCAGGCGGGCTCCTGGGTGCCTGGCTCCCCGAGACTCCTTCTCCAACCGGGGCTCCCCCTCCTTCTGCCTCACCTCAGGCTCAAAGTTCCTTTCTCTCTCTCAAGGAGCAGAAAGGGCAACTTTTCCGGGGGGGGGGGCGCCTCTTCCTCCTCCTGGGTCGCCCTGGCCGCCTTCCAGCCCCGCACTTACGTGTCACCTCCGCGGCTCAACTGCGGGATTCCCGCCTCCTCCCCCCTCCCTCCCTAAAGGAAGTCCCGCTCTGGCCGCGGCCTCATTGGGCGAAGCCCCTCCTGGCTCCCCTCCTCCCCGAGGGGCAGCGGCTGCGCCCATTGGATGCTGCCCTTGTCCGTCTCAGCCTCTCGAGCCCCGCTCCCCCTCCTCTCCCATTCCAGCCTGGAACGCTGAGGGAGGGAGGCAGGCAGGGAGGGGGCGGCGCGTGGGATTTCCACGAGGGGCGGGCAGACGCGCCTCCTCTCGCTTTTCCTTCTTTGGCCTTTCCCCTGTAGCCTTCAATGCACGGGCAGCGCACGCCTCTCTGTGCAATATCCTCACTGCCCTGCGGAGGAGAGACCTTGCTTTCTAGCTATATGATCTACTGTTGCAAGCTCCCCAGTGCTTGCAACAGTAATATTAGAAATAGATTATGTGTATACAAGGAGAGGGAGAGCCTGGCTTCCCAAAGCCCACAGAGGCTCCTCCCACACAGCTGAGAGGAAGCCCACATTTTCTGCTTTGAACTGGCATATAGGGCAGTGTGGACTCAGGGCCCTTCCACACAGCCCTATATCCCAGAATAGCAAGGCAGAAAATCTCACAATATGCCTTTGGAAGGGCCCTGAGTCCATAGTGCCCTATATGCCAGTTCAAAGCCAATATTGTGGGATTTTCTGCCTTTTCTGCAACAGCTTTATTGAGCCCGTATCATAAAAGTCCTCAATATTATCTATATTCCCATTGTTAGACATTTGTATTTAGTCTGATGCATCTAATAAAATGGATTGCAGGTGCCTCTACATTCTTCACCCAGGGCCCTTCCACACAGTCATATGACCCAGAATATCAAGGCAGAAAATCCCACGATATCTGCTTTGAACTGGGCTATCTGAAGCCTGTTCTACCCCCCCCCTTTCTCGGCGTTACTTCGCGAACAAAGATTCTTAGGAAGGACTCATCCCACGCTTTTTGCAAGCGCGTTGATGACTAAAAAGGCAAGTTTGGTTGCAGAAAGCACAGCAGAAAGTATCCTTGGGTGATGTTGTTTCCAAGTTGCGGTTCTTTCTGCATTGTCGTTTCTCTTCGAGACCCATTCGGCGTGTCTTCTCAAAAGAGGCCACAGCATTGTGGATAGTGCATCTCCATGCCTCCCAATGTGGACCATTGTTGGTGATCAATCTGGCCAAGCCTGAGATGTTGTTTCAGGGAGTCCTTATATCTCTTTTTGGGGGCGCCTCTCTTGCGCTGACCCGTGGCGAGTTCACCATAGAGTAGTATCTTTGGGAGGCGGTGGTCCTCCATCCTAGAGACGTGCCCTGCGCAGCACAGCTGTGTTCTTAATAGCATGGCCTCAATGCTCGTGATCCCTGCTTGCTCAAGGATAGCAACATTCACAACTATATAAAATCCACATTGAACTGGATTATATGGCATTGTGAACTCAGATAATTCAGTTCAAAACAGGTATTGTGGATTATCTGCCTTAATATTCAGGTTTTTTTGGCTGTGTGGAAAGGCCCTGAGTCCACACTGTCATATATTCCAGTTCAAAGCAGATAATGTGGGGTTTTATTCAGCTGGACCCCTTCCATACTGCTATATAACCCAAAATATCAAGGCAGAAAATCTCACAATATCTGCTTTAAACTGGAACTCCTTCTACATAGCTGAATAACATCCTGTGTTGTTTGCTTTGTATAATTATTACTATTTATTTCATGTATTGTCAAAGGCTATCATGGCTAGAATCACTGGGTTGTTGTAGGTTTTTCAGGCTATATAGACATATTTAGAAGCATTATCTCCTGACGTTTGGCCTGCATGAAGGAAAACTGCCTTTTCTAGATGTCGTAGTCATCTGCAAACCAGATCAACAATTTAATCACACAGTTTACAGAAAACCTACACACACTGATAGATACCTACAAAAAAAACTACAACCATCACCCAAGTCAAAAAAAAGAAGCACCATTAAAACCCTGGCAGACAGAACAAAAAGAATCTGTGAACCCCACCTCCTCCGAGATGAACTGAACCACCTAAACTGGTCTTTACAGGCCAATGGATACTCCACCTCAGACATCTGAAATGCTGCAAGACCTAGAAGAAGCCATGAGAGTAAAGACAAAGATTCACTCAGAGGAAAAGTGTTCTTGCCATACATCAAGGGAACCACTGACGGCATAGGGAAGCTGAGGAGGAAAAACAAGATACAAACAATGTACAGGCCCACTAAGAAAATCCAACAAATGCTACAGTCAACAAAGGACAAGACGGATCCTCTCACCTCTGCAGGAGTCTGCTGTATACCATGCAGCTGTGGACAAGCCTACAAAGGGACCACTAAACACAGCATCGCCCAAACACGAATCAAGGAACATGAAAGGCACTGCAGGCTAAATCAACCAGAGAAGTCAGCCATAGCAGAGCACCTGATAAACCAACCTGGACACAGCATATGATTTGAGAAATGGTGGACCACTCTAACAACCACTATGTCAGGCTACACAGAGAAGCCACTGAAATTCATAAGAATGTGGATAATGACAACAGAAAGGAAAAAACCATGAAAATGAACAAAATAAACAAAAACTCTAAAATTATAACAGTAAATAAAGAACAACACTCAAACACAGGGGAACGCCAGACAAGAAATGATCAGGAACACCTAATCACCTCTCAACAAAGGATTCTCCCAGGCCAGGGTCATAGCCGGGAGTGGGAGAGGGCTTGAAAGGCTCAGCCCCCCCCCCCCCAAATTCCCAGGGTGGTTCACGAGAAGGCCTTACTGGTATATTATTTAAACTGTTATGTGTATTCCTATCATGATCTGATCACCATGTTCAATATATCCCATATACATGGGGGTATTGGGATAACGATACAAAAGGTTTGCTAGGATAGATCCTCTCTCACTCAGACTCAGCCCCCCAAATAAAACTCAGCCCCCCCCCCCCCCCCCCGAATCAAAATCCAGGCTACGGTACTGTCCCAGGCAGTAACAAGCCACACCTAAAAAGTGTCAGGCCATCAAATGCTAATCAAGGTGGCCAATTGAAACACACCTAGCTCCAACAGACAAGAGTTCTTTCTCCCACCCTGGACTTTCCACAGATATATAAATGCAATATTCATAGTTTGCAACAGACCTCACAACCTCTGAGGATGCCTGCCATTGATGCAGGTGAAACATCAGGAGAGAATGCTTCTGGAACATGGCCATATAGCCCGAAAAACCTAGAACTACCCATTATTTGCTTCATTTATATACCGCTTCTCTCAACCCCTAGGGGGACTCAAAGTGGTTTACAATAGAGCAACTGGCAGAATTCAATGTCTAGTAGTAAACAAGCCAAGTTATCTTACTAAACAGTGAAAACAACAAGGTGCAACAATGGTGTAGTTTAAATCATTCATTGAGCAATAATCATTTGCATATAATACATATAAATCAATCAATCAAACGCTCTCTTAATGAGCTATTAGCTTGATTAATAATTTCACAAGTTCAACCTGCTGTTATTAGCTTCACCGGTTTGAACTCTGAGGTTTCGTTCCCCTTTAAATGGCTTGCTACTTTCCCCTTTTCTCCACCTTTGGGTCACCCCTTCTGACTGCGAATGGGGTTATACTTATGGCTCTACTCAGAATGGTATGTAAACTTTATATTATTGACGATAGTTATCACTGTACACTGTGGTTTCAAATATTACTTTATTATATACATTGTCTCATTTTCAGTGGTTGGTTTCTTATTATTGATATGTCTCGCCCTGAGAAAACCCGTTTCACGGGAGAAACGGATACCAACATGGCCTGGGATTAACTGCACTTGCATTCCGTCGGCGTTTTGGCATTCCAGCATCTACTATGAGGAGCGCTACTTCTGTTCCTCTGACCAACTCCCACTGAGGCACTGCGACTACATCTCCCCCGATTTCGGGCATTATTTTCTCCTACCTTCTATTTGTAGATTACAAATAACCTGGCACCCCTGTGGATTCTAGCCGGTTGGACTTTCATTTATTCTACACATCTGGTAGGACTGGGATCAGATGAGTTGCGTTTGATTGATTGATTTATATGTATTATATACAAATGATTATTGCTCAATGAATGATTTAAACTACACCATTGTTGCACCTTGTTGTTTTCAGAATTCAATGTCTCACAATAAAAAATACATTACATAATCTATATCTATAATAAAAGAGAATGTTTGCGGCTGGAGGTGCGGAGGGCGGGAGGTGCGGAGGAATTTGTGGCAGCATTTCGATTGGTTGCCAGTGTGGGATTATTTGCATAACGGCTCTGAATGGCCAGCCTCTCAACATTCCAATAATCCTAGGCAGCAGAGAAAGGAAGGGAAAGGGCCCGAGGCAGACACACAGAGCCCACCTGACCCATTCTACATCCTGGTGCAGTTTCAAATAGGACGGATCATGGATGATGGGACTTGAAGTACCTCCACCCACCTCCTGAGAACGCTGCCAGAGAGGGTAAAAGAAAGGGCCTGACTGAATTAACACAAGATTTTTCTGGACTAGGCCTCAGTTACTCCATAAAGGGCCTGAAAGGCCCTGACTGAATTAACAGTCAGGCTTCCTAAACTTCGTTTTCTGGACTAGGCCTCAGTTACTGGGCTACTATGCAAGGATTGAGTTAACAGTAAGGCTGCCTTAACTTGATACTCCAGATTAGGCTGCCAATCATAGGATCCTGTGTATGGCCTGAATTGACAGTAACACTTCCTCAACTAGATTATCATGACTAGGCCCAAGTTACTGGGATACTGTGTAAGGACTGAAATAACAGTAAGGCTTCCTAAACTTGCTTTTCCTGACTAGGCCTCAGTTACTGTGATACTGTGTCAAGACAGATCCCGCTGCGACCCTCAAGCAGTGCATGATCATGACCAAACTTGGCACACAAAGCCCCCATGATCCACTTTACATCTTGGTGCAGTTCGGAGGAGGGTGTACCACAGATGATGGGACTTGAAGTACCTCCACTCACTTCACAAGACCACTGCCAACCTCATCCAAAGACTGATCAAGACCAAACTTGGTACAGAGAGCACCCATGACTCATTCTACATCCTGGTATAGTATTGAGGAGGATGGACCACGGATGATGGGACTTGAAGTACCTCCACTCACTTCCAAAGACTGCTGCAACCCTCATCCAATAACTGAGCAAGACAAAATTTGCCACACATAATCCCCATGACCCACTCTACATCCTGGTGCACTTTGGGGGAGAATGGACCATGGACGATGGGACTCCCAGCACCTTCCCATACTTCCCGAGACCACTGCAAGCCACATAAACAACTGATAAGGACCAACCTTGGCACAAAATGCCTTTCTCAAATAACCCGGGCAGCGCCAGGTCCCCAAGCTAGTAGCATATAAAATAGATTAAAACCAATAAACTATAAAACATCAGACATAAACAAAGATAAAACATTAAAAAATTCAACACTGCACCAATTCCAGGATATTTTGTCCACTTAATCTCACTCCCCGAATGCTTGTTTGAAAAGCCATGTTTTGAATAGTTTCCTAAACATCAGGAGGGAGGGGGCCAATCTGATCTCACTAGGGAGCTTACTTGAGGCTTCTGAGCAGTCTTTAAAGGCAACCCCATGTTAGAGCACATTGCAGTAATCTATTCAAGATGTACCGAGAGCGTGGCTGAATTCTGAAGGTACGGGCACAACTGGCAGTGTGGACTCAGATAACCCAGTTCTGCCTTGATATTCTGGGTATATGGCCCTGGATGACCTTAGTCCACACTGCCATATATTCCAGTTCAAAGCAGATAAGGTGGGATTTTATTCAGCAGTGTGGAAGGGGTCTGGGTTTTATGGCTGTGTGGAAGGGCCCAGAGACACACACAGCTATCTTAAAGAGTATATACATATACAAGATATATAGGTGGTATATATATTCACAAACTAATGATGATGATGGTGATTAAAAACATTGCTTCCTAGAGCACACAGACATCTTAAGGGCTGTGCTCCTTAGGGGCGTATATACATATGCACACTAATAGTAATGTAATTTTAAAGAAATATTACTTGTCTCTCCTATATTACATAGATTAAAAACACAAAAACCTTTTTTTAACCTGCACGAAACACAGATACAAAATTGACATATAGTAGCTGGCTGACGTAAGCATCCACCAAAGGACCTCAGTGTCCTAAAGGATGGATTATGCAGGAGGAGACAAGCCTATATTGTAACCCAGACCCAACCATAAGGCTTTAAAGGTCAAAACCAACTTATATATTGCCCAGAAATGAATTGGCAGCCAGTGAAATGACTTTAGTATGGGTGTAATATGCTCACTCCTAGATGTTTCTGTAACCAAGTTGGCTGCCATGTTTGGACCCAATTGAAGATTCCGAACTTGGTATAGAAATAACCCAATGTACAGCATACTGCAGAAGCCCAATCCTGAGGTCAGCATGAATATTTTTATATAATATATATTCAGGCATGGACAAACTTCAGCCCTCCAGGTGTTTTGGACTTCAACTCCCATAATTTCTAACAGCCGGTAAACTGGCTGGGATTTCTGGGCATTGAAATCCAAAACACCTGCAGGAGCACAGCTTGAGAAACACTGCTCTAAACCACACATAGATCCCCCCCCCTCCCCAAGGGCTAATGGGGAAATTTGTGGCTGTTTCCTTTTGACAGTTGAAAAAAGGTTTCCCCTTGGAAAAAAATAGTGAGAACTCAACACAATGGGTTTTTAATTAAGTCATAAGAATATGACATAATGTAGCGATGTCTTAAGAGAATGAGCAAGATCCTCGCCAGGTCTTGCATATTATTTTCTTACATCCAAACAAGGGTGCCAATGTTTATATGAAATCTTTGGTTCATTGTTTCCATAGCATCAGTCTTATTAATACGTTGCAGTGTAAAAAAAATAGAAAAAGGAGGAGGAGAAAAAGGGGAATCTAACAGCATGTTTAAAATTAACTGAGCTTTTAAAAACAGAATAATTAGGTTATTAAGCATACAATTATGGAAGCAGAATAAAATGTAATTCAGAAAAATACAAATCATGACCCTTACCTTGAATCTTTTTAGTCTATGTGAGGTGTTCCAGGTCTTTCAGATATTTCACAACATGAGAAAATAAGGATATATTTACCATTCAAATATTATATCTCTCCAAAGAGAGAGGGGGTATTTGTTTGTTGCAGCTTAAATATAAAATACTAACAAGGGTGAAGGAACCTAGTAGCAATTTCAAGAGTAAATGGTTCATTTTAGTGTGAACTTTCCTGAATTTAATTCCACTTATTCAGAAGTTCTGGTAAAACATAGGTATATTAGCAGTTATGGTTGTGTTGAAAGCCAAAATGGAGTGTAGTTGCTTGAGTGTTGGATAGCTACTCAGGACATTATGATTCAAATGTGTACACAGCCATTTAAACTAGCTGATTTACATTTGACAAGTCAAAACTTCACAGCCTCAGAGGAAGGATAAAGCAAACCTCCGAAAAAATCTTGCCAAGAAAACCCATGATAGGATGCGTTAGGATCACCATAAGTCAGAAATGACTCAAAGACACAGAACAACAACAACAACATAGCTGTGAGTGTTGGATCAGAAGATAATAAGATAAGTGGAGAAGCGATTTGTGAACCTCATAGTTCTGAAAGATGATATAGGTCTATCAGTTCTGGAATGCTTAGTTCCCTTCTACCATTCACCCATCTATTGTCATAAGGACATTTGCATTAATTACTCACTCTTATCTTGGCAAATGGGTTGGGATGTGCGTACATATGTGTGTGTGTTCAGCCATGTAGCGGGGGGGTGGGGGTGGGTGGGTGTTGAGAGGCTACAGCCCCCCCCCCATTCTCAGGGTGGTCCACGAGAAGGCCTTACTAATGTGTGGCAAGGTGGTGTCCTTGGTGCACTCTATTTCCTTTTTGGTGCCCCTGGTTTCAGCCTTCGGTGCCAGGAGAAGAAGGGGACTGCGCCGACAGCCCAGGCACCAAAGAGGATGCTGCCACATCACAGGCCATTCACAGGCCACAATAGGCATGCACTCGGCAGGCCTTCGCACCTATGGATTGAAGTCTCGCCACACTCATGGCTGGGAGTGGAGTGTGTCTAGCCCATCGGCTGCCTTCTGGGACTCTCTGGATCCAGGTAAACGACAACTCCTATTTGAAAAAGGGCGATCATTCCCCAATCCCTGCCCCTATGCATAGTTGGGCACATTGGCTCTATGTGCCAAGTTTAGTCCAGATCCAGTGTTGGCTTGGTTCAATGCCCTCTGGATAAGGGCACACTGCAACTTCCAGATCCAAGGTCAGTCACCCCCAATACCTGCCTGTCCTGTATGCACAGTTGGCTATGTTTGGTCCAGGTATGATGTTGGCTGCCTTCAGTGCTTTCTGGATCCAGGTAAACAACAACTACCATTTGAAAAGGGCAATCATTCCTCAATCCCTGCCTGTATGCACTGTTGAGCGCATTGGCTCTATGTGCCAAATTTGGTCCAGATCCAGCATTGGCTTGGTTCAATGCCCCAGGTTGTTGTTGTTGTTGTTATTATTAAACAGTTCTTCTACGTTAAAATGAAGTTAGTTATGCTACTAATATGCTGCCTTCAAAGGCAGAATATGTAATTTAGAGCCTGTATCTTTAAGAGTAGGGGAGGGGTAAGGAGCCCTAGCTTTAGAACTATGGGAGTGACAATTGGAATGAAAGATGGTTGAGTATTTCTGTTCAGTTTAAGTTTAAGATTAGTCTTGAAAGGAAGCAGAGGGTTATTGGAAGAGCATAAAAATCCACATGAAGTTGGAGTATTAGAAATATATAGAAGCACGTCACATTGGAGTCATAGACATTTGTGTGAAATTCTTTTCAGCCTCGCTATAGCACATGAAGACAGAACAACTAACATGAAACGAAACCAAAAGAGCATAACATCATTCTTTAAAAAGCCCATAGAAGAAGATGCTAGAAAAATGCAACGTGTTGAAATTGGACATGAACAAGTGTGTAGGGCAGGGCTACTGCCCTAATGGAATTGCCACCATGGCTGGCCATGTAACTGGAGTTCAAACAAGAATTCAAGAAACATACTTCAAAGCAAGATATTTTCATTGTGCAAGTCATCGACTGAACCTTGCATTGAGTGATACATTTTCAAACTCTTCTGTCAGAAATTGTCTTGGAACAATAAAAGAAATAACAAATTTCTTCAGAAATAGTTCAAGTGCTAACAATATTTTACAGATTAATATTAGTGTTCATGTGCCAGAAACAAAGAAAAAAAGACTGACACATTTATGCGAGAGTCGTTTCATTGAGAGGCATGACAGTGTATTGACATTCATTGAACTATTTAAGCCGATTGTAGTTGCCTTAGAAGAAATCTCAGAGAAACCATGGAAAATCTCTTCTTCAGCTTCAAACATTTTGACTGCAATTGAAAAAAGTTATTTCATTGTTAGCCTGTTTGTTTGTGAACAACTCTTCAGCCTTACTTTGCCCCTATCAATTTTTCTTCAGGAAAAAAGTCTTGATATGGCATCTGCCATAAACCATGCTAAGTCACTGTTAAAGTCTTTAGAAATTTTGAGAGCAGATGCAAAAGATCATTTTGTAAAAGTCTTTGACCTAGCAAGGACAACATCTGAAAAAATATTTCAAAGCAACTTAACTATTGCAAGGCAAAGTTCAAGACATTTTAACCAGTTTCCAGGTTCTCCTCCCTGGGTTTTCAGGTCTAGACAAAGTTCACCATATGGAACAACTGTCAGAATATTTTGAAAGAGAACTATTATTTGGCTGAATCCTTTGCGTGGGCGCTCTACTTAAGGGACTCTCCAGCATGCATATGCTATTGGGAGGATTGTCTCCCCGATTTGTATATTTTGCGGCGCATACAGTATATGTACTTTGATTATTATATATGAATTTAAATGCTGCGAAGATTTATATTATGTTAATACATATATTGAAATATATAGATATTTGAGAATTTTATTGTTGAGCTCCAGTTTGGAGTATTTTTTTGTGTTAGCTACTGTATCAATAGCAACATGCAGTGTGGAAAGATCGTTTTCAACCATGATGTATTCATATTTGCATTTTTTCGAACTACTAGGTTGAGTCATAAATGTAACTTATTGCACTATTGCTGTACTTCATGTTAGTTTACTACAGTTTTCTGTTATTCTTTTCTAATATTTTCCATGCCTTGGTTAATTCACTGTGAAGAAGACTAAGAAGCACAGTTATGAAGAAACCAGACAAGGCCCTGCAATAAAAAGATAATCATACTAAAATTAGGATTGCCCATTTCACTGTATTTCCCATTGCTATATATGTGAAAGATCAACAGAGAAGAAAATTGGTATGATTTAAATCAACTTGTTTAAAAAGTGCTGCTGGGGAAGAGTTCTACTTATATCTCTGACTGCTAAAAAAGAAAGAAAGAAAGAATGCATGGCATTGAATTGTGCCAACCTGTAACCCGCCTTGAGTCGCCATATGTTTGAGAAAGGCGGGCTATAAATATCATAAATAAATAAATAAATAAATAAATAAATAAATAAATAATGTTTGCAGGACCTGTTGATGACAATGTGACTTAGAGGCCTCTGATTCACAGCCACCATAAGTCAAAGTTGACCTGATGGCAGTTAGCAGTGCCATAATTGTGTACTATGAAACGCCCTGAATGTCTATTCACTATATTTTTGTACATGTATTTACAAGGCAACACTTAGACTCTAATCAGTGCAGTTTGGTATACCCGAAGTATTTAGGAGTGTAAAAAGAATAAAAGCCATGTCACTTTTTCTGACATAATACAAGAAATGAAGGTCAGCCCATTAAACTGATGAGCAATAGATTCAAGGCAAACAAAAGAAAGTACTTTTTCACTTTTAGTGCAATGTAAGAAGCTGTCGTTCAGTGTAGCAATGGAAACTAACTTGGCTGCCTTTAAAAAGGAATTAGATTAATCCAGGGAGGGTGCATCTATCAACAGCTTTCAGCCATATTAGCAAAACACAGTTTAAAGGCATATATTTGAGTATCAGTTGCTCAGAGACAAAGAAAGAGAGAAGGCTCTTTTCTTTATTCCTTGTTTCTGTGAGCTTCCTGGTAGTATTTTCTTTGGCTTGCCATCATTGGAAGCAGGATACAGGATTGGAGGAGCCTTTAACTTGATCCAGCGAGGTTTTCCTTTTGTCCTTAGGAATGAAATATGCAAAAATAAGCATGTGTCAAGCTTGATGAACTGTCAAACATCTTTTAGCATTGTATGGGGTTTCAAGGGCGAGTCTTATGAAATTTCTTAACAGTTACTCACCTGTATACACATGTCTTGTACTAGGAGCTAGAATGAGGCCCCAGGAAAGTAGGTACATATAAACCTATGCAAACATGTGTACAGCTTGAGTTTCTCTTTGTGCTATTAGATTATAGACTGCTGCAGCCCAGCATTTGGTATGTGACGTAAGTTGCCAACTCACAATTTCCTCACAAATCTGAAATATGAACCCAGGCAAATATAAATATAGGCTCAGATCTTCCTGTTAACCTTTGAGGATGCTAATAAAAGAAAATGCTCCTTCATAGACAAGATGGTATTAACTATGAAAATCAAGATCACAGGAACTGCTCAGAGCAAGTGTACATATTGGAGGAACTTTACATATTATATTCAAAAAGTTGGCTTGGATATTAAAGAGTACTCACTGAATCAATTGCTGAATAATGAGTCAACGCTGATATAAATGTCATTGATTTAATGAGTCTATTCTAATTAGAGACCCTGCATATTTTGATTTATATTTATTCAATATATGTATATTTTAAGCTGTGTAAAAGCAGGATAGATAATTTCATGGCATGGGTATCTCTCACTGTGATACATAAATGGGGTTTCTATGTTCACTAGCAGCAATACACTATATATAATAGGAGTAAGCAACAAAAGAATCAGTCATCAGATAGTTATAGTTAAAATGTTTATTTTAGCTAGCTATTGCTAGAAACATAATAATTTAATTATATGAGCATGCTGAGTGCAATGTCAGTGATATGTGAAGAGATTTGAATATTATAGAACAGGGGTTCTCAAACTTTATCAGCCACAGAAACCCTTTTTGGAAGCAAAAGCTCCTTGCGGAGCCCCAAGAAATGTGTATAGATTATGTTGTTGTTCATTCGTTCAGTTGCTTCCGACTCTTTGTGACCTCATGGACCAGTCCACGCCAGATCTCCCTGTCGGACCGCAACCGCCACCTTCCCTTCAATGAGCAGTCGAGCATTATTTCCTGAAGTATGGACTGGTTGGATCTTTTCGTGGTCCAAGGCACTCTCAGAACTTTCCTCCAATGTATATATTGTTATTTCTTTCCCTTTTCTCCCTTTCATCTGCCACTTGCCCGACCTACACCTGATATATATATATTCAATCAGGCTTGGGCTGGGCAAGTAGCAAATGAAAGGAGAGTGCTCGTGGGAACTAATTCACACTGCAAAAAAGGAAAAGAAATAACAATACAATATTTAAAATGAATAATAATTTTAACCAACATAAACATAACAGTATTCAGTGGAAGATCCCAGGGGCCATTCAGTCCAATCCCCTTTGCCATGCAGGAAAAGCACAAAGCACCCCTGCCAAATGGAAATTCAGCCTCTGTAGGAATAGTAGTAGTAATAATGATAGTAGTAGTAGTAATAGGAACAAACCCAGGTGCCATCCAGTCCAACCTCCTTCTGCCATTCAGGAAGAGCACAATCAAAGCACCCACAACAGATGGCCGGCCAACCTTTGTAAAAAATAATCATAGTAATAAGATTAATCCCGGGGCCATCTGTTGGAGGGGGAAAAAGCTTTTTGGGGGTGAGGGAAGGGGGAGAAAACTGCGGAGCTCCTTAAGGGCTCCACAGAGCACACTTTGAGAACTACTGCTATGGAATCATTCTCTAGCAATACCCAGGGGAGTGTTCTCTCAAGACCTCCATTGCAATTCTGTTTTTTCCCTTAAGTTATTATTAAATTTCCACATTATATACAATACAATTTCATGTTCAACTTCTGCTGGAAGCTCTAAAGATGTTCTGCCAGAAGTTGACTATACAACAGACATGGGTAAACTTTGGCCCTCGAGGTTTCTAAATTCCTACAATCTTAATAGCCAGTATGCTAACTGGGATTTCTGGGAGTTTAACTAAAAAAACCCTGGATGGCCAAAGTTTGCCCATGCCTGCCATAGATTTATGCTGGAAAACTAGAGGGAACATGTCTCTAGGCAGCCGTAGGCCCTTCAGTGTAATTTTATGGTGTGCTTCAGTAGAAGCCCAATACATCTTTCATTTCAAGTAGGAAAAATAGGGTTCCAGATTATATATGAAAATTATGTTACATGAAGAGTCCTGAAATGGATTTCCCCCGGTTCTGCAATTTGCTCCCCAGAGATATTAGGCAAGCCCCCACCCTGGCAATCTTCAAGAGGAGCCTGAAAACTTGGCTGTACCAATGTGCCTTCAATGACTGAATATATGATAATCCCTGACTAGGGCCGTAGCCAGGATTTTGTTTCGGGGGGCTGTTTTGGTTTGGGGGCTGAGACTGGGTGGAAGAGGATCTACCCTAGCAAACCTTTTGTATTGTTATCCCAATAACCCCATGAATGTGGGATATAATGAGCATGGTGATCAGATCATGATATAAATGCACATAACAGTTTAAATAATGTACCAGTAAGGCCTTCTCGCGGACCACCCTGAGAATTTCGGCTACATGCCTGTCCCTGACCAAACTCTGCATACAATACCCTCAGAAGCACTTTATTTTTTGGCTATGCAATTAAATCCTACATCATCCCCGGTTCCCCTCTATGATACTTTATATTGCCCTATCTCCAAGTGTTTTGAAATTTTAAAATTTTTAATCTTTGATTTTGGCCCTGCCCATGATGATTGTCTTTAGTGTCTTAACGTTTTGATTTCATATTGCAGTGTTGTTTTATTTACATTGGTTTTGTATTTTAAGTTATTTTATTTTTAATTTTCTGTTGTGCTCTTTGTGTTATATTGTGTTTATTGTATTGATGGGTGTGGCCTCATGTAAGCCACCCCGAGTACCCTTGGGGAGATAGTGGCGGGGTACAAATAAAGTTAACAACAACAACAACAACAACATGGGTCTACTATACTCATCCAATATACTGATGATAATATAATCTGTGCTCATTCAGAAGAAGACCTACAAGCCACTCTAAATACATTTGCAGAAGAATATAACAAGCTTGGCCTCTCACCGACGATCAAGAAAACCAAAGTGCTCTTTCAGCAGGCACCAGCAACCAATCCCTCTGCAACACCAGAAATACAGCTTAATAGTGTAATGTTAGAAAATGTTGATCATTTCCACTACCTTGGCAGCCACCTCTCCACAAAGGTCAACATTTACACTAAAATACAACACCATCTGAGCTCTGTGAGTGCAGCATTTTTCCGAATGAAGCAGAGAGTGTTTGAGAATCAGGGCATTTGTAGGGAGACTAAGATGCTTGTTTATAAAGCTATTGTCCTCCCAACCCTGTTATATGCCTGTGAAACGTCAACCATCTATAGATGTCACACTGAACTGCTGGAACGATTCCATCAGCATTGCCTTTGAGCTATCCTGCAAATCACTTGGAAAGCTAGGCAGACAATTGTCAGTGTGCTGGAAGAAGCAAAGATCACCAGCACTGAAGCAATGATCCTCTGCTTCACTGGATATTGTCCGAATGCCTGATCACTACCTCCTAAAACAGTTACTATACTCCCAACTCAAGAATGGAAAATGGGATGTTGGTGGACAGGAAAAGATATTTAAAGATGGGCCTAAAGCCAACCTCAAAAACTGTGGCATAGACACCGAGAACTGGGAAGCCCTGGCCCTTGAGTGTTCTAACTGGAGCTCTGAGCAGCAGTGCTGTGGAATTCGAAGAGGCATGAATGGAGGGCAAAAGGGAGAGGGAGATACATTTCAAAAGGAAGGTGCATCAAGCCAACCCTGACTAGGACTGCCTTCCACCTGGAAACCGATGTCCTCACTGTGGCAGAACATGCAGGTCAAGTATAGGTCTCTATGGTCACCTATGGACCCACTGCCAACTCACGACACTTGGAAGACAATAATACGATTGGAGTCGACCCAGGCAAGAGCTAATTGAGAATCCTGCAGCAGAGAGTTCCACAGTTCCCTGCTGCCACTTGGGCCAGGTTGCATAAGAACTAAGACCAGAAAAGTAGCCCTTTCCTCTCCTCTTTCCATCTGTTTCTGCCTGCGCTCCACTTCCCCTGATACATTGTAGCCACTGCAACAACAGAAAACACCATTTTCAAAGTAGCAACATCAGTTTTCTCCTAAAGGCACACATGCATCCCTCTCTTCCACACTTGCTCAAAACACAGAAGAAAGTTTCACCTATCGACTCCATTTTGGTTTCATATCTTTCCTATAATATTTCTACATTTGACTTTCCCCTTGCCTGGAGGGAACAAGCTGTTTCCTATATTTTCCCTGGCATTTTTACTCAGCACAGTTCTCACGGCCCCGATCAGCTGGAGCGAAGGTGGGGGCCGCAAGTGACCTTTCGTCCGGTTCTCATGAAGAGCTGCTTCAGAAGGATTTCCCTCAGGCGGGGGCTATGTATTCCATGGCGATTCCAGCAAACCTGAGTCCAGGGCCGGCAGGACTATGGAGGGACCGGCCCAGGGGACAAGGCAAAAGGGATACATAGCTCCCCAAGGACCAACTTGGGAATTCTAGTTTTATAAGCACCAAGGACTCTTTCTCCATTGCTTTTGGTCCATATTCTAACTCTCCCTAGCTGGCTTCAGCTGAGAAGCCACATTCCACCTTGGAACCTAGGACTATGGAGCGTCCCCCATTGGCAGGCCGGCTATGTGGAAATCCCTAGGGGCTCTGCTACACCTGGGGACCTGAACGGCCAAGGATCCATCTGTTTGGGATGAGTAGTACCTCACTGGATCATCATGGACTTTTTACCTTCCCTGGACTTTCATGGCCTCTGGATTCCCACCCTGTGAGAGACTCAGGGTGGCGTGGCTTGGGAGTTCTAGTTTCCAAGTACCGTTGCTGGATTTCTAGTTTCCCTAAGGACCAAGGACTCTTACAGTGAGCCAGAACACTGGCTCTTCTCCCATGGACTCAAAGACCATTTCCCCACTATTTTCTGCTGTTTTGTGGACTGATGGTGCCAAGAGAGGTGCAACATTGGTTTGTTTGCTCTTTTGTGATCTTTTCTCTGTATGGACTGCAAAGGGAACAAATGTATGGTTGGCTTGGGGGGGGGGGGGGTGCCCGGTTTATCCCAATGTCTTGTATAATTTTTCCTTTGTTTAGTTTCCCTCATTGTTGCTTATTGTATAAGGAAAGCCTTCTGAAACCCAGCAGGGGATCAGGAGGGCCGCAGTCTGACTAGCAGCTACATTTCAAACCAGCCATTATTTACAATTGCATGACCATATTAAGGATAGATGCCAGGTTCCTTCTCAGGGTCTTTCCCCTGAAACCTATACTGGGTCTACCTGCCTATATTTTATTAATCTCTGAGGCTTTGTCTGCTAATAAGTCATAGGCATGGGCACACAATAACCATATTTTCATAATAAGGTTATCCACATGGGAGTCGGATTCCCATGCATAGCCAAAATAAGACTAATTCAACCCGGCCATTGTTACAGAGAAACCAAGCTTCTGTTGACCGATACCTCCCAAACAAAGGAGCATCGGTCTAGGGCCAAAAAACCTGTTTATTTTCAAATCTTAACAATAGCTAGGTAAACTTGACGACACAAGAAGTTCTCGTTTGCCCCCAGGTCAGACCAAAGCTCACCTGAAACTCATCACCAAGCCAGTTTCACTGTTTTCGCCTTTGTCCCGCCTCCCTGGTTTCCTTATTGGCTAGATTGCAAGATGCGCTAGTTTGCAATTGGCTGGGGGTCTCCAGCTGGCTTTCTCCTGCTCAGTTGTTTACAACATTCCATCCAATCAGCTGGGAGCACACATAGCCAAGGCGGGCACCAAATTTGAATCTGTATAGCCTGGAAAAGTATAAATGCTTTGTATTTTTGCCAAATAAACATGTCAGCTTTGCGGAAACTCAGGACTATTGCTATCATCCTTTCCAGCTGGTAAAGATTCCTTCTTTCGGTGGGGCACGCTTCCGGATCTTGGTGAGACAAAGAGATTGGGTTTTTATTGGGAAAACTAGCGCTTCCAAAGGTCCACCGAGGTTCTTCTTGGATCCTCGCTCTTAGAGGTGGCCAGGGCTCCTGGCCCCATCTGGGCAGAGCCCCCATTAATTGGGTTCGACTTCACAATGATGATGGTGATGATGATGATGACTGTACTCAACTAGATTAACCTTTAATCTACTTCAACAAATCAGTTCTTACATTATTACCTTCAAGTCTCAATATGCATAGCTCCAATTTATGACATTTCAAATTTATTATGTGTCTCCAGAAGTAAATAAATGAAAGTTTCAGCCATAGCGCATTGGAGCACCTGCAGAATTGAATGAGACAGAAGAACATGGAGGGAGAAGTGAGAGACAGCAAGGAGTCTTGAAGTTTTGGCATGGAGTTTTGAATGATAAGACTGGACATTTTTACTTAAACCTGTCACCCCCTTCCTCCTCTTATTCTGCCTTCTCCCCCCTTTCTCATGATAATGGGAATTGTCACTTATGACCTTATCATATGTATGTATGTGTGTGTGTGTGTGGGGGGAGGTAGCTTCATCTAACCATGACATTCAGTCCTGTAGCATAGCAAATCACTATATTCCATTATTCATTACTTATCCCATGCCATTTGAATTTGCTGGTTTACCCATTACTATACGTTTTCATCCTTATTCAATGAGTGAATATATTCTCCTTCCTCACCCTCACCCCCCCTTTAAAAAGTCTCTAACTTCAACATCACAAAGGATTGATATCTCATAGTATCTTAAAATCAACTTTAAAGGCCAAGAAAAGTAACAATATCCTAAAGTAGAGCTATTTCTTACTTTCATTTTTTAAAAAAAAAATTACTGTGCAAGGATCGGGCGGTTGCATTATGGTATCAGGGACTCACTGCTGGGTAGACCACCCACAGCACAGTCCATTTGCCTATGTCATTAATTCAATTCAATGCAGGTGATTGACAGCATCCCACTTTTTTGGTGTTTTTTCTGAGTTCCTGAGATGCTCCCAATCCATCTTCTCCCTCTTCCCTTTACTGGGTCTGTTTCAGAGATTTTCCTTACAATTAAAAATGGGCACCAACAGGGAATCCTCCATCAAGGCATGGGCACTTTTCATTCGCTCAATTAATTACAACTGTTTTAAAACCAGGCTGGGGTGGGTGGGGGTGGGATAAAGCTCTTAATAGCAAACCAGCTCTGGTGTTTTATGCTTTGGACCTCTCTAAATTGGTGGTGAGCTGAGAGCCTTTTGGCTATTTCAATTCTGTTGGAATGTCTCTCCCGGATCTTCAATAATTCCCCATAGAAATAGCTACCACCAGTTACGTAAGTCAATTTACATTGCAATTCTAGGAATGCAACCCCAATGAAAATCAATACCTGCCTTCACATGGATAGAGATCCTTTAGTGTAATAAAAAGTTTTGGGAATAATTAGCATTTTCCTCAGATGAAAGACTTAATATTATACAGTCTCTTCACAGAGACTTTGAATATGTGGCCACTGGGAGGTGTACCCATGAAGATGAGGTCCAAGGTAGCTGATGCAACCCTGTGATTCCTATCACACAACCCCAACATAAATTGAAACCAGCCTATATTTGTAGGTTGCAGATCCATGGGAAGTATCTATTTGAATGCACGTCTATTTAAGCTATTTGTGGTTGTGTGACTTCAAATCATTTCTGACTTATGGTCATCCGAAAATGAACCTTGGGGGGGTCTGAGGTAAGTTTCCAATTCCATAGTGAAGCAGGGTATTGAAAGCTGAAACCACTATGTCATGTTGGCTTTCACCATTTTAGTTATATCACATTTGTAAGGTCTGTACCTGTAACATGGACGAACTTGTGTTGCCAAAGTTGTTATGCAACCAAAAGTGTCAGTTACAAGCCTTTGTGTGTGTGTTCATAAATAAACTGAAATGTCCCTGAATTGTGATCACCTCTCCAACATATAAGCTGAAAAGTTCCTAACTGTTGGTCACATCTCCAACTTTTATCACCTTCACCACTATCATAATTATTAGTACTACTATTTATTTGTAACACCTTTGTATTGCCTCTCTACAAATCTATGGTGAGGCCACATCTGTAGTACTGTTTACAATTCTGGTCACCGCACCTCAAGAAGGATATAACGGAACTGGAAAAGGTACAGAAAAGGGCAACAAGAATGATCCAAGGGATGGAGCAGCTCCCTTACGAAATCAGGTTGCAACGCCTTGGTCTTTTCAGCCTTGAAAGACGGCATTTAAGAGGTGACTTGATCGAAGTGTATAAAATCATGCATGGGATAGAAAGGGTGAATAGAGAAAAAATATTTTCTCTGTCACACAACACTAGGACTAGGGGGCACTCCCTAAAGCTCCAAGGTAGGAAAGTTAGGACTAATAAAGGGAAATATTTCTTCACCCAGAGGGTCATTGGGTTATGGAACTCACTTCCAGAGGAGGTTGTGACAGCGGTCAGCCTGGACAGCTTCAAGGCAGGATTAGACAGATTCATGGATACCAAGGGAATCAGTAGTTACTGAAATGGACATCCAAGTGCCACCTCTGTGTGGATGGAGGCAGGCAGGATTTCCCCGGGTACTGGTTGTGGGGGGTCGGGAGCAGGTGAGGGTTTTGCCCTCCTTTCTGCTAGAGATCCCTGTGTACAACTAGTGGGCCACTGTGTGACACAGAATGCTGGACTAGATGGGCTGAGGCCCGATTCAGCATGGCTCTTCTTATGTTCTTCTTATGTTCTTATGTACATCTTATGAATTACTTTTTTGTTAAGATTGCTGTGAGCAATAACAAAAAGTTAGTTTTCAAACACTTTCATGAGTAATGGGAACAAATGACTTACAAAAAGTAATCTTCCAAACTTTGGCATATTGTGTTCTTTGCATGATCATTCACTTCTGTTCTTCAGAAATAATACTACTCTTTAAGTAGTAACCTCAGTGGAATTACATCAGTGAAACTCTTTCAGAATAGATTTCAGAATATCACGCTTTGCTGCAGCTCCAGATACACAGATATCTGATAACACTTTCCCATTTATACAAGCTGTTTTGTATAACTGTTACAGGGCTCCTTTGGAGACAGTTGAAAGTAAAATGTTAGATATTGGGCGCCACCTAATGGATTATTAAAGCCAAAACTAAGAGAAGCATTTCCTTAACAAAAGGAATTGCAGGCTTACAATAGGACATAGGCAGCCCAGATTTCAAGAGGAGTTTATAGTATAACCCTTGTAACCCTTGTTACTTCATGGCCAGAATTTATGGTTTCATTTTTTTTCTATGTTTAACAAAAATATGTCCTCTGTAGACATTTTCTAGGTTCTCTAGCATTATTCTTGGGTTGACATTCTTCATTTCCATAGGGCTTAGCATTATCTGTGGTTCTTCATATTGCCATGTAATACAGTTTCTGAATGCAGACTATCTTCCTTAAACTGGGTCTACACTGTCATATCATCCAGTTTAAAGTAGATAAGCTGCATTCAGAAACTGGATTGTTTGTTAGTGTCGATGGGTACTCTGACACCATCACTGTTTTTCTCCTGGGTAATTTTAAAAATCTCTTCCTGGTGAAAAAGTCAGTGAATTTCAAAAGCTATCCCTAAAGTACTTTGGATTTTCTAATAAAGTGTATTTATTAGAAATATCTTCCAAACTTTGGCATATTGTGTTCTTTGCATGATCATTCACTTCTGTTCTTCAGAAATAATACTACTCTTTAAGTAGTAACCTCAGTGGAATTACATCAGTGAAACTCTTTCAGAATAGATTTCAGAATATCACGCTTTGCTGCAGCTCCAGATACACAGATATCTGATAACACTTTCCCATTTATACAAGCTGTTTGTATAAATGTTTTGTATAAATACAATAAAGTGTATTTATTAGAAATACACTTTATTGTATTGTATTGTATTGCCGCTAGGATGACCCTGGCAAGAAAATGGAAGCAAGAAGAAATTCCAAAATTATATGGCTGGAGAATAAAACTCTTAGAAATAATGAAGATGGATTGCCTCAAGCAAGCCTTAGCTCAAAACATCAAAATGAAGAAAACAGATTGAACTTTGATTACAGATTACTTAAAGAAATGCAATGTAGATTGGTTAATTAATTTAGAAGAATAGATCAGAGGGTGTTAAAAGGGGAAGATCGGTGATGGAAAGAAACATAAGGGAGATAATATTCTCCTTGTTATGATTTGAGGGATGATGTCAGGGATGGAAGTACTCAGGTTTGTTAGTTTGTATCGTTCTTCTCCCTCTCTTTCCCTCCTTAACTTTTTCTCATTTTAAGCTGTTGAACTTTCTTTTATCTTTTATGTGTATTCTTTAAATTTTGTTTTTATTACTTGATATTTCAATAAAAACTATTCTTTAAAAAAGAAATACACTTTATTGTGATGTTTATTATGGATATTGCTGCATTTTGACTCATGACTAATGCAACTGCCATTAAATATATTTTTCTTGATAAATGTATAAGCAAACTTATAACCTTTAATATTTCAAAGAAGAAAACTGGAATGTACTCAATATGACAAAACTTATTAATGAGGAAGCAAAGATAACTTGGGAGCGGGTCCAAAATTTTGTTTTTGTCTGAGGCTACTGGGAAGAGCAAGATTATTACATTTCCTCTTCAACTCTCACATCAAGTTAACCTAGCACTAAGGACTTTTGCACTCACCTGCAATAATTCAAATAAGCCTAAGATAGAGAAGGAAAATGAGAAGGAAGGGGCAAAAACTGAGACATTTTAAAAGTCACTGAAAATATGGAACACCCAATGATTGCTAAATCAGAAAAGTTGATTTGTATGGTTACTTAGGGTGCTTCTGCAATGTGGAATTAATGCAGTTTGACACCACTTCAACTGCTATTGCTCAATGCTATGGAATCATGAGAATTCTAGTTTGGTTGAGAAGGTTTAAAGAGCTGGGAAAATTATAACTCCCATCTTTGAAAGCTCCAAGCCAGACAGGTGAACGTAGCTTATCACAGTTGGGTGATGGTTTCATTCCATTCATCTTGACAGGAAGGTCCCAGATGTCACACATAAATATAGTTCAAGGAAGAACTTGAGTTTAAAAGGGAAATGCAAAACTGTTAGATTTGTTTTTCAGAACTTTTGCCCCACAAAGCGGGCATCAAAAGATCTCTGTTAACAGCTACAAAAATCTACATCTCTGGCTAATTTAAATCCCCCAATTTACACTTTGACAAAAGGGACATTGCAGAGGAAATAGTTGTGGAAGCAAGGCAAAGAAGAGGAAGACAAGAATTACACTCCTATGCTCTCTATGTACTTTGTTTTAATTGGTAATAAGGGTTTACTCTAAACAAGTTCAACCTCACTTACATGTTTCAGTATAAACACCAGATTCTTCAGTAAGGATGTGGTAAAAACCTTGTGAATCTTAGGTAAAGGTAAAGGTTTTCCCCTGGCATTAAGTTCAGTCGTGTCCGACTCTGGGAGTTGGCGCTCATCTCCATTTCTAAGCCGAAGAGCTGCCGTTGTCCATAGATACCTCCAAGGTCATGTGGCCAGCATGACTGCATGGAGTGCCATTACCTACTCGCTAGAGTGGTGCCTATTGATCTACTCACATTTGCATGTTTTCGAACTGCTAGGTTGGCAGAAATTGGAGCTAACAGCAGGAGCTTACGCTGCTCTCCGGATTCGAACTTGTGACCTTTCGGCCAGCAAGTTGAGCAGCTCAGTGCTTTAACCCACTGTTCCACTGGGGGTTCCTTGTGAAACTTAGCATAGTCTAATGATTTGAGTGTTGGATTACAGCCTTGTAGAACAGCATTGAAATCCTACTTGGTCATGAAAAACCATTGGGTAACCTTAGACAAGTCACACTTTTCAGCCCCAGAAGACAGCAAAGGCAAGTCCCTTTTCAACAAATCTTGCCAAGAAACCTTGGTGATAGATTTACCTTAGCATTGCCATAAGTTAGAAACACACAACAATAACAACAACAAATTACTTCCATTGATATTTATTAGGCTGAGATTCCACTACTGCTGTACAAGTGTACACTGGGAAGTAAGGGAGGGAGGGGGAGTAGTCTCTCTTGTCTTCTCTCTTGGCGTTTCTTCACGATCGAAGATTCAGGAAGGACTCATTCCACACTTTCTACAAGTGCATTGATGATTCAGAGGTTTGATGTGTCCTTCGAGCCTGTGCAATGGACTCTTCTGGTGGAGCGCCGCATGCACAGAACTGGCCTCACAAAGGTTCGTCTGCCAGGGCCTAGCAAACTTAGAGGGGAGTAGTGCTAAGATAACAACAACAACAACAACATCTCTGGGACTTCTGAATTCAGATTGACAGTTTTGGAGCACAATATTTCTGACCTCACAATCATGTTAAAAAACAATGTATGGATCATCGATGTTGAAATCACAGGCGACAGCAGGATTGAATAGAAACAACTGGAAAAGCTGACATGATACGAGGATTTAAAGATTGAACTGCAAAGACTCTGGCACAAGTCAGTCAAGGTGGTCCCAGTGGTGATCGGCACACTGGGTGCAGTGCCTAAAGACCTTGGCCTGCACTTAAACACAATCTGTGCTGACAAAATTACCATCTGTCAGCTGCAAAAGACCACCTTACTGGCATCTGCACGCATTATTCGCTGATATATCACACAGTCCTAGACACTTGGGAAGTGTCCGACGTGTGATCCAATACAACAGCCAGCAGAGTGATATTGTTTGCTGTGGACTTATCTTGTTGTGGTTCAAATACTACTACTACTACTAATAATAATAATAATAATTATTATTATTTTTAACCCACTCTCTCTTTCCAAAGGTGATAAGGGCAGGTAAGATAAGATAAATATTGATCCAAAGCTGTTTATTCCATTAATACATGGTTTTGGAGAAGGGGTTCCTAGAAGCCAAGATCTTCTAGGATAATACTCATAATTTGTATCCTTTTTTTCTAAGCCCCCCTCTTGCCATAACACCTTGACATTGAAGCATCCTTGGAATGAGCAGCTCATAGTCAGCTGCATCCTGATGGTCATTTAACCCTCAACCCCATTGCTTGTATAAGCAAGCAGACTGTCCAGCCACTCTATTCCACAAGTAGTTGTTCCAATATGTTTCTCAGCTAAGAGTCCAGTTAAGAATAGTGAAGACATGACAGAAATGATGTTGGATGACTTGTGAACAAATGGCTTTTTGGAGGTCATATTTGCTATGCCATGCAACATTTTAAAATGTTAACATTATACATTTTGCTATTTCACGATTTAAAGAATTTCAAATACCCTTGTTCAAAAAATGCATTATTTTTCAGTTTATTTGATATTTCTATAAAATATCCACCAGGTGGCAACAGCTCAACAGTGATGAAGGGAAGGAGTAATTATTGCTACCAACATGTTTGGTAATAATAAAAGGCCCACAATCAGGTGCATGATTACTATTAACCAATTATTGATTAGTGCTCCATTATAAACTGAGAATCTTCATTTGATTTTCAACTTTGTATGATATTGCAGTCAATTAATTGGAGTTAATTGTTAATTACTTGTAACCAATTGTAATCAATAAGCTATTCACCTTGGTTTTATGTTGACACATCGCTATTAGTTTTTGAAAAGAAGAGAAATGCGTGTGTATATAGGCACACAAACCCAAACATTTATTACTTATTACTATCAGGATGAGGCACATTGGCTGCTCTCATGGTTCAGGGACAAAAATCTGGATCTTAATAACAATAAGACCAAGGAGCTTATAGTGAACTATAGAAATTACAGAAATCCAGCTGTTGGTCATAAATGGAGACCAAGTGAAGCAGGTGGCTAGTTTTAAGTTCCTGGGTGTCACGGTTAAGGAGGATCTGACCTGTGGCACCTATATGGCAGCATTGGTTAAGAGGGCCCAGCAGAGACTGTACTACCTGAGACTTCTAAGGAACCATCAACTGAATGAAAAACTGCTGGTGACTTTCTCTCTCTCTGGCATTACTTCGCAAATGAAGATTCAGGAAGGACTCATCCCACGCTTTTTACAAGCGCGTTGATGACTAAAAAGGCCAATCCGTGATAGGCAAGTGTCCTAATCTACTCATGGTTTGGCAACTGCACAGTAGCAGACAAGAAGGCCCTCCAAATGGTCACCACTTCTGCACAGAGAATTATTGGCTGCCCTCTTTCTCCTCTCTTTGGAAGAACTTTAAAGCTCCTACAGCCTTAAGAAAGCTCAGAGCATCCTTGGGGTTTCCATCTATTCTGGCATATTCTTCTTCTTTTTTAATTGTTGGCATCTGGCAGACAGTACAGGGTGACAAAGACAAGAACAAACAGACTGAGAGATAGATTTTATCCTAGAGCTGTGGCTATGTTGAACTCCATGGTTTCACATTGATGTGGCACTGGGGGCTGTGCAGTGGGAGTTGGAATGTGGAGGGATGGGTGTGTTGTTTTGTGGTGTATGCTGGGGGAAGGCATTTAATTTTGTTGTGCAATAGCACAACAACAATAATGTTATTATTGCTATCTAGTTGGCTTCAAATTATGATGACTTATGAATGAGAGACCTCCAAGCCACAATGCAATCAAAAGACCTTCTCACGTCTCACAGGCTCAAGGCCATGACTTCCTTGATTGAATCTATCAAACTGCAATGTGTTCTTTCTCTTCTTATACCACCTCCCACTTTTCAAAGCTTGATTTTTCTTCGTGGGCCCTGTGAATACACACTTATGAAGTCTGCGCGCCAAGTGCAGGCCCAACGGAAACTTTCCAGTTTGAATTTTTCAGTTTTGGCGGTAGCTCCGCCCAGCCCTCCCCGAGGGCATAAAAGGCGCCCTCTGTGCGCCAACCGCATTCCTTTGTTTTCCGCCACTAGGCCAACATCAGAACATCGCTTTGTGATCTGTGGTATGTCCACAACGAGTTTTAAACTTTGCGCTTCTTGCAAAGGGAAGATTCCTGACTGCGACGGGCACTCGCAGTGCCTCCGTTGCCTCGGCGATACCCACATCGTCTCGACGTGTCGGTTTTGCCAATCCTTCTCGGTCCAGACCAGAAGGAGCAGGGCGCGGAGGCTCCGGGCCTACCTGATGGAGACGGCTCTCGCTCCCCCGGAGCTGGTGGCGGCTGCCCCAGCTCCCGTGGTGACCGCGGCGGCTGCCACAGTCCCTTCGGTGACCGGGAAAAAACGGTCGACGAAGGTGAAGCATACGACGTCGAAGTTGACCACGTCGAAGACTTCGACAGCTAAACCCTGCACGGTGACCACCGAGACAGTGCAGCCCGTCCGGTCCCAACGGCCGTCGGTGACGTCGGTCACCTCTGGCTTCTCCCAGAGATCAGCCGTGTCGGTGGCTCTCTCTTCGAAGGCCATGCAAATTACTTTCAAGAGGTCGAGCGAAGAAGCCCGACGCGTGAAAACCCAGGCGATTCCACCAACTCCAGGGAAAACCCTCGACTTGGGTGCTTCACGTCCACCCCCTCCAAAGAGGAGTAGGGTCGTGTCCTCTTCGCCCTCTTCCAGAGCTGCCACGTCGGGCACCTCTTCAAGATCAACGTCCCCTGCCGGTCCACTTACTGTGGAGAGCTCGACCGTGCAGATCGAGCAACGACGCCCATCTCCAGGGGGCTCGGCACAAACTGTGGTCCAGATTCCCCCAGGGCAGTCGTCGGTGCGACAGCTGTTCATAACAGCTACATCGGAGAAGGGACGGCAGACCATGAGGATCCAACAGGCACCAGCGACGAAACGGCCCACCCTGTTTACGGTTTCCGTCGCCCCTCCAGTCACGGCCGCCTCGACAAACACCATGATGGCTCCACTTCCACCTTCAACCGAAGTGGCTGGCCAATCCTGTTCAGAGGGTGAAATTGAGGACGACGACCCGCCTAGGTCTGTGGTATCTGGGTCGGTCCTCTCCCTGGGCATGGACCGTACCCCCTCGATTGAGGCTTGCGATCCTGACCCGTCTTCGCCGACCGCCAACATTCGAGCGTTCTGCGACCAGATGACCCGTATGGCAGTTGCCTTGGGCATACCCATCAAGAAGACCGTCAAGGCCTCTACCTGCCCGGTCTTCAGCAGAGTCCAGCCACAGGAGTCGCAGACGCCTCAACTCCCACTGCTGGAAACCCTCGAGGAGGTTCTCCGAGCGTCTTGGAAGACACCGTCTTCCATCCCACCAACGGCCAAGCGCATTGAGGCTTGGTACCGCACCGATGAGGAGGAGAAGGACTGGCTGAAGAACCACCCGGCTCCAAATTCCCTCATCGTCAAGTCGGCTCAGTCGTCCGGGAGAGAGGCGTCTACACCGGCCGACCGGGAGGGTAAAAGCTTTGATGCAGTGGGCCGCAAGATCTACTCCAGCGGCCTCTTGCTCACTAAGACGGCCAATTACGGAGCCTGCATGGGCGCCTACCAGGAGGTGCTCTGGGAGAACTCAGCGCCGTTTTTCCAATCCCTCTCGGCTGAGCAGCAGTCGGCCCTGTCGACCTTCATGCAGGAGGCTATCTCTCTGGCGCACCACCAGATTTTGATGGTTAGACACGCGGCAGATAGGACGGGAAAACTCCTCGCTCATGCCGTTGCCATTCGCCGCCATGCCTGGCTAAAGTCATCGGGACTCTCTTCAACCTCTCGTCAGGTCATCGAGGACCTCCCCTTCGATGCACAGGGCCTCTTCAACGCCGGCACCAACGAGAAGTTGAAGACCAACCATGACTTTAAGCTGCTAACGGCCAAACTGGACAACCCTCAACAGTCCAGACCTCGGTGGTCTCACCAACGACCCCGTTACCAACAAAGATCCTTCCCCTACAGGCAAGGACCACGGCCATACGTTCCGCCGCAGCAGTCGCAGCAGCCGCGCCAGCAGCAACAACATCAGCAACAGCAACCTAACCGGTCGAGGAACCAGCGCCCCCGTTCTCGCCAAACATCTGGTAACGGGCAATCCCGGCGACGGGTTTGATGGGGCGCTGGACGCCACCGTCTCCTCGCAAGATACCACTGCCGTCAACATGCCAACCTCCCCTTGTCGACCTCAACCATCCGACCCGCCTTTTGGAGGCCGCCTGGCGAATTTCATCGATGCCTGGCGACGCATCACCTCCGATGCGTGGGTGCTCAAGATTGTGGAGCACGGTTATGCCTTAGAATTCGACGAGTTGCCGCCTACGGGGCAGATCGTCGAGACAGAGCCGTCCCAAGCAATCTTACGGGAGGTCGACACACTATTACAGAAGGGAGCTATTTCTCCATCCCCGGCATGCCAGGACGACCAAGCTTTTTTCTCCAGGTACTTCACGGTACCAAAGCCCGACGGTACTCTGCGACCCATCCTGGATCTAAGGGACTTAAACGAGTACATTTTGCCCCGGAAGTTCAGAATGGTGACGGTGGCGTCCATCCTTCCCCTTCTACAGGCCCACGACCGATTCGTCTCCATAGACCTGCGGGACGCGTACTTCCACATCTCAGTGAGGCCGACACATCGGCGCTTCCCCGCCTTCAAGGTCAATGGACAGACATACCATTTCAATGTTCTCCCATTCGGCCTCGGCACCGCCCCCAGGACATCCTCGAAGTGTATGTCGGTGGTGGCGGCACATCTCCGGAGACAGAAGATCCGGATTTTTCCATATCTGGACTACTGGCTGCTGGCGGCTCAGTCGACGGATCTCCTATTACACCAGCTGTCGACTACGCTATGGCTGATCTCCTCCCTTGGTCTCTGCCTCAACACGGAAAAGTCCCATCTCGAACCGACGACTTGCATAAAGTTCATCGGGACGATGTTCGACTCGACGGACCAGACCGCCTATCTACTGGACATTCGATTCCAGGCGCTTCGGAGGGAGGTCGTGGCTTGTCAAGGTCGACCGGCGGTTACAGCGAGAGAGGTCCAAGTTCTCTTGGGCCATATGGCCTCGACGGTTGCAGTGACGCCTTTTGCTCAGCTGCGCTTCCGCCCCCTTCAGAGATGGTTTCTCGACCACTTTGTTCCGGCGCGAGATCACCACTCAAAGCTTCTCTCCATGCCGTCGTCGGTCCGCGACTCCCTGGCCTGGTGGAGGGACCACCTGAATATTTGTGTCGGGGTTCCCTTTCACCCGCAGACCCCATCCATCACTCTCACGACGAATGCCTCACTGTCTGCATGGGGAGCCCACACCGGAACCTTCTCGACGCACGATCAGTGGTCGGACATCGAGAAGCTTCACCACATCAATTATCTGGAGTTGCTGGCTATTTTCAAGGCTCTTCGATCCTTTGCCCCTCTGGTCTCCCACAGAACAGTACTGGTCAGGACGGACAACATAGTGGCCATGTACTATGTGAACAAGCAGGGGGGCACCGGGTCGAGGAAGCTCCTCGCGCTCTCCCTAGCCTTATGGGAGTGGTGCGTTCTTCACCAGACTCTCCTCAAAGCAGTTCACCTCCCGGGGGACCAAAACACCCAGGCAGACACGCTCAGCCAGACACGCTGGTCGTCGCACGAATGGATGATCCACCCGGACGAGCTCCACCATCTGTTTCAGGAGTGGCGGGTGCCGGATGTCGACCTCTTCGCGGCACCGCAGAACAACCAACTCCCTCGATACGGGGCCCGGCTGGATCCGGAGTCCCACCCCGGGTGCCTGGGGATGCCTTCCTGATCGATTGGACGGACAGCTTCTTTTACATCTTCCCGCCGATCCCGCTCTTGCTGCGGATCATCGAGCGGATACAGCTATCCCGAGTCAACTGCATCTTGATCGCTCCATACTGGCCGAGACAGGTCTGGTTCCCCACCCTCCTGCTCGTATCGGAGGGTCGTTGTCGTCATCTCCCGAACCGGCCGGACCTGTTGACCAGGGAGAATGGCCTGCTGCTGCATCCGGACCTGATGTCACTGCACCTCACGGCCTGGAGGATCCTTCCTTAGCCGGTCTTTCCCCAGAAGTGGTGGCCATTCTGGCTGCCACTCATAAGCCGTCCACAACGAAAGCTTATACGTGTCACGATGCACGGACTTGACCGGCCCCTTAATCACACACACAGAGACGGACTGAAGGCTAACTACTTTATTGAATATAAAGAAACAGTTCAAAAGGAATATTGTCCATAAAAATAGCAAAAGCAATCCAAAGGCTGTAAGCAATCAATTGTCCAAAAGCAGCTTGGTGAATAATCCAAAAGGCTTGGCAAAGCTCCGCACAGCAGTGCGGATTCAGGAACAAAGCAAGGTACACGATACAAGGCAAGACTTGGTGGCCACTAGCCAACTTAGCTCCGTGGACCAACTTCGCTACACGTCTACTCAGAAGAGACGTGGATTAGTTCCCACGGATCCTATACTTAATCTTTCGGCCGAGGTCCCCGACGCTCTGGGCTTCGTCGTCTCCAATCTCTGCTGACGGACCTCGGCCTGTCTAGGCTATGGTACCATCCCCTTCTGCTAGACTCGATGCTTCGTCTCCTATCAAAGGTTCGACCTTGTCTCCCAGCACCTGGGTCTCTATCTCCATGAGAGCTCTCCTCCCTAGAATCTTCCCAGCCGCTTTCTTCCATACTTTCACTCACAGGATCTTGTGAGCCTCTCCCACCCGGCCGTTCATACGTTTCGCTATCACTGCTTTCCATTTGCACCTGGTGGTTATCTGTCTCTAAATAAGGGTCAAGCCAACCTCCTTCCCATGCCAAACTTTCTGTGGGCGAAGGAGGCCCACTGATGGGAAACTCTCCTTCTTCTAACCCTTCTAAATCCTCTTCAGAATCTATCTCTGCTGCTGCAGGCCCCAATGCCAATGGGACCCCCGGTCCTGGCCCCTGGCCCCCAGGCACAAACGTGAACTGCTGTGCTACAATACGGCTTGCTTCACCCGTTTTGCCAACTTCCAGGCTCAACGGGGAATTGACACCTTTCCGCCAAAGATCTTGGTCGTCTTGGATTTCCTTACCGAGCTGGCCCAGCGCAAGCTGTCGATGTCCTCCTTGAAGACGCACCTGGCCGCGCTGTCCTGGTACAGCCAACAGCGGGGCGGCCCGTCTATGTTCCAGTCCCCGCTGGTGAAGAGGTTCCTTAAAGGCTATACTAACCTCCGCCCCCCGGTCCATCCACCAACTCCGGGATGGAGCCTTGACCTGGTGCTGAAGGCCCTTATGTCAGTGCCTTTCGAGCCATTGGCGACGATCGACCTTCGTCTCCTATCTTGGAAGGTGGCCTTCCTGGTCGCCATCACATCAGCACGTCGACCGTCCGAGCTGGCGGCACTGCGGGTGGACGAACCCTATCTACTTTTCCTGGCAGATAGGGCGGTACTAAGACCAGATGTCACCTTCCTATCTAAGGTGGTCTCATAGTTTCATATTAACGAGGACATTGTGCTGCCCTCGCTCGCCCACCCACCGGAGACACCGGCGGGACAGGACCTACACACCCTCGACATCAGGAGGGCGTTAATGGTCTACAGGGACAGGACGGCCGACCTTCGTAGGTCGACAAGACTCTTCATCTCCTATGCGGCTGACAAGCGGGGCTCACCAGTCTCAGCACAGAGGCTTTCGAACTGGGTGGCCGCTTTGGTCGAGCTCTGTTACCAGACCGCTCGACAACCGCCCCCACCCCATGTCACGGGACGATCGACGAGGGCCATGGCAGCGTCCACAGCCTTCCTACAGGGTATCCCCTTGGAGGCCATCTGCAGGGCGGCCATTTGGGCAAACCCGCTCACCTTTGTGTCACATTATAGAATGGACACCAGGAACAGCAGGGGCACAGCCTTTGGGAGGGCAGTTCTGACCTCGGGATCCATGTACCTGAGCTAGGGCATGCCCTTTGGCAGCTGTGGAGGCCTGTGTGCCTGGCATGAATGGTGCTTGTTGCACTACACCTTCGGTATGTTGTGTGCTGTTTACATATTGTGAGGCCTGCGAGACTGGCATGAATGGTGCTTGTTGCACCTTCCCTCCAGTGTGCCTCCTCTGATAGTCACTATGTGAGGCCTGCGTGCCTGACATGAATGGTGCTTGTTGCACTGCACTTTTCTATATTGTCCCTTACATGCTGTGAGGCCTGCGAGCCTGGCATGAATGGTGCTTGTTGCACTGCACTTTTCTGTGTTATTCCTGTTTACATGCTGTGAGGCCTGCGAGCCAGACATGAATGGTGCTTGGGGAGGGCTGGGCAGAGCTACCGCCAAAACTGAAAAATTTAAACTGGAAAGTTTCCATTGGGCCTGCACTTGGCGCGCAGACTTCATATGTGTGTATTCACAGGGCTCCACTCGAAGAAAGATGGTCACAGGTATGTAACCTACCATTCCTCTTTCTAATGAGCTATATCTTCTCATGATACTGGGTCTAACCCAAGAATAATGAGAACAGTTTTTTAAAAAGTTATTTAACATAAATCAAGTACAGTTCATCCCCTTGAAAATAGGTTCATGATCAAATACAGAGATTCCTGTATTGTTGCCACTCTTCATAGCAGTGGAGAAAGTCTTCACTTAAGATGTTGTTCAAAGCCCTCATTGCAGCTGTTTGGGTATTTTCAACTGTCCCAGTGGTGTTGACTTTTGAGGTAGATTTTGAACTTGGAGGAAGAAACTGAACGGGGCTAAGTCAGGGCTGTATGGTTGATGGGGAAGCATTCAGAACAGGCTTCACATGAAGAGACACATTGCTCTCAGTTCTTGACATTGAGGAATGCTCCTCCAGTTACCTCTGCATTTTCACCCATGATAAGACACAAAAACTACTATGCACTTTGAGGAAGGTCAAACTGTCTGTTTGGATTCCTCTTCCACCAGCTTCAACCGCCACTTTCATTTCCTGGTCCTTTTGCTTAGGATCATGCATGCCCAAAATATGATAGTCTCACTTTGTTCAGCTTAGCTTCTAGTGAGAGTTCAGGTCTGATTTGCTCTAGGACACATTTATTGATCATTTTGGCAGTCCATAGTATCTGTAGAACTCACACCCAGACACACCTTGGAACTACCTTTCAGTGGTGGTGGAATTGCATGTTCCTGTGTGACGAGAGGCTATACATTTTGTAGGGCTATTGCTGTAGGGTCTTGAATCAGAATTTTTTTTAGGAACCGGACTAAATGGGCCAAGCAGTAGGTTGTGTGTGTGTGTGTGTGTGTGTGTGTGTGTGTGTGTCAGTGATACTAGTGAAGGATTTCTCAAAAAACAATGTTAGTGGCACTTTAGCTAAATCTGTTAGTACTGTACAGGAGGAGGCAACAGTAAATCACTTCTGAAAGTCTTCTGCCATTAAATCTCTATGATGAGACAATCTAAAATGAAACATACATTTATGCTCTAAATCAAAACTGGAAGAAGGTAAGATTTTATCTTCCCAAGAACTTGCAGGATCAGTTGATTGACTTTTTTAAAAAAATAAAGGTTAGTAAAGAAGACTGTGGAAAAGCAACTCACTATTCCTATTCAAAAATCTATATCTGAGTCAAGTAATGCCAGGCCGAGTCAAGTCTTCTGTGGATCCCCAAAATATTACACACCGTTCTCTGTCCCACCAGTGTTTACATAAGCCTCCAAGCTTTTGTTCATTTTTCTTGCTTCCTAAATGCTCGAAATGCCTCTTCTAGAACATAATAATTCTCAGTAAAAGTTTTAAACTATCAACTGTGCTGATAATTTTGGCCCTGAATTTTTCCTATTGGCTCCACCTCTCACTGGAATACAGCCTTTAACAACTTCTCTGAAACTAAATTTACCTTTATGGTCCCAAGAAGTTATCTACCCTAATTCTACAGTGTAAGAATATATTTGTGAAATACAAAGAAATAAGTTGGTGACAAGAAAACCTCTGTCTTCAAACAATCCAGCAGAACATCACATACTACTTATTCTTCAAGCAGATAATTCAGTTGTTTTTTTAGGTGGGCACTGAACTTACTCAAGAACCACACCTTTGTCTTTAATAATCCAATTGTTGCTGTCATATATCTTCAAATCATTTCCACCTTATGGTGACTAAGATGAACCTATCACATGGTTTCCTTGGAAATATTTGTTCAGAAGAAGTTTGCCTTTGCTTCCTTTTGAGGATTAGAGAGTCATCTTGTAGGTTTAATGACTGTCGGATAGGGTTTGAACCCTGATCTCCAGATACTTAGTCCAACACTTAAAGCACTATATCTTGCTAGTTCTCGATACCAGACTTTTTGTTTCATCATTTCAGTTTACTAGAACCTGTGCTGTAAGTAGAGCTTGCTTTTTGTATACCCTTTTGGCATTAAGTTTTAATGTCTACTGAACTCAGGTGGCTGGGGATTTCAAGGTAACACTGCCATTCTCTGTATTGTTGTGAGTTTTCCAGGTTGTATGGCCATGTTCCAGACACATTATCTCCTGATGTTTCACCTGCAACTATGGCGGTCATCCTCATAAGTTGTGAGGTAACATGGCCATACAGCCCAGAAAACTTACAACAACTCAGTGATTCTGGCCATTAAAGCATTTGACAATACACTGCCATTCCCATTACAAGAGTCGGGGTCAGGTGGACTGATATGTATCAGGTATTTGGATGGAAATTACTTTAATTGTAATTGCTGTTGCTTTTAATTTTATATATAACATTATATACACTGCTCGTTATTCATGTGTAGGAGTAGTGATTTCTCAAATCATTTTCATTTACTTTTATAAAGAGAATTTGAAGCATTATCATATTCTCGTATGTCCTAATATTTAAAATAAAACAAAATGGTGAGGAGCATACATTATTTTCATCCGATTGTTGCTTCTCATTAATTGATGTTTTATTGATCACTTTACTGTTCACTAGAAAACACCTAGAAAGGACTTTTGCTCTTCATGATGGTTTTACAGAAGGGCCAGTCCTACCATTGGGGAAGGTGGGGTGACCCGTTCAGGCAGATTTCAAGTGTTATGAAAGCACAGTAAATTCTTAAGTATTTAATCTGATACTATTGCATATTTACACCCAGTAGTAGGGAAAGGCACTAAAGGAATTCCTTTGCCACCTGTACCACCATATCATTGTTGGCCTTAGGTTTGAAGTTGCTCAGTATGAGTGGGTAGGTAGCCACAGCATTTGTTGACCCAACTCAGGGAGCAAAATGTCATGGACCAGACCTGACTTTGTCTAACACATCATATATGAGGACTCATCTACATTGGGCAATATAACCTGGTGTGAATATGCACTGGAGTAGGACCCAATCTATCATATTTGTGCCACATCTGGGGTCACCATTCAGACTGCCCAGAAGTATACCTGCTCTATTGGAGCAGCTCACATTTCACTTACTCTGTCAGCAACATAGCTCCATTTAAACTCCTGGCTTTTGTGGGCACCTTTGCTGATATCAGAATGATCAACAAGAAGTAGGCGAAATTGCCTTATTCCTTCTGGCTAGTCACACGGGAGCCCCATTCTTATGTCAACAGAGGTTCCTGCAATGTCCAGGAGCTAGGAAGTATCTCTATGGCCAGCTAGGAGCAGCAGTAATGACATGGACAGGTCCCATCCTCTTTCCCTACACTGATTTTTCCAGGGAAAATGTAATGACACCATTATCCAATCTAAACAGGGATCAGACCTGACCCCATTGCTCAAATTGCCCCAAAGCTGTGCGATACTCTGAGTATCCACAACTTCAGAATATTCCTGATATTTCCCAAAGCAGGGAAAAATCAGTTCAAAGCAAAAACAAAAACAAAACCTTGCAATATGCACCAGAAGCCACTGTGCATCGTAATTATCACAGCCAGTCATCCATGCAGGATAAGTCCAGCCTTTTCTTTTCCTTTTTTGCAAATGTAGAAAGCCTTTAGATTCTTTCTTTCTTTCTTTTTAAGTAACAAGGCTAAAATGCAAAACTGAACTACTTCCTTTGATGATATGGATAAGTCCCAAGTGCCTGGCTGTACTACTGTGATGTGGTAAAATGCTCATAAAGCAATTCTAACCATGGCAGCACATTTTTCTTTGCAAAGCTGAATTTAAATTTCAGAAATAATGGGCTGGGGTACACAGCTCTTTGATTTCTCTGGTTTGTGCTAACACATTTGAGATTTTAATTCAAACTGCCACTTTGTGTGAGTGTGTGTATCTGTGAGTTCTAGTTGAATTTTGCCAGGTCAGTTATAGCACGAAGACAGGACTAGTAATTAACCATTGGTTCCATTTCATACAAAAACAATCGCCTTGTGCCTCAAAAAGCCACAAATGCAAATAATGAGGCTACCTGGGTGTTAACAAAAGAAAAACTTTGCTGGCAATGCAGATTTTAAACTGTGTGCTAGAATAAAAGATAGCAAGAAGCAAGGCTTTGGCACTTGGGAAATACAGTTACAATAAAAGCATATCTGAAGACCACAGGGGGAAGCAGGCAAGCATTGTTAGAGTTGCCAAAGATCAAATTCCCGTGGTGACAAAACAGTCATATCATCTTATGGACTCCTGTGGTTTGCAGTGAGTCACAGTTCAATGTTTCCTGCCATAATATTACACAGAATGTTTGTTCTTTAGGTGATATGTAAATATGGTGAATAATGTCCATGTAGGACAATAATGCTAATGAAGTTACTGCATATACTTGTGTATAAATCAAGGGCAGGTTTGGGGGCCAAAATGATGGCTTTTTAAAAATCCATGAACAACTTGAGGGCAAAATTTAGGGGCATGTAACATACATATATTTTCCTTTCTTTAAAAAAATGCACAGATGGAACTTACAAAGAGCTAGAGAGGAGAGAACTGTTTATTTTAGGGGTTACAATGGAGGAGAATGTTAATTCAATTGCTGGTCTTAAAATGTCTAGATCTCAACAAATACAGATAGGGAAAGGAATATAAATGAGGAAAAAGAATGAGAATACAATCTCAAAAAAAAAAGAGTAGGGGAGAGAGGAGCAAGAAAAGTAACCTGCCTCTGTTAGGGACTCGGCACAAAAGCAGTGATGAGAGACAGAGGTGAAAAGCACTCCCACTCCATTACCCCTATCTTGCACAAACTAGAGAAAGAAAGACAGCCCTTCTACATTCCTTGACTTCTTTTTTAAGCCTGAACAACATTCATCAGCAATGTGAAGGAACCTGAAGAATGTGCTTGCAATTTTGGGCAAATGAAGAGCAGAGTAGGATGGACAATTTTAATAAGGACCCACTGCATAAAGTTTCTGCAGAGAAATTGTGGTTACCCTTTTAATAGAGTCTTGCTATAAGCCCCAATTAAAAATGGTCACGACATTCTCTCTGTGGAAAAGCGTATCCTTATTAAAAATGGCTGCTGCTGCTCCACTCCATATCAAGTGCCAAAATGGCTTCTACCCATACCCACATTGCTAATGGATTCTGCTCAGACTAAAAGGTTGGCGAGGAAGGAGAGAGCGAGCTGTGTTTCTTTCTCTGGTTTGGGCAAAGGAAGATTAATGGGGTAGGAGAAATTCTCATCTCTGTCTTCACACTGGGTCGCCATTCCAGCATTGACCCATGCATAAATCAACTGAAAATTGGGGACATTTATTATTATTATTATTATTATTATTATAAACCTTATATGTGAGGATATACAGTAAGTGTTGAAAAGACAACATTTCGATAAGCCTCCAAGCTTTGACCACTGGCACACTGCTAAACATTATGCTAAGCAGCATGCCAGGAAGATGGCAATGTGCAGGACTGACCCAAGATATTTTGCTGTCTGAGATGGAGCAGCAAAAATTGACCCATTCTCCACCTAGCATATAGCATGCAATGCCAACCAATGTATTTTGACACCCAAAGGAGAAAGTGTTTCGTTCATCCCTTTTTACATCCAATGTAATATTATCTTGGCACTCATAATAGAACTATGACAAATTAACAAACAATTCCCTTTCCTTTCATGACATACAAATCTGATGACCGAGGCAGCTGCCTTGGGGCCCTTCTATACATGGCTAAAAAGAACAGAAGTAACCAGGTTAAAGAAAGGGGTGGCGGCTAAATGAAGTTTAACCAAAGTGGGGTGGAATCGGATTAACAGCTGAAAAGCACGTGTTTAAAAGGTGTCCTTAAAACCCGATTCGTGCAAAAAATATTTTATGTTCTTTAATCCCAATTTTAATCCCGATATTTTTCTTATCTCAATTGTTCTTTGGGGGTGTTAAGGTATAATATCTCCAACTTTTCAATATTAACAAATAATCCTGATATGCTCCTAAATTCTTCCAATATTTTTATCATATCTTTTATCATGATTAATGGTTGGTTGGTAATAATCATTGCATCATCGGCAAAGAGATTCAGCTTTATTTCTTCCTTTCTTCCTCCCTCCTTTTCTATTTTGTACCCTGTCCACTTGGTGCTCTTTCTGATACTTTCGGCTAGTATCTCTATCGCTATTACAAATAAAGTGGGGGATAATGGACACCCTTGTTTTGTGCCATTTAGAATAGGTATCTCTCCTGTCTTTCTGTTGTTCATTCTTACTCTTGCCTTACAATTACTATACAGTTGCTGCAATGTTTTACAAATTTTTTCCCCATATTCAATTGTTGACATACATTTAACAGAAATTTATGGTTAACCTTATCAAAAGCTTTATAGACATCCAATTTGAGTATTCCAATTTTTCCCTTATTCAAATTTGCATGGTTCATTTCAATTACCACATTTTTATTGGGTCCCCAATTTTTCTTCCCTTTACAAATCCATATTGATCTTCTTTAGTTATTTTTGGCATTATCATTTCCAATCTTTTTGCTAAAATTTTTGTGAATATTTTGTAATCCTGGTTACATAGACTGATGGGTCTATATGACCCTGGTTGTGTTAAATCTCTTCCCTTTTTTGGTATGGTGATAATTTCTGAAACTTTCCATGTTTGTGGGACTTTTTGCTTAGTGTATATTTCATTAAACAACTCTGTTAGATGTGGTACCAATTCTTCAATATATGCTTTACTAGCTGTACCCGACACGCGTTGCTGTGCCCTATTCTGAATGCGAGAAAGTCTGAGTATGTAAGGGTTGGAATTGTTGTTAGTTATGGTGTTGTTGGGGCCATGGCTGTGTCGTTGTGGGTTGTTCTGGTGGGTGGGATGTTGAAGTCCTGGGGAGTTGTTGGTGTGTGGTGTTGCTGGCGTTCTGCATAGCTTGTGGATATACAATGTTTTTTGTCTTTATCTGCTGTGTTGATGTAGAGGTTGATGTTTGTGTGGGCGGGGTACTTTGGAAGTGAGTGGAGGTACTTGAAATCCCATTATCCGTGGTGTGTCCTCCTCTGAACTGCAGTCGGATGGAGTGTGGGTCATGGGGGGCATTGTGTGGCAAGTTTAGTCTTTATTGGTCTTGGTTCTGGGCCACAGTGGTCTGTGGGGAATGATGGGTTTTTAGTAGTACAAATCCCATTATCCATGGAGGTACTTCAAGTCCCATAATCCATGGTCCACCCTCCTCCAAACTGTAATATAATGTAGCGTGGGTCATAGGGCTCTGTGTGCCAAGGTAGGTTACTGTAAATTCAGGCCATACACAGTGTCCCATGAGCTGAGGCCCTAGTCAGGAACAGCAAGTTAACGAAGCCTTACTGTCAATACAGGCCATACGCAATGTCCAATGAGTTGAGGAGCTGGTCGGAGAATCAAGTTAATGAAGTCTTACTGTCAATTCAGAGCGTAAACAGCATTCCATTAAGTGAGGCCTAGTCAGGGAAATTAAGTTAATGAAGCCTTACTGTCAATTTTGGGCGTGCTCTGTGATTTGTAAGGTGTACATTTTCTGTGGGAAGTGAATTGGGTGTTTGTGTTTTGTGCCTCAGCCCTTTGCCTTATCCTCCTCTGACAGTTTATATGGGTGGAATGTTCATGTTGGCTGGCCTGGCCAGTACAGGAGTTATGCAAATCCGCCCTTATTGGCAGCCAATCATGTTGTCAGAATGTAGAGGAGCTGGGAGAGTCGTTGGCAGTCCCGGAGGATGCTGGGAAATGTAGATTTTTACTCTCGTTGTTTTGGGGGCCTTTTAGGTTTTGGGGGGAAGTTTCTTTGCTACAAACGTACCTTACTTGAGGCCTATTTCTGTTGGCAAGTTTGGTGTTTCTGCGTTGAAAGGTTTCTCTGTTTGGGACGGTCTTTCCATGACGACTCTTCCTTTATATATATAGATAATATTCCGCTGGGAATCCATCTGGCCCAGGTGACTTAGCTCCCTTTAACCCTTTAATTACCTTTAATATTTCCTCTTGTGTTATTGGTTGATTTAACAACTCTCTGTCTTCCTCTGCAATTTTTTTCCTGATATTTAAGTTCCCTTTGTGCTACCCCCTCCTCCTTATATAAATCCTTGTAATATTTTGTCATTATCTCCCTGATCTTACTTTGCTCCTCTTGTTCTCTCCCTTTTTCATCTTTTAATCTCTTTATCCAAGTTTTTTCCTTTTCCTTTTTCAAATAATAAGCCATCCTCTTCATTGATTTTATGTTCCAACTTTGGGAGTAACTCTTAACATATAAGTACTTATTCATTATATTCCTTTCCTCAAAAGCTTCTAATTGTTTTCTCTTCTCCTTTAATTCTCTCAGATCATTTTATCCTAGTTATTTTATGTTTGTACTGCAGAGTTTCTATTTCTTTTATTCTCTTATCCTGTTCGTATCTCCATCTCTTTCTGAGGTTTGCCTCTAGACTTATACAGTGCCCCCTTATTACGGCCTTGCTTGCATCTCAAATTATATCTTTAGTTACTTTTCCATTGTTGTTAATCTCAAAATACTTGGTTATTTCTTTTCTAATTATTTCATACTCTTGCTCTCTACTGTTTAAAATTGTATTATATCTCCAGGTTCTTTCTTTTTTCTCTATTTCTAATTTTACTTTTACTCTTAGTGGTGCATGATCTGACAAATGTATTGGAAGTATAAAATATTTAGGAGTGTGGATATATAAAAATCTAAAAGGAGCATAGTTGAGGGAATTATAAACAAAAATGGAAAACAATAGAGGAAACAACTTAAAAGTGGGAAGGGAAAACGTTAGCAAGTGGATAGAATAAGGGTATTGAAAATGTTCATAATACCAAAAGTATTATATCTATTCCAGACATTACCAAATGTAGTAGAGGGGAAGACATTAAAGACATGGGATAGAAGAATAAAAACATGGGCAGTTGGAGGGAAAGACCAGGATAAGGGACAAATGGTTAAATGCAAAGAGGAAGAGGGGAGGCTGGGGATCCCAAGTTTAGAAAGTTTACCATGATGCATTTCAAATACAAAGATTGTTGGAAATACAGTATACAGAAAAAATGGGTAAATATGGAAAAAGATAATAAATAATATTAAAGGAAAAGAAATAATATTTACGGAATGGAAGAGGAGAGAGGAAGCAAATTTAGGAACCCTTTAAGGAACAGTAAAGTGTGGGAAAAAGAAAGTTAAACCCAGGCAACGAAAGTAAGGTGGCAACTATATGGCAAATGAATTATAATAATGATGCAAGCATAGGTAGAACACTGAGATTAATTGAAAGTAGAGGAAAAGGTTAGTGGAGGATCTGTACACAGAGGATGGAAACCCTGTAGAACAAAAAGAAATTCAGAACTGGATCGGGTCAGGGAACTGGATCCAAAGCTGGGCCATAAGACAGGACATTTTCAGGCGAAGGGAAAAAATAAGAGAACGTGGATAGTCCATTTGAGAAGGTGATTAGGAAATGTTTGAGAGGGAGAAGAAAGTGGAGGAGATCTGTACAACAAATCATAACAGTAAAGAAGAAATAATAGAGGAAATTTTTCTTTTTTAAAAAAAATTTTTTATTGTTTTATCATTATCAACACAATATTATACAATGTCTATTTACAGCAGATTCATGTTATTCATTTCTAGGTACAATACTTCAATCTTTAGCATCTGCCATTATGTTTTTCTTATACATTTTGTATCCCTCACCGCTGTGCTCCCTCCCCCCTCCCAAGCCATTGCTTTTACATATCATTCGTCCAAAATTTCATTTCTTCTTGTGGAGGTAACCTTCCTTCTTCCTTTT
>JARBWK010000010.1:26713351-26733770 GCA_030556195.1 Anolis apletophallus | reverse complement strand
TGTAATTATCACAGCCAGTCATCCATGCAGGATAAGTCCAGCCTTTTCTTTCCTTTTTTGCAAATGTAGAAAGCCTTTAGATTCTTTCTTTCTTTCTTTTTAAGTAACAAGGCTAAAATGCAAAACTGAACTATTCCCTTTGATGATATGGATAAGTCCCAAGTGCCTGGCTGTACTACTGTGATGTGGTAAAATGCTCATAAAGCAATTCTAACCATGGCAGCACATTTTTCTTTGCAAAGCTGAATTTAAATTTCAGAAATAATGGGCTGGGGTACACTCTTTGATTTCTCTGGTTTGTGCTAACACATTTGAGATTTTAATTCAAACTGCCACTTTGTGTGAGTGTGTGTATCTGTGAGTTCTAGTTGAATTTTGCCAGGTCAGTTATAGCACGAAGACAGGACTAGTAATTAACCATTGGTTCCATTTCATACAAAACAATCGCCTTGTGCCTCAAAAAGCCACAAATGCAAATAATGAGGCTACCTGGGTGTTAACAAAAGAAAAACTTTGCTGGCAATGCAGATTTTAAACTGTGTGCTAGAATAAAAGATAGCAAGAAGCAAGGCTTTGGCACTTGGGAAATACAGTTACAATAAAAAGCATATCTGAAGACCACAGGGGGGAAGCAGGCAAGCATTGTTAGAGTTGCCAAAGATCAAATTCCCGTGGTGACAAAACAGTCATATCATCTTATGGACTCCTGTGGTTTGCAGTGAGTCACAGTTCAATGTTCCTGCCATAATATTACACAGAATGTTTGTTCTTTAGGTGATATGTAAATATGGTGAATAATGTCCATGTAGGACAATAATGCTAATGAAGTTACTGCATATACTTGTGTATAAATCAAGGGCAGGTTTGGGGGCCAAAATGATGGCTTTTAAAAATCCATGAACAACTTGAGGGCAAAATTTAGGGGCATGTAACATACATATATTTTCCTTTCTTTAAAAAATGCACAGATGGAACTTACAAAGAGCTAGAGAGGAGAGAACTGTTTATTTTAGGGGTTACAATGGAGGAGAATGTTAATTCAATTGCTGGTCTTAAAATGTCTAGATCTCAACAAATACAGATAGGGAAAGGAATATAAATGAGGAAAAAGAATGAGAATACAATCTCAAAAAAAGAGTAGGGGGAGAGAGGAGCAAGAAAAGTAACCTGCCTCTGTTAGGGACTCGGCACAAAAGCAGTGATGAGAGACAGAGGTGAAAAGCACTCCCACTCCATTACCCCTATCTTGCACAAACTAGAGAAAGAAAGACAGCCCTTCTACATTCCTTGACTTCTTTTTTAAGCCTGAACAACATTCATCAGCAATGTGAAGGAACCTGAAGAATGTGCTTGCAATTTTGGGCAAATGAAGAGCAGAGTAGGATGGACAATTTTAATAAGGACCCACTGCATAAAGTTTCTGCAGAGAAATTGTGGTTACCCTTTTAATAGAGTCTTGCTATAAGCCCCAATTAAAAATGGTCACGACATTCTCTCTGTGGAAAAGCGTATCCTTATTAAAAATGGCTGCTGCTGCTCCACTCCATATCAAGTGCCAAAATGGCTTACCCATACCCACATTGCTAATGGATTCTGCTCAGACTAAAAGGTTGGCGAGGAAGGAGAGAGCGAGCTGTGTTTCTTTCTCTGGTTTGGGCAAAGGAAGATTAATGGGGTAGGAGAAATTCTCATCTCTGTCTTCACACTGGGTCGCCATTCCAGCATTGACCCATGCATAAATCAACTGAAAATTGGGGACATTTATTATTATTATTATTATTATTATTATAAACCTTATATGTGAGGATATACAGTAAGTGTTGAAAAAGACAACATTTCCGATAAGCCTCCAAGCTTTGACCACTGGCACACTGCTAAACATTATGCTAAGCAGCATGCCAAGAAGATGGCAATGTGCAGGACTGACCCAAGATATTTTGCTGTCTGAGATGGAGCAGCAAAAATTGACCCATTCTCCACCTAGCATATAGCATGCAATGCCAACCAATGTATTTTGACACCCAAAGGAGAAAGTGTTTCGTTCATCCTTTTTACATCCAATGTAATATTATCTTGGCACTCATAATAGAACTATGACAAATTAACAAACAATTCCCTTTCCTTTCATGACATACAAATCTGATGACCGAGGCAGCTGCCTTAGGGGCCCTTCTATACATGGCTAAAAAGAACAGAAGTAACCAGGTTAAAGAAAGGGGTGGCGGCTAAATGAAGTTTAACCAAAGTGTGGGTGGAATCGGATTAACAGCTGAAAAGCACGTGTTTAAAAGGTGTCCTTAAAACCCGATTCGTGCAAAAAATATTTTATGTTCTTTAATCCCAATTTTAATCCCGATATTTTTTTCTTATCTCCAATTGTTCTTTGGGGGGTGTTAAGGTATAATATCTCAAACTTTTCAATATTAACAAATAATCCTGATATGCTCCTAAATTCTTCCAATATTTTTATCATATCTTTTATCATGATTAATGGTTGGTTGGTAATAATCATTGCATCATCGGCAAAGAGATTCAGCTTTATTTCTTCCTTTCTTCCTCCCTCCTTTTCTATTTTGTACCCTGTCCACTTGGTGCTCTTTCTGATACTTTCGGCTAGTATCTCTATCGCTATTACAAATAAAGTGGGGGATAATGGACACCCTTGTTTTGTGCCATTTAGAATAGGTATCTCTCCTGTCTTTCTGTTGTTCATTCTTACTCTTGCCTTACAATTACTATACAGTTGCTGCAATGTTTTACAAATTTTTTCCCCATATTCAATTGTTGACATACATTTAACAGAAATTTATGGTTAACCTTATCAAAAGCTTTATAGACATCCAATTTGAGTATTCCAATTTTTCCCTTATTCAAATTTGCATGGTTCATTTCAATTACCACATTTTTATTGGGTCCCCAATTTTTCTTCCCTTTACAAATCCATATTGATCTTCTTTAGTTATTTTTGGCATTATCATTTCCAATCTTTTTGCTAAAATTTTTGTGAATATTTTGTAATCCTGGTTACATAGACTGATGGGTCTATATGACCCTGGTTGTGTTAAATCTCTTCCCTTTTTTGGTATGGTGATAATTTCTGAAACTTTCCATGTTTGTGGGACTTTTTGCTTAGTGTATATTTCATTAAACAACTCTGTTAGATGTGGTACCAATTCTTCAATATATGCTTTACTAGCTGTACCCGGCACGCGTTGCTGTGCCCTATTTACGAGATGCGAGAAAGTCTGAGTATGTAAGGGTTGGAATTGTTGTTAGTTATGGTGTTGTTGGGGCCATGGCTGTGTCGTTGTGGGTTGTTCTGGTGGGTGGGATGTTGAAGTCCTGGGGAGTTGTTGGTGTGTGGTGTTGCTGGCGTTCTGCATAGCTTGTGGATATACAATGTTTTTTGTCTTTATCTGCTGTGTTGATGTAGAGGTTGATGTTTGTGTGGGCGGGGTACTTTGGAAGTGAGTGGAGGTACTTGAAATCCCATTATCCGTGGTGTGTCCTCCTCTGAACTGCAGTCGGATGGAGTGTGGGTCATGGGGGGCATTGTGTGGCAAGTTTAGTCTTTATTGGTCTTGGTTCTGGGCCACAGTGGTCTGTGGGGAATGATGGGTTTTGAAGTAGTACAAATCCCATTATCCATGGAGGTACTTCAAGTCCCATAATCCATGGTCCACCCTCCTCCAAACTGTAATATAATGTAGCGTGGGTCATAGGGGCTCTGTGTGCCAAGGTAGGTTACTGTAAATTCAGGCCATACACAGTGTCCCATGAGCTGAGGCCTAGTCAGGAACAGCAAGTTAACGAAGCCTTACTGTCAATACAGGCCATACGCAATGTCCAATGAGTTGAGGGCTAGTCGGGAGAATCAAGTTAATGAAGTCTTACTGTCAATTCAGAGCGTAAACAGCATTCCATTAAGTGAGGCCTAGTCAGGGAAATTAAGTTAATGAAGCCTTACTGTCAATTTTGGGCGTGCTCTGTGATTTGTAGGGGTGTACATTTTCTGTGGGAAGTGAATTGGGTGTTTGTGTTTGTGCCTCAGCCCTTTGCCTTATCCTCCTCTGACAGTTTATATGGGTCGGAATGTTCATGTTGGCTGGCCTGGCCAGTACAGGAGTTATGCAAATCCGCCCTTATTGGCAGCCAATCATGTTGTCAGAATGTAGAGGCTGGGAGAGTCGTTGGCAGTCCCGGAGGATGCTGGGAAATGTAGATTTTTTACTCGTTGTTTTGGGGGCCTTTTAGGTTTTGGGGGGAAGTTTCTTTGCTACAAACGTACCTTACTTGAGGCCTATTTCTGTTGGCAAGTTTGGTGTTTCTGCGTTGAAAGGTTTCTCTGTTTGGGACGGTCTTTCCATGACGACTCTTCCTTTATATATATAGATAATATTCCGCTGGGAATCCATCTGGCCCAGGTGACTTAGCTCCCTTTAACCCTTTAATTACCTTTAATATTTCCTCTTGTGTTATTGGTTGATTTAGCAACTCTCTGTCTTCCTCTGCAATTTTTTCCCTGATATTTAAGTTCCCTTGTGCTACCCCCCTCCTCCTTATATAAATCCTTGTAATATTTTGTCATTATCTCCTGATCTTACTTTGCTCCTCTTGTTCTCTCCCTTTTTCATCTTTTAATCTCTTTATCCAAGTTTTTTCCTTTTCCTTTTTCAAATAATAAGCCATCCTCTTCATTGATTTTATGTTCCAACTTTGGGAGTAACTCTTAACATATAAGTACTTATTCATTATATTCCTTTCCTCAAAAGCTTCTAATTGTTTTCTCTTCTCCTTTAATTCTCTCCAGATCATTTTATCCCTAGTTATTTTATGTTTGTACTGCAGAGTTTCTATTTCTTTTATTCTCTTATCCTGTTCGTATCTCCATCTCTTTCTGAGGTTTGCCTCTAGACTTATACAGTGCCCCCTTATTACGGCCTTGCTTGCATCTCAAATTATATCTTTAGTTACTTTTCCATTGTTGTTAATCTCAAAATACTTGGTTATTTCTTTTCTAATTATTTCATACTCTTGCTCTCTACTGTTTAAAATTGTATTATATCTCCAGGTTCTTTCTTTTTTCTCTATTTCTAATTTTACTTTTACTCTTAGTGGTGCATGATCTGACAAATGTATTGGAAGTATAAAATATTTAGGAGTGTGGATATATAAAAATCTAAAGAGCATAGTTGAGGGGAATTATAAACAAAAATGGAAAACAATAGAGAAACAACTTAAGAAGTGGGAAGGGAAAACGTTAGCAAGAGTGGATAGAATAAGGGTATTGAAAATGTTCATAATACCAAAAGTATTATATCTATTCCAGACATTACCAAATGTAGTAGAGGGGAAGACATTAAAGACATGGGATAGAAGAATAAAAACATGGGCAGTTGGAGGGAAAAGACCCAGGATAAGGGACAAATGGTTAAATGCAAAAGAGGAAGAGGGAGGCTGGGGGATCCCAAGTTTAGAAGTTTACCATGATGCATTTCAAATACAAAGATTGTTGGAAATACAGTATACAGAAAAAAATGGGTAAATATGGAAAAGATAATAAATAATATTAAAGGAAAAGAAATAATATTTACGGAATGGAAGAGGAGAGAGGAAACAGAATTTAAGGAACCCTTTAAAGGAACAGTAAAAGTGTGGAAAAAAGAAAGAAGAAGTTAAACCCAGGCAACGAAAGTAAGGTGGCAACTATATGGCAAATGAATTATAATAATGATGCAAGCATAGGTAGAACACTGAGATTAATTGAAAGTAGAGGGAAAAGGTTAGTGGAGGATCTGTACACAGAGGATGGAAACCCTGTAGAACAAAAAGAAATTCAGAACTGGATCGGGTCAGGGAACTGGATCCAAAGCTGGGCCATAAGACAGGACATTTTCAGACGAAGGGAAAAAATAAGAGAACGGGATAGTCCATTTGAGAAGGTGATTAGGAAATGTTTGAGAGGGGAGAAGAAAGTGGAGGAGATCTGTACGAACAAATCATAACAGTAAAAGAAGAAATAATAGAGGAAATTTTTCTTTTTTTAAAAAAAAATTTTTTTATTGTTTTATCATTATCAACACAATATTATACAATGTCTATTTACAGCAGATTCATGTTATTCATTTCTAGGTACAATACTTCAATCTTTAGCATCTGCCATTATGTTTTTCTTATACATTTTGTATCCTCACCGCTGTGCTCCCCCTCCCCCTCCCCAAGCCATTGCTTTTACATATCATTCGTCCAAAATTTCATTTCTTCTTGTGGAGGTAACCTTCCTTCTTCCTTTTCTAATCCTTTTTCAATAAATTTTCTCCATACCTCATAAAAATCACTTTGTTTCCATATACCTCTTTTTACTTTTAATATACATGTTAACTTGTCATTTATTGCCAGTTTCCATACTTCCTTGTACCATTCCTCTATTTGCATATTTATTTCTTTTTTCCAATTCCTTGCTATAAGCAGTCTTGCTATTGTTAATAGGTTTGTTATCGCATCTTTATCCTTTTTTCCAATTGTATACTATTATATAATGATAATAAAGCTATACTAGGACTTCTTTCTATTTTAATATTCATTATATCTTCTATTTCTTTAAATACTTTCGCCCAAAATTTGCTTACATATTTACATTGCCACCACATATGTATGTATGTTCCTGTTTCTTGGCATCCTCTCCAACAGTTTTTCGAGTAGTTTTTATTTATATTTGCCATTCTTACTGGTGTAAGGTACCATTTCCATATTAATTTATAATAATTTTCTTTAATCCTTATTGATAAATTTTTAAGATGTCTTTGTCTCCACAATTGTTGCCACTCTGTTTCCTTTATTTTTATCCCTAAGTCTTCTTCCCAGATCTCCTTAAGGTTGTTATTTTTTGTTTTTCCTTCCTTTATTTCAATTATTATCTTATATATTTTACTAGTTATTCCTTTCAAGTTTTCATGCTCTTCTACATCCCTCCCATTTTGTATTATTTGTTCAAATTTGTTGACCTTACTTCCTTTTTTATTGTTTTTAGCCAATTTTTAAACCATTGTTCTAATTGTATACAATGGAACCATGTCAATTTTATTTCTCTAAATTCTTCCATAATCATTTCCTTCTTCGTTCCTACTTTTATCCAATCCCCATTTTATCTAAAAAATTTTCCCTTAACTTTTTATCCATTATTTGTTTTAAATTCTTTGGAAATTTCTTTTCCATTACGATTGGGGTTATTACTGATCCATCCGTTATTAACATTCTCCTGTATTTATTCCACACTTCTAATATATTACTCAACATTGGATTTCTAATTTCCCTAATTTCTTTCCTCGTGAATTGTTTAAAAAATATATTCCATATTTCTTCTTCCACTTTTCCTGAGTAATTTCTTAGCCATTCTACCCCATCTTTTTAATCATTCCTTCTATAACCAGTCTCAATCTACTCGCTTCATAATATTTTTAATGTTAGGAGTGCTAAACCTCCTTCTTTTTGCGATTTATACCATAACTGTTTGTTTAGTCTATTTCTTTTACTACCATTGCAATATTTATTTATCATTTGTTGCCATCTGTTTAGTTCTTCTTCTGTAATTTGAAGTGGCAGCATTCTAAATATGAAGTTTATCTTTGGGAGTATTTTCATTTTTACTAATGCTATCTTTCCAAACCAAGATAGATGTATACTGTCGTACTCTGTTAATTTTTTTTGAACCTCTTTTCTCAATGCTACTACATTTACCTCTTCCATTTCTTTTAAATATTTTGTTATTATTACTCCAAGGTATTTTAATTTGTTCTTTAATCTAATTCCCATTTTTCTTTGTTCTGTAAAATCTTTTTCTTCTTTCTTTGTATAATTAAATAGCATCATTTCTGACTTATTCCAATTAACTTGTAGACCTGTTGATTCCCCAAATTTCTCTAGATGTTCCTTTACTTTATCCATTTTTCCTACTATATTTTCAATAAATAACAATGTATCATCTGCAAATAGGCTCACCTTCTGCTTTTCCTTTATTCCTACCCCTTCTAAGTTTTTATCATTCCTAATGGCATTTGCAAATAGTTCTATCACCATCGCAAACAGAATTGGTGATAGAGGGCATCCTTGTCTTGTTCCCCTTGTCACTTTTATTTCTTTTGTCACCCCATCATTTATATTTACAACTGCTGAATTCCTTGAATAATATTGTTCTAGTAAACCTGTTATTCTACTTCCCATTCCAAATTTGTTCATAATCTCGCTTAAAGCCCGCCATTCCACACAATCAAAAGCTTTAAATATATCTAATGATAATATCCCTACTTTTAAATTCCTCTCTTGAACCACACACATTTTATTTAGTACCTTCCCTATCAAGTTTGACATTTGTCTTCCTTTTACAAACCCACATTGGTCTTTTTATATACTTATACATACATTTGTTCATTCTATTGGCTATTATAGCAGATAGAATCTTCGCATCTTGGTTAACTAGTGATATAGGCCTATATGACCCTGGGTCTGTTAAATCTCTATCGGGTTTTGGTGTTAATATTATTAATGACTTCCTCCATGATTCTGGGATATTTTCTCCTTTCATTATTCCATTGTACAGTTCTAATAGTTTTGGAATCAATACATCTCTGAAGCTTTTATAATATTCTGTTCCCAAACCATCCAGACCGGAGCCTTCCCAACTTTTAAATTCTTAATAACTTCCTCTATTTCCATCCTCTTAATAGGTTGTTCCAACATTTCTTTGTCATTCTCCTCCAACCTACTCTCCCAATTTTCCTCCACATATTTCCTAATTTTTTCTATGGAGCTGGCTTTTGTTTGGTATAATTCCTTGTAAAACTCTTCAAAAACCTTCAATTTTTCTTTCATAGATCTACATGTTTTACCCGTTTTATCTTTTATCGTGCTTATTATACCTTCCATTTTCTTTTTGTGTGGATTTGGCTAGCATCTTTGAGTTCTTATTACTAAATTCAAAAATTCTCTCCTTAAATATATTAAATTTTCTTGTACTTCATCTATTTCCATTTTTTTCCAATTCCACTTTTTTTAGCTCTCAGCCTTGCATAAATTGGTCTCTCTCTCTTTATAATATACTTTTTTCCAACTCATCTATCTCTTTGTCTAAATTCTTGTTCCTTTCTTCTTGCCTTTTTTGAGATTAATTGTCTCTTTTATACATAACCCTCTCGCCACCGCTTTCATTGTGTCCCATAATACTCCTTTTGATACTTCCCTTCCATTAAAGTCCCAAGTTTCTTGCCATTCGGATTTCACTCTATCCACAATCTCTCTATGGTTCAAAATTCTTGTATTCAGTCTCCACCTCCTCATTTTATCATAATCACATTTCAAAGCAATCTCAATAGACACCAGAGCATGATCTGAAATCTTGATGCTTCCAATATCTGCATTTAACAATTTACTTAACATGTTTTTAGAAACAAAAATATAATCTATTCTTGTATAAACTTTATGTACAGCCGAGTAGTATGTATATTTTTTTTCATCTCCCTTTACCATTCTCCACACATCCTTTAAATGCCACTTATTCATCACTCTACTTAAATCCGTTGTTTCACTATTTCTATTTTTTGTCATTTGTGTAGTTTTATCTTTTTTTATCCATATAACAGTTACAATCCCCTCCAAATATTACATATTGTTGGTGATAATTCTCTATCTGACCTAGTACTTTTTCATAAAATTCTTGCTGTTTTACATTTGGTGCATATACGTTTACTAATACATATTTATCCTCCCCTATTTCCCCATACATTATTATATATCTACCTTCATCATCTTTCAACACCTTATTTATTACAAAATTACATTTCTTAGCAATTATTATGGCTACACCTCTTGATTTTGACGACCCAAAGGATTTTTCATAGCTTCTTATCCAACTCGATTTTAGTTCGTTCGAACCTGGTTTATTCTGGTGAGTTTCCTGTAGGAAGATAATGTCCGCTGCGTTTTTCTTCAGTAGAGTTTCAATCCTCCTTCTTTTAATTACTGTCCCTAAGCCTCTGGTGTTCAATGTTGAGATTCGTAGTTTATTGGACATTGTTATGATTTACATTAAAAGACTGTTTTGTGGCTTGAACCCTTGTGAACCCTTGTCCCTTAAAGTCCCCCCCCTCCCTCCCCCTTCCCCCCGTTACCCCTGCTCCTCTCGTTCCCCCCTTCCCCCACTTCCATCCTTTGGGACATCTTGTCCCAACCATGGCCCCTGGCCTTCCCAAGTGGGGAGGGGGGCAAAGTCATCCTATGGCCCAGAGTCTCCCTCCCCGAGTGCTCATATTTAGAACAAAAAGAATTAAATTTTTGATTGCAGTGATTCTAAATTTCTTCTTACATCTCAATTCCTCCGACAGCGCCGATTAATTCTTCCAATTCTCCTTTTTCCTCTGGTATATTTCCTCCCATAGCTCCTTCCTCCTCTTCTTCCTTTCTGTCTCTGTCTTGTTTTGTTGTTATGCCAAGCTCCTTCAATAATTGAAGTCCTTGCTCCAAAGAGTCGACTCTGTACCTTTTGCCTCTCCATTGAAATTTGAGAAAGATTGGGTATCCCCAGGTATACAATATTCTGGCCTTCATTAGCTGAATCGTAATTGGCTTCATTGAATATCTCCAGTTTTTGGTTTATGAGCAGTAGACATAAAATATTTCCAACTTTGTTTCTCCCATCTTCAATTTCTCTGGGTTCTTCCTCAGTATTTTCATCAACTCTTCTTTTTTTGCAAAATTATGAACCCGAATTATTACATTCCTTGGTGTTATTTTATTCCTTCCAGCCAGAAGACGATGTACTCGTTCTAGGTCCATTTCTGTCCAGTTTAACATTGGAGTAACTTTTTGCAACCACTTCAATATTTCAGTTTTCAAATCTTCTCTCTTTTTCCCTTCTGGGTAGTTTTTAATTACAAGGAAATTTTTCAAACATGGAGATTGGACATGGAAATTGAGAGGGAAGACATCCAGAGGGAAATAAGTCATATATAGCAAGAGAAAAGTATAATGTATTAAGGGAAACCAGAAGGAAAATGTTACAAATATGGTACAGAACTCCTGCACAACTTTCACGCTTTGTACCAGGGATGAAAGATAAGTGTTAAAAAAAAGATCCGTGCAAAGAATGTGCATCTTGTCATGACTGTATATCCCTGCAGTCTCTACAAAACGTGTGGTCCCCCCCCCCCTCTGTGTGGAAAACTCCAATGCACATGTGCTTTTAAAAAGCTAGAAATAGCTGATCTGCTAATTGGGCTGTTAAAACATGGAGCCACAGACACAAAGGTGGCTCGAGGGAAGCACAAGTGGAACGCAATTGGAACTCTCTGAAACCTCTTTCTTTTAAAATTTTTATTACAAAACAGATCTTGAATTAGCAAATGGGTGAAAAAAGAAATCTGCTTGCGTTTACATTAAGATATTTGTATATGTGCATATGTGGTCCAGCACATAACAGAGTGAGTTTTAAAAACATCTATTGCTGAATGTCTCTTGTCTGCCCTTCATCTTGATCCATTTCGAAGGAAGATGTGAAGACAGTGGGGGACCATTTCCCAGGAGTGACAGGTCTGTGTGTGGACCTGCTGTCAGGTCCAGGGATTTTTTGCCCCACATTTAAAATGCGCATTTTGGTGCTATCTGGAAATGCCTTTACTCTGCCTAATGATAGGGCCAGACCTGGTTGCATGCACAACATGAAGCAGAGAAAGGTTTTAGGATTATGAGCATCTACTCAAAGTTCAGTTTCCTTTGAATATGGTAAATATTGGCATGTTTTAACATTAGCACTCCCTCCAAAAATATAGAGACTGATCATAATTGGTGGCTTTGAGCTTATACTACTGCAATGGATGTGGTTTCCTCATCAGATTTTTAGCAAGTTGACAGTCAGCATCTTCAGATTCTTGCTGAATGACTCTGTTCTAAAATGTGTATATTTGTCCTTTGGTTTCTTGATTTTCCCTTTCCAATTCTAGTGGGGTAAGGATATCAATGAGTGAACTACACTGATCATCTATCTTCTGAGCCAGGATACTAGGAATATTTTTTCCCATGTCTTCGTATTTGTGCATTCCATACCAACTGTTTTACTTGGAGAAACATGTTCATTCAAGAATCACACAGTGTAAAAGGAACTTCTTAAGGATGCCTTGCATATGTAAGGTTTTAAAAATCATATCAGGAGCGACTTGAGAAGCTGCAAGTCACTTCTGGTATGAGAGAATTGGCCATCTGTGAGGATGTTGCCCAGGGGACGCCTGGATGTTTTACCATCCTGTCGGAGGCTTCTCTCATGTCCTTGCAGGAGTAGCTGGAGCTGACAGATGGTAGCTCACCCCACTCCCTGGATTCGAACTGCCGACCTTTTGGTCAGCAGTCCTACCAGCACAAGGGTTAACCCATTGCACCACTGGGGGATCCTGCATACTTAAAGTTGAGCAATGAGATTTGCTGAAGAGTTTCCTAAGTCCCAACATTAAGGACAATACTTTTTGCAGAGACATGGAAAACGAGGTTATCTGCTGTGTCGTAGTAGTGGAATCTGCTTCCTTTGAAAACCTAATTGTCACCAATACTGAACTCATTTTGGTGCCTGGATTAGAAGGGGGGGGGGGTTTCAGTCAGTTAAAGGCACAGTCATCACAGTTTGACTTTAATCATTGAGCTATATATTTTGGACCCATGCTTTCCTTCATTCTCCTAAACTGTTTTGTAAGCATTTTAGGTGTTATTATTACCTGCTTTTCATCCTGAGATCTGAAGATATGAGGTGAAATATAAATATTTTAATTATTAAACAAGCCAGTCTTAAAAGATAGAACTTCATAGGGAAGCAAGCTTTTTGCATCTGTAACTTTCTCACTACCATGCTTTTTTTACAGAGCAAATGTAGATCTATATATTGCACATTTCACTTCAGTTGGTAGTGAGGATCCAAACAGGTTCTTGAGCAATAAATATATGTTCCAAATTCTTATCACCATAGATAGTTGACAGCGTTGCCTTTGATTTATGAAGCTGTGGATTCCAAATTAAATATTAATAAAGTAATTATTGCCCCAGACACCTACTTATTAAACCGAACTCTAACAAAAAAAAGTCAAAAAATCTCAGAGGTTCTATTGTGTAAATGCTAGCTTGCTGGTTTCCATGGTTTGCTGATAAAAGAGTTGTGAGGGTTTGTTTTTTTAAAAAAGTACGCTATCAACACAAACGTCCCACAAATGTCCCTTCCCCCCAAATGACTTAGTTAGAAGTCCATTTTTCATTTTGTTATATTAAACAAGACAAGGATAGCCTTATCATTCCCTTATCAATGGTATCATTTTCCATGGTTTTACTTACCTGCAGTTATTACTACCATGTTTTAGGGCATCTCTTGGTCCTCCAGTACAACTCTACAGTATGTGTCTGTTGGTGAAGTCATAAAGAAAGCTGGGAATTGATCAGAAGCAAGTGGAGGTGAGGTGGACGGGCATCTGCCCAGGTACAAGAAGGGTTGTTTTCAAGCCTACTCTGTACAAAACCCTATATATTTAGACTAGGGTTGACTCTTTATGCAATTAAGTTTAAGTAATTAATCATAGTCTGAAAATATAGGGTTTGCTACTATTCACTGTTTCAGGTTTCAACAACTGTTCAAGCTTCTGGAACATGACCATACAGCCCAGGAAACTCACAGTAACCCAGTGATTCTGGCCATGAAAGCCTTCAACAACACAATATTCAGTGTGTTTTGATAAGTTCTGTAAGCTTAGAGTTTGTAGTTCATTCAAAAATAGTGCAGAGTCCGTAACTTTGTTATTAAAGCCTGTCATCTGTCTTCTGTGTACGCAAATCTGCACAAATCTACAGTGGTTGCTGGTGTCTTTTTTATATTTGGTTCTATAATCTCAGTGGATATCAAAATCCATGGATATGTACATTGGGATAGTAATATGGAATCCCTTATATAAACTGACAAAATCAAAGTTTACTTTTGGGATTTTTTGAGGGGCAAATTAGGTTCAAGCTGTCTTGGCTGAATCCATGTCTACATAATCCATGTCACCTAGCCACGGTGATCCAAGCCACGGTCATCTCGAGGCTAGATTACTGTAACGCGCTTTACGTTGGCCTGCCTATGTCGTCGATCCGGAAGCTCAGGCTAGTGCAGAACAGTGCCGCCCGGCTCCTGTCTGGGGCTCCAGCAGGTTGCCGTATAACTCCAATCTTGCAGGATCTGCACTGGCTGCCTATTGAGCACCGGGTCGCCTTCAAAGTGCTGGTTCTTACCTTCAAGGCCATCCACGGCCTGGGGCCAGCGTACCTGAGGGACCGTCTCACTCCATATTGCCCATCGAGATCACTCAGGTCCGAGGAGGCCAACCTCTTGGTAATACCATCTGTGAAGCTGGCTCATTTAACATCTACCCGCCGGAGGGCGTTCTCCGTGATAGCTCCTACGCTATGGAACGCCCTCCCGGCCGAAGCCAGAGCCCTGAGGGACCTACTCCCGTTTAGACGGGCCTGCAAAACTCACTTGTTTAGGCAGGCCTTCAGTGAGTAGGCTCGTCTATACATCCACTGGGCTATTATATTGCTGCTGCCTCTGTTTTAATTATTGCTTTTGTTTTAATTACTGTTGTTGTATGTTTTTAATGATGTTTTTAAGTGTTCTGTTTTTAACCCTCTGGCGCTGTGCCACTGGTTCTTGTGAGCCGCCGCGAGCCCCCGGGAGTCGGCGGTGTAGAAGTCCCAAGAAATAAATAAATAAATAAATAAATAAGGCTGACTGAACTTTACGAAGACTCTACATGACATCTGTCCCTCTCCCGCTGGGAGGGGGAAAACAGAAAGTGACCTCAGTGAATAAGGATGATAAATCCTAAATGTTACTATCAACATGTAAATCTACAGCAGACCAGTTGAGAAAACACAAGGCAATCACTCTTTGCTCCCTCCCACTCCCTCCCTATTCATGTTACCTGCAATAATCTTAGTGCTTTAACTTACAGCTGAGAAGAAAGTCTAAATCACTGGATACTTATTTTATCTTCCTGACCGTTACAAGGACACTAAAAACTATCCCATTGTTATAGTCATCTCCACATTACAAATCATGCTCAGAGGCAGAGAAAACAGTGAAATCCTGAAAGCTGTCATGCATGTTAGTAGCTGGGGTGTCCTTTAAACCGGTGCCATTTCATCCCATAGCTTATACTACACAAACCACAACTTTCCGTTGCTACATGATAGTCCAGCATCATAATTCTGCACAAGTACATTTTGAGTCAGACAATGAAATAGCAACGCTTTGGACATTTACGTGGGTTAGTGAACAAATTACCCTGGGAGATGGGGGAAAGCTATAAATCAAAAAGCTATGCTTGGAAATGATCACACAGAGAGGAACTGTGGGTTTTTCACTGGTAATATATGGATTAGCACAGTCCTCCCAATAGAGCAAAAACAAAAGACAGTTGGTGATGCATGGGCAAAACTATTCCAAACACAGAGTCATCAACAAAGAAACAAGACAGAATGAAAAGGCAGCGTACAGCCAGTCGCAGCATCCATAGAGTCATTTGGTCTGTAACTGTCGTGCACACAGAGAGACAACATACAATAGGCATGCCCAGAGGTTATCCATTAACTATGTCATCGCTGCGAAGCTACATTTCATGCTGGGAAGTGAAGGGAGGAAGGCAAGAAAATAATGTGGTATTGAGGTTTCCAAAAAGAGAGAGGGGTTTTTTTTGTCCTTGACAATGTTTCAAAGTCTATTCAATTGCTCATATGAAACCAACTAAGTCCTTTGGTCTACTAATTCCAGAAATGGCTTTTGAACAGAAAATTTTCTCTGGCCTGCTGTCTGTTGTTCTTCAATACCAATTGGCTGGTAGCTAAAGTCGTGGACTATGATTGTTTTCCAGTCTGAAACCATGTCCTTCCACTTCAGTGTTATTATCCCCACTGGTATTTCTGCATTAGTCAGACAGACATCAAGGGAAATTAATTCCACAAATGACAACTAATTCTTGTTACTGTGTGCCATCAAGTAGTTTCTGACCTATGGCAACTCTATCATGGGTTTGGGGGCTGAGAGTGTAGGGCGTAGGTCACCCAGTAAGAGTTTATGGCCAAATGAACAATCAAACCTTGTTCTCCACGATCATACTCCAATGCTCAAACAACTTCAGCATGCTGGCAATGTAACTACAAATCCCACAGGTATCAACTGCAGGACCTCCATTGATGATTACCAGGCTACCAATTCCCCTAAGCTATATTTGTACCCAAAAATATCACAAGGCTAAAAGCATGCATCAAAGGGAGTCACTTGCTTCCAGCTGGATCCAAGGGAAGCCCCAGCTTCTGAGCCATCTTTATTTCCAGAGGTGTGTGTGTGTGTGTGTGAGAGAGAGAGAGAGAGAGAGAGAAAGAGAAAGTGAGAGAAAGTGAGAGAAAGTGAGAGAAAGTGAGAGAAAGTGAGTGAGAGAGAGGAGCAACTTGAGAAACTGCAAGTTGCTTCTGGTGTGAAAGAATTGGCCATCTGCAAGAAGTTACCCAAGGGATGCCCAAATATTTTACCATCCTGTAGGAGGCTTCTCTCATGTCTCTGCATGAGAAGCTAGAGCTAACAGATGGGAGTTCACCCTGCCCCACAGATTTGAAGCACCAACCTTTCAGTCGGCAGTCCAGCTGGCACAGGGGCTTACCATTGCACATTATTTCCAGTAAAGCTTCTGTGCAACACTTTGGCTGTAGGGGCATTCTAAGAAAATAGTGAGTGATGGCAGTTTAATGTTTCCTTTTAAATTGACAAAGCTGGTCAGTAAAATAGGTAATCTGATCAGTAGCAGGGGATATCTCCCCAGAGACCTAAAGGAAGTAGAGGGAAGTTGGCAGGTGCCTCCCCCCCCCCCCCCATATGCTGTATGTGCTTTGGCAACTTTAGTAGCATGGATTTTTCTTCACTGTGATGTCTAAAATAGGCGGTTTTATTGGTCTGATGTTGTTTTGCTCCATGGGTGTATGGATTTTGCCTGGTTTCTCTATGTCTTTGTGTCTGAATAGTTTGGCTTGTAAGAGCAGTTATGAATGATCTAAACAAGTTCAACAAGTAAAGATGTATTGTCAAATTCCAAAAACAGGTTCCTCCATTTCATAGTACTTCAAATTTCTATGTATGGTTGTAAATTCTAGACAGTGAAGAAAGTTGACATGAAAAAAAATTCTTTTGAAACGTGCTTCTGGAAGAGAGTGATACGGATAGCATGGGCTGTCATAATCATCAACAAATAGACCCTAGGTCAAACCAAGCACAACTTTATCTAAGAGCTAACATTAAACTGAGGGTATCTATTTATTTATTTATTTATTTCAATATTTATACCCTGCCTTTCTCTACCCCCAGAGGGGGGCTCTGGGTGGCTCACAACTGGCAGCAATTCGATGCCCACATATACAATCAATAAAAATGACAATTACACAATAAATAACACATTAATCAGATTAAAACCATTAAAAATACAACTATACAAATAGTCCGAGTTCTGCAATCTGAAGCCATTCCACAGTCCGTTTTCATAATACTGTCATCATTCTATTGTCTGCCTGCTACCCAGTTATCTAACCAAATGCCTGGTTCCATACTCACATCTTTTTCCTAAAGGAAAGGAGGGAAGAGATTGACCTAATGTTACTGGGGAGTGAATTCCACAGGCGAAGGGCCACCACCAAGAAGGCCCTGTCTCTCATCCCGACCAAACATATTTGCGACGAAGGTGGGATCGAGAGCAAGGCCTCCCCAGAAGATTGTAAATTTCGAGGAGGGATATGAGGGGAGATACGTTCAGACAAGTAAGCTGGGCCAGAACCGTATAGGACTTTATAGGTCAAAACCAGCACTTTGAATTACTACGGACACATCATGAAAATGTGTCACTGGACAAGATGATAATGCTCAGTAAAATTGATGTAGGAAAAGAGGGAAATGGCATTCCAGTGTGGTTTACTTGTGGCACTGAACTTGCAAGACTTGAGCCCCCTCCTCCCCCCCTGAAATTCTCAGAGTGGTCCGCGAGAAGGCGTTACTGGTACATTATTTAAACTGTTATGTTTATTCATATCATGATTTGATGCTCATTATATCCCACATTCATGAGGTCATTGGGATAACAATACAAAAGGTTTGGTAGGGTAGCCCCTCTCTTACTTAGACTCAGCCCCTCCCGAATCAAACTCAGCCCTCCCCGAATCAAAATCCTGGCTACGGCCCTGAGTAGTACTTTCAATAACAGGATCTCTTTAATTCATAATGCTGCCAAAAGTCAAAGTTAACTAAACAGCACATAAGAAACGTGTGTGTCATGGGTATTTAGAACTGGGTGTCTAGATCTTTGTGTGTACAGATACAAATGAAATCAATTAAGCCCCTTCTGTGTTTTGTGTGGGCAGGCATAGCCTTTGATATTTTGCATATAACGACAAGTCATCTAATAGAGTTCACTAGATAGCAAGTACGTGATGTCAAAATCAGAATCTCAAGCTTGTGGCTACAGCAATTTCTTAAGGCGAACTAGGAACACTGTTTGAGTGGTAATAACATAATGACAGACCTAGCTGTGAATAGGAGTGGCTGTCACAGTTTGTCTGCAAGCTGAGTCTTGCTCCCTGCTGACACTTTTGCTGTTGTAAAGACACATGTAGAAACTATCTTAATTCCATGAACAGGCATAAGACTGCAGAGTAAGGATGTAGGTCTATTAATACCAACTAGAATAATACACAGAAACAGGTAATTATCAAAATATCAAAATAGTATATGTATTTAGCAAACAGGGTAACAATTCATCAATCATAGGAACACACCATATGTATGACCCATCAAGGCGTCACTTCCAAGTAATACATCAGTATATACAAATCATATTGAGACGCGTTGATAGTAAGGTGGTACAGAATATATGCATAACTCCTGTATTGCAAAGTCCTAAACACAAACAGTCGAAAAGGACATAAAGTGAAGTCCGGAAAAAGGACTCCAAATAGGATGTAATTAGGCCGACGGGCTGGCGATGCCAAAAATCCTGGGGCCACTCCCCCGTTTCGCCCATAATGAAATAAGGGCATAAAGGTATACATACCAATGAAGAGAAGTGTCAGGGCTTAACCTCATAGAGTGCCATGAGGTGACCATAAAGGTAAGGAGACTAGGAATCAGGAGGTTTAAAAGGGGGTAATTCAGGTGAGGCGATTCAGGTAATCAGGGCTTGCACACTGATACCCAGGTTTAACCCATTTGGGTATTCTGTATTTAAGATCCAAGATCTTTCGGATTTAAGCAAAGAGTTCACTGGGTTAATGTGGGGGCGAAGTTCCAGTTTTTCTAACACTCTGACACGGAGGGATTTGGGATCATGCTTAAATTGTAAACAATGAGTATACAAAGGCAGATCTGTGTTCCCCGTATTTATTTTACTGCAATGCTCAATAAAACGTAGGCGTAGTTGCCTAGTGGTCATGCCCACATAGACCAGGGAACACGGACATGTGATGGCGTACATGACGTGGGAACTAGCGCACGTTGCGAAACACCTGATGTCAAAATGTTTGTTAAGTGCAGGGCTGTAAATGGTTTTATCCGTGCAGATATTGTCACATATAGAACAATGCCCGCAAACCTTTGTTCCATTGCTAAATTTACTTATGTTTCTACTATTCATATGATTGGAATGGGTTAACATGTCTCCCAAATTACGCGTCCGTTTATAAGCGATAAGGGGGGGCACCTCCAAACCACTAATGTGAGACACAATGGGCCAGTATGTCCGTACTAGATTAATCAGAGATTTCGAATGGGGAGTTAAAGTTACAGGCCATACAAATTTGGGGGAATTGTCCTTAGTTCTGGGAGTCAAAAGCTTTGGCTAGGGCCTTGGAGACCACCTGATTGGGGTAACCCCGTTCAAGAAACTCACGTCGCATAGTACTGGCATCTCTTTCAAAATCATGTATGGATGATGAATTGTGTCTCAAAGGGGCAAATTGGTTATAAGGGAGATTATTCTTAAGGGGGTGCGAGTGGAAGCTATTAAAATGCAAATATGAATTCTGTTTAACCGGTTTCGTAAAGTTCTTAGTTTTAAGTAGCCCATCAACCTCAAAAATGGTGAGATCTAAGAAATGTACTTGTTTTTTGTCAAAATTAAAGGTAAACTTAATGTTTTCATTCCAGGAGTCCATCCAGGTTTTTAAGTCATTAACATCAACACTGTCATCCAATAAAAAGATGACATCGTCGATATAACGATGATACAAAGAAATGGCTTTAGAATAGTCGTTATCTGTGGTAGGGAAAATAAATCTATCCTCTAAATATGACATAAACAATATGGCCAGCGAGGCCATTTTGGATTAT
>JARBWK010000010.1:26496654-26713251 GCA_030556195.1 Anolis apletophallus | reverse complement strand
CATTGAAATTGTTGTTATTGTTCTTCATTCATTCAGTTGATTCCGATTCTTTGTGTCCTCATGGACCATCCCACGCCAGAGGTCTGTCAACCATCATCTCCCCAAGCCCATTGAAATACTAATCCTATTAAGCTTCCAAAAAGGGATCTTCTGCTTTTAGACACCTTGGCTCTCCTTTATGAGGATCTTTTATGAGGTCTTCAATGACAACAGTGAGCACACATGCATAACAAACACATCTGGATATGAATATAGCTATTGCCTAGAAACAATAAATCCATCTTCAAGTAAATTTCCTTGTATTCATGTTCCATGCCCAATTGATTGGTAGCATTTTTGAAATTTTTATTGGACATTGTCTTGTGGACTGGAAGATTTTGTTTTAGTCTAATCTGGGACATAAATACAAACATGTAAGCACATCTTAGGGTGTTTTCCAAATAAATGCTTTTTGGTAACTGCTTTTTCAACACTATGACACTTCAGCGCTTTATATGCCTCCATTCTTATGTATGTATGTATTTATTTACAATATTTCTATCCCACCTTTCTCAAGCCCGAAGGCGACTCAAGACATCTTAAGTGTTTCCTTCCTCCTCTTCCCAAAATGGTAGATAGAATTGTATGTCACTGGGTATTCTCAGTATTTTTAGGTGCCCAAATAAGCAGTTCACTGAGACTATACACTTGTTTTTACAACTGCAAGCAGGGAACCCATTTTTAATTATCTGTTATTGGGGAAAAATAATTCATTTTGTTACACAAATGTGTGTTTTCTGGGCTGTATAGCTCTGTTCTAGCAGCATTTTCTCCTGACATTTCTTCTGCGTCTGTGGCTGGCATCTTCATCTGGTGTTTGATCCTCTGAAGATGCCAGCCACAGATGCAGGTGAAATGTCAGAAGAAAATGCTGCTAGAACACAGCCATAGAGCCTAGAAACCACACAACACCCTGGCCATGAAAGTCTTTGACAATACATTTTGTTGCCCTTGTAGACCAGATATTTCACAAGAAAATGGGGGCTCACAGTTTTATTGCATAAACCCTTTCTGAAGAGTATATTTTTGTACTCATGTTCCTTTATTTATTTATTCTTGGGTGCAATCATATAAGGGAGAAACCCTAGTTATAAGCAGCAAGACTTAAGCAGCAAGACTGAGTAAGCATGCACAGGATATGACTGCCCACAAAATTTTTAGAATGCAGTAAAAACAAACATTTAAAAACTTGATTTAAAAGAATGTCAACATTTTCTTTTTATGAATGTTCTCAAGTATATTTTTAAGAGTCACCTTGTTGGTAGGCTAATAAATCTTTGCAGACAACGGGCTGGGGGAAAATGATTGCTGGTGTATTATTGGCTGATTTTTCCCTCTTGTTTTTGGTCTCTGTGGGAGCTTCAAGTTAGTTCTAGGTTAAGATGATATATCAGCTGTAATTAACAGTGCAACCGTGCAATGAATATCTCATCAAAAGTAAATCCCACTGAGTTCAATAAAACTAAGTTTTGCCTAGTGTAAATATGCTCAAAAGCTGCCCCAGATCCAGCTCAATCATGCTGAAACCAGGGTCATCATGTAGACAGCCCAGAAACACATCCAGTCTACTGTGCTATCATCTCCTCTGTGTCAGTGCCACCATTAGAAAGGCAGACAGATTTTGGCAAGCTCCTAATGCCTCTGCTGATGTTAGAATGGGATACTCACATGACCAGTGAAAAGGAGGACGAGTTCCCCTCTTTATTACTGGTAACATGGGCACACCATTCTCACAAAGGCAAGAATCTCGAACAGAGCTCTGTAGGCAGCTAGGAATGGTGGCAGCAACACAGGCACATTCCAGCCCTTTTCCCTGCACTGTTGAGGCAAACTATTACAAAGTTACAGATAAATTAGTATCAAGGCCTAAATACCAGATGCTGCCTAATCTTGAAAGCAAAGCAGGGTCAGACCTGGTTAGTAATTGGGTGGGGAATACCAGGTGCTGTAGGTTATATTTCAGAGAAAGACAATAACGCATCACCTCAGAATATGTCTTGCCCAAGAACCTCATCCCATGAGTGGGGGGAGAATGGGGGAAAGCAAAGGGAACTGTCTTTACTTTATTCTCAACCACTGAGGTCCATCTCCTGGGATAGCCTGCCATTCTACATCCTTTTCCTCATCTTAGCACGGTGGGCTAAACTGCCATCTGTAGAAAATATTGCCGATCGAAAGGTTGACAATTCAAGCCTGGGTTGGGCTTCTGCTCACCTGACAGTTTGAAAACAGCAATGCAAGTAAATAAATAGGTACCACTTTGGTGGAGAAGTAATAAAAGGTGCCCATGTGAACATGCTGGCGGTCTGATCGGGAAAGTGTCTAAGGACAACAAAGCTTCTAGGCTTGGAAGACAAAGCAACACCCCCGGTGGCTGGAGTCAAGCACAGCCTCCAGATGCTGAAGATGGAAAAATATGGGAAGCCCTTACCTCTGTTTATGTACTATTTGTCTTTGTTATAACAGCATTGAACGTTTGCCATATATGTGTACTGTAATCCGGCCTGAGTCCCTTTGGGGAGATAGGGCAGAATACAAATAAAGTATATTATATTATATTATACTCCCATTTTTTCAGTCTGTTCTCCATTTGCATGTGATGCAGAAACAGAGTTCCACCAGAAGTGCCCTTACATAATGTAATGACCTCCATGGGACTCTGTTTCCAAAGTGCACAGAAATTGAGCCTAGACTGCATTAGATGAGGTTGTAAAAAAACCCTATGGAATGAATGATGTTGCCATAATTTGGAAGGTAATTTAAAGGTGCATCCTGCTTCTTGGTAGGAGTTAGACTGGCTGGCCCATGAGATCACTTCCAACCCTATGATTCTATAATTCTATATTCCCCCTTCCATCCCTTTTACTTTCCTGACTGGATGGAGTAAGGATTATTGTCACTAGATTGTGGAATTTGCACTCCTAGAGAGTGAGTTCCAGACCGACAACTGAATCCCTTCTCTTGGTCTTTTGGTCAATAGGAGTATAGTTGCATCAATAGAAGTATAGTGCCTAGACTGAGGGAAGTAATTTAATTTTTATTTGTTTTATTTTACTTCATTTATATTCCGCCCTTCTCACCCCACAGGGGACTCAGGGCGGATCACAATGAACATATACAGGCAAGCATTCAATGCCTTTAGACAAACAAACACAAGACAGACAGAGGCAATTTAACATCTGGCCACCAGGGGGAGGTGTCGCACTCCTTCATTGCTCAGTGTGTTTCCTGGAGATCTTTATGGCCTCGTAAATCAGTTAAATTTAGCCTCCCCACTAAGTGGTACCTTAATTTCCAACTTGACAGATGCAACTGTCTTTCAGGTTGCAAAGGTCGACAACAGGCTACACAATAGGTCGAGGGCCCACCTCGACCTGGGCAGGCCTCGAACTCATGACGTTCTGGTCAGTAGAGATCTTATGCAGCTAACATCCAGCCAGCTGCACCACATTCCCGGTGGTACCCATTTGTTGCTTTGGTCAGACCACCATACCATATCCAGTTCTGCATGGCACAATTCTATAAGGATATTGATATGCTGGGACAGGTCCAGAGAAGGGTGTCCAAAATTGTAAAAGGTCTGGCAAACCAAGCCCAATGAGGATCACCTTAGGAACTGGGTATATTTAGCTTAGAGAAAAGAAGGATGAGAGGGGACATGATAGCCATGTTTAAAGATATGAAAAAATGTCATAACAAGGAGGGGGCAAGCATGTTTTCTGGGACACAGAAAAATGGATTCAAATTGCAGGAAAAGATATCCTACCTAAACATTATGGACTTTCAGAAGGTAAGAGCTGTTTGACAGTGGAATATGCTGCTTTGGACTCTAGTAAAATCTTCTTCCCTAGAGGGTTAAAGCAGAAGCTTGATGGTCATTGCAATAAAGCCTAGACATCAGGTATGGCCAGGAGAGACCGTGAGGGACAAGAGACACACAGGTACACACAAGGTAGGAAAGTGGGATGCCACCAATGTATATTAAATTTTTCTTTGCTGCCACCAAATACTTATAAAGGTTTCTTGTGCTGCCACATTCTATTGTTTCATAGGCCACCTCTTTGCCAGAACGTTTAAAAAGACACACAAACTCTTCAGGTGAAATGAAACAAGAATATGTTGTTTATGTTGTCTTGAACAGTAAAGATACATAGTGGTTTCAATAATCTGTCAGGCTTTACTTCGTACAGAGAAAGGTCTTATAACTTGAGTTCCTTAAAAACATTGTTTCACACACAGGAATACAAACAGGTTATTTTGAACCTTTTGAATCCTCTTTTCACACCAGCCCTCTAAAACTATAGAGGCCTCCCAAATTCCTTATTCCTTCTCCCGGAAGGGTTTAGCTAATTTCCCTCAAAGAGGTAACTAATTAACAAACAGTTCCAAAATTCTTTCTTCCTTCCGCTTCAAATCTCCTACCTAACTCTTAAACACCAAACACTCAACTGACAGTTATGGCTGCCTTAGCTCCTTCCTTTCCCTTTGGCTCTGCCCATCTCCGGTTGTTAATTTCATCAGCCAATCAAACTGCACTTCCAGCTATGAAGCTGCCTTATTGCTCCACCCCACTGCTCTCCTTAGCTTTTCCAAGCCAGGCCTGTCTACTGCCTTTACACCAAACCTGTAAGGTAGGCCAATCCATTACAGTCATCTATCACAAATGCTTTAATCATGTGTTCCTGCATGGCAGGAGGTTGTATTGAATAGCCCTTGTGTTTTATTCCAACTCAAAGATTCCATATTTCTTTCATTAATCTCAAAAGTGCTACAGCAGACATGGACAAACTTTGGTTCTCCAGGTGTTTTGGACTCCAACTCCCATAATTCCTAACAGCCTGCCTGTTAGAAAATGTGGGATTTGGAATCCAAATCATCTAGAGGGACGAAGTTTGCCCATGTCTGTGCTACGGGATCCCATTGTATACACATACTTTCCAAGGGAGCATTCTTGCTTTGAGATTCCTCCCTCTTGACCAAATGAACCCTGATAGAACCCTGGCTCAGAGTTTGGGTCTCTAGTTTTAGGCACAATATAAAATGCCAGCTTTCAAAGATATTTTACTAGCATTTCCCTTTGGCTTATCTGTCATGATTTCACATCTGTTTCATGAACTTGCTGATGCTTGTATAAGTGAGCTTTACAATATTTCAAATGCCACTGACTTTGTTCACCACTTTGAGTTCCTTGAAATGAAATGCAAGCACTACCTGCTGAAATTCCTTCTTCTATACTAGGGCTGTCCAACTTCTTCCGACCCAAGGGCCGGAAGAAGTGTCACTGATCACCTGGGGGGCCGGAGGTGATCAGTGAGCGGGGCGGGGCCTCTCGCAGGGGGGCGGGGTGGGGAGGGGCCGCTCGCTCTCGTAGCCCCTCCTCTTTCCCCCTCGCACACCGCTCCTCGGATCCCGGGCGGCAGGCGCAGCGGGAGAAGCAGGAGTGGCTACAGGGGAAGAAGGCAGCCGGCTTCCTCTGTAGCCACTCCTGCTTCTCCCCGCTCACACTGCTCCTCGGATCCCGGGCGGCAGGCGCGAGCGGGGAGAAGCAGGAGTGGCTACAGGGGAAGAAGGCAGCTGGCTTCCTCCATAGCCACTCCTGCTTCTCCCCGCTCGCACTGCTCCTCGGATCCCGGGCGGCAGGCGCGAGCGGGGAGAAGCAGGAGTGGCTACAGGGGAAGAAGGCAGCCGGCTTCCTCCGTAGCCACTCCTGCTTCTCCCGCCGCACTGCTCCTCGGATCCCGGGCGGCAGGCGCGAGCGGGGAGAAGCAGGAGTGGCTACAGGGGAAGAAGGCAGCCGGCTTCCTCCGTAGCCACTCCTGCTTCTCCCCGCTCGCACCGCTTCCCACCGCGTCGGGCGGCGATCTCCGGCCGCGGCGGCGGGGAGAGAGGGGCGAGCTGCGGGGAGAAGCTCCCCCGCAGCTCGTCCCTTCCTCCTAAAGCCGTGACATGCCGGCTTCCTCAGAAGGGCGAAGCAATCGAAATTGCCCTTCTGAGGAAGCCGGCATGTCACGGCCTTAGGAGGAAGGGACGAGCTGGTGGGGGAGCCTCTCCCCACGGCTCGCCCCTCTCTCCCCGCCGCTGGAGATCGCCGCCCGACGCGGTGGGAAGGGAGAGAAGGAGGAGGCGGGGCAGGGAGGAGGAAGAGAGCTGGCTTCTCCCTGCACCGCCCGGGGCCGTGTCCAACAGGCTAGGGGGCCGTGTACGGCCCTGGGGCCGCCAGTTGGACAGCCCTGTTCTATACTACAATTGAGTTACAGAAGTCCTGTCCCTTTTTCATGTGCTACGAGATGATGGTTAATTGTTAAGAAGCGTAATGCATTGCAGTCTGTGAATATAATAAAAAAAATATGCATCTATATGTGTCAGATAATCATTCAGTCATTGCCCACCACAATATAGCGTGCAATTACCTATTCAAAAAACAGTGCAGAATATCTCAGTGAAACAATTTGTATTACAATGTACCTTGGACAATCCTTTCAGCAAGTACTAGGAAAATTACAGTGTACAATGAGTCTGTACTTGCTGATGTTGACATGGGTGCATTTATCTGTTGTGGGTAATGGTTGAGTCATTTGTTTGAGTCTGTTTTGCATCAGTTTGCCAGAATATATCAGGACACAAAAACAAAGTACATAAACCGACAGGTTGGCAATGTGGTGCAGTGGTTTAAATGTTGGATTCTGACTGTAGAGACCAATATCTGAATCCCTGCTTGGCCATGAAACCCATTGGTTGGACAATCACACTTTCTCAGACTCGGAGGAAGGCAATGGACAATCTCTTCAGAACAAATCTTGCCAAGAAAACCCTGTGATAGGTTCACCTTAGAATTGTCAGAGGTTGGTAGCAACTCAAAATCACACAACTGGGTGGTTATTATCCAATGGTTGCAACTTAAATGGCCAGATCACCAGGTCCCTTTTGAACTAGTAAAAAGCCTTATGATTATAGAATCATAGAATCATTGAGTTGGAAGAGACTTTGTGGGCCATCTGATCCAACCCTATGCCAAGAAGCAGGAAAACCGCATTCCACCACACCCTGGGGCAGAGAGTTCCACTGCTGAACAGCTCTCGCAGTTAGAACGTTCTTCCTAATGTTCAGGTGGAATCTCCTTTCTTCTAGTTTTCATCCTAGTCTCCAGGGCAGCAGAAAACAAGGTTGCTCTCCCCTCCCTATGACTTCCCCCTCACATATTTATAAATAGCCATCATATCCTCACTCAACCTTCCCTTTCATTTTTTTCTGCCTAAGTGGAGTATCTTGCATTTGTCCCTGTTGAACTTCATTTTGTTAGTTTTGGCTCATCTCTAATCTGTTAAGATCGTTTTGAATTCTGCTTTTGTCTTCCGGGGTATTAGCTATCCATCCCAATTTGCTGTTGTCTGCAAACTTGATGATCATGCCTTTTAACCCTTCATTGATAAATATGTTGAACAGGATTGGGCCCAGGACAGAAGCCTGCATCACTCCACTGGTCACTTCTTTCCAAAAACTATTTAAGCTGGAACCTGGCATTCACTTATCTGGGAGTAATTGCCATCTGACTTGGTGGCATAAAAGACTTCTGAATAAACACACACAGGAGGGAACCATTAAGTTCCATCCCTGTTATTACTCCAGGCTTATTAGACCCTTCCTGGATGTTTCTTTTTTAAAAAAAAACTGCTTTAAATAGCTTTGCTTATACAGTTTTGAAGTTATTCCTCTGCTTTCCATATTCTGCATCCAGAACTAACATGCACAGCTAGTTGCATGGTTAATTTTAATGGCAGATTTTGACGTTTCCTGATGCAGAATTTGCAACTCATTTCGAGTCTTTGATCAGTCAGGCATGGCGAAATGAAGTGGCTAAGGTGTGGTGTTTATTCCCAACAGGCTTTGCATACTTGGGCATAGCTAACATTGATGGAAATACAACAAATCAGAGGCCTATATCCTACTGTGAATTTCAGCTAGAGTAGTCTCTTGACTTGATGAAAACTCAGTGGTGGCAGCTGGTGAATTTCATATCAGTTAGGAAGCAAATCTGTTCTAGACTTTAGTCTGAACTTTAAAAGAGCTCTTCAAGGTCTTTTAATATAGCTAATTTATTTTACTATTTTGCCAGGTCTTTTATTGTACTTTCGTTGTGCAGTGGGGACAAAGCAACCATTTTCTTTTTTAAAAAAAATTCACAGAATTATAGAATCATAAAGTTGGAGGATTCCTTGTGGGCCATCCAGTCCAACCCTCCTGCCAAGAAGCAAGAAAATGGCATTCAAAGCACCCCCGACATGTAGCCATCCAGCCTCTGTTTAAAAGCCTCCAAAGAAGGAGACTCCACCATACTCCAGGGCAGAGAGTTTCACTGCTGAACAGCTCTCACAGTTTGGAAGTTCAAGTGGAATATCCTTTCCTGTAGTTTGAAGCCATTGTTCCATGTCCTAGTCTCCAGGGCAGCAGGAAACAAGCCTGCTCCCCATGACTTCCTCTCACATATCTATACATGGCCATCATGTCTCCTCCCAGCCTTCTCTTCTGAAGGCTAAACATGCCCAGCTCCTTAAGCCATTCCTTATAGGGCTTGTTCTCCAGACCCATGATGCTTTTAGTCACCCTCCTCTGGACACATTCCAGCTTGTCAACATATCCCTTCAATTGCAGAAAGCAAGCTTGTTCCTTCCTCCTATGATTTCACCTCACATATTTATACATGGCTCCCATCATGTCTCATCTCAGCCTTCCCTTCTGCAGGCTAAATATGCTCAGCTCTTTAAGCCGCTTCTCATAGGGTTGGTTCTCTGGACCCTTGATCATTTTAGTTGCCCTCCTCTGGACAGCTTGTCAATGTCTCCCTTCAATCACAGTGCTCAGAATTGGAGACAGTATTCCAGGTGTGGTCTGACCAAGGCAAATAGAGGGGTAGCCTGACTTCCCTGGATCTAGATGCTATACTATACATAATTTAATAAGCAAAAGAAGACAAATGGGATAAACGTATGCAAAACATAACAAGTTAATGCAGTTTAAGGGACTAGAATGATTAAAAACCATGAACATCTAAAGGTTTACATTTTTTAAGCGGTTTGGAAAGTTTAGTCTTGGAAGGAGGTCAATGTTGATGCCAACTGCACCTCCAAGGAGAGGACATTCCTCATCTGGGGTGCAATGGCCTCCCACACTACACTGCCCCCTCTGATGGGCCCTGAAAAGAGAGGTCACTGCAGCTCCCAGTCCCTGGGTACATCTGCAATGTAGAATGGATGCAGTTTAGCTGCTATGGCTCAAGGCTATGGAATCATGAGAGTTGTGGCTTGTTAAGGCAGAGAAGGCTAAAGACCTTATAAAACTACAACCCCCATGATTCCATAGCATTGAGCCATGGCAGTTGAAGTGGTGTAAGTCTGCATTAGTTTTACAGTGCAGATCAGGCATGGGCAAACTTCAGTCTTCCAGGTGTTACTGGCTGTTAGGAATTGTGGGAGCTGGAGTCCAAAATACCTGGAGGGGCGAAATTTGGCCATGCCTGGTGTGGATGCACCCCTTGACCAGGTAGATCTATAGATCAGGAATTAGCAAACTTCAGTCCTCCAGGTGTTACTGGCTGTTAGGAATTGTGGGAGTTGGAGTCCAAAACACCTTAAGGGACAACATTTGCTCATGCCTGGTGTGGATGCACCCCTTGACCAGGTAGATCTATAGATCAGGAATGGGCAAACTTTGGCCCTCCAGGTGTTTTGGACTTCAAGTCCCACTTACCGGCTGTTAGGAATGGTGGGAGTTGAAGTTTAAAACACCCGGAGGGCCAAAGTTTGCCCATGCCTGATCTATAGTGGGAAGCACTCCTTTAAGTAGGGAGGCGTCAGCACCATGGATAGTTCCTTGGAGCAGATTGACTGCTCTGTAAATATACAAACCACCAGCTGCCTGGTGATCTGCATGGTCGCTTCCATCCCTTTCAGACCCCTAATCCTCCAAGTGTTTTGGAGTTCAGCTCCCAGAAGCCTTAGTTTATTTATTTATTTACAGTATTTATTTTCCTCCCTTCTCACCCCGCAGGGGACTCAGGGCAGATCACAATGCACATATACATGGCAAGCATTCAATGCCATTATACATACAACATATATAGACAAGACACAGAGACAATTTAACATTTTAATTGAACAATTTAACATTCCAGCATTTCCGGATTCATGAGGGTATGCTTGGTTCCGGCCACGGGGCGAGCCGCTGCTTCACCATCCACTTGTGACACCGGGTCCTTTGATGGAGTGCTTCCTCATTCTTCTGCATGCTGCTGGAAGGTTTTATGGTGCCAAAAATTAGTTAAATTAGCCTCCCCACATAAAGTGGTACCTAAATTTCCTACTTGTGTTTTTTTTAACTGATGTGTTATTGGGCTTGGCCTCATGTAAGCCGCCCTGAGACCCTTCGGGGAGATGGTGGCGGGGTATAAATAAAGTTTTTTAAAATTATTATTATTATTAATATTTTACAGGTGCGACTGTTTCTTTCAGGCTGCATAGGTCAATAGCAAGCTAGACTATTAATGGTAAGGAACTCACTTCGACCTGGGCTGGCTTAGAACTCATGACCTCTTGGTCAGTAGTGATTTAGTTCAGCTGGCTACTAACTGGGGATTTGGGGAGCTGGAAGCCCTGCTCTTATATTTGGAGCAGACATGGGCAAGCTTTGGCCCCTCCAGGTGTTTTGGACTTCAGCATCCACCATTCCTAACAGCCGGTAGACTGTTAGGAATGGTGGGAGTTGAAGTCCAAAACACCTGGAGGGCTGAAGCTTGCCCGTGCCTGCTTTAAGGTATTTCAGGACCTTATTTGGGAGGAAGACACTGGCCAAACCACCTCTGAGTATTCCTTGCTTAAGACAACCATATGGGATTCAGAGAGGCCAAGAGGCTCTGCCCTCCCGCTCTTTCCCCACGACCTACCTAATTGTGGGCGGGGCCAGGACGTGGCGAGCCCTCTGATTGGTTCCGCGGGGGCTTTAAAAGCAGGGCTGCTGCTTTGAATGGGAGGCGGGGCTCGGTGCCCGCCTGTTGCTCCCGCGGAAGAGGAGGCGGAGGCAGCGCCGCGTGGGAGCCTAGAAAGCGGGCGCCGGGTCTCTCTGCTCTCCAGTTGCCGCAGGAGCAGCAGCGAAGCGTCGCTCTCCCTCCTCTGCCTCTTTTCCTCAGCCCTCCCCGTGCGGATGCTCCGTGCCCGAAGCGGAACAGCGCTCCGCACATTCTCCCCCTCGATGCCAGTCCCTTCTCGGGCAACCTGGCCCCCGGGCGTTGAACTTCCCGCCCCGCTCCTTCCTCCTCATCGGCTCCCGAGATGAGTCCCATCCGAGCGTGGCTTCTGTGGACCGTCGCTAGCCTGGTGGCCGGGGGGCCACTTCACCCCGGCATGTAAGTATGGAAAAGGAGCGTCCCCAAGACTAGGATCTGTCCCTTAAGAAATGGGGAACATATTGACCGGGGAGAAATGGGGAGGAGAGAGAATATGTATTGTGGGAGGCTTTCGTGGCCGGAATCACTGGGTTGCTGTGGGTTTTCCGGGCTGTATGGCCATGTTCCAGAAGCATTCTCTCCTGACGTTTTGCCCACATCTATGGCAGGTTTCCTCAGAGATTGTGGAAACAAGGCAAGTGGTGTTTATATATCTGTGGAATGTCCAGGGTGGGGTAAAGAACTCTTGTTTGGGTTCTGATAGGTTTTTGGGGCTGTATGATCATGTTCCAGAAGCATTCTCTCCTCGGAGGTTGTGAGGGCACGTGCCATAGATGCAGGCAAAATGTCAGGGGATAATGCTTCTGGAACATGGCCATACAGCCCGGAAAACCTACAACAACCCAGTGGTTCCAGCCATGAAAGCCTTCAACAATACATTGAACTCTTGTCTGCTTGATGTTTCACCCACATCTATGGCAGGCATCCTTAAAGGTCAGTTTCCAACAGACCTCACAACCTCCGAGGTGTGGGTGAAGCCTCAGGAGAGAATGCTTCTGGAACATGACCATAAGCCTGGAAAACCCACAGCAACCCAGAGAGAATACAATTTGATCACCTTTCTCTATTTGAACCAATTTTTCCTTTGCATCGTACCCTTTGCCTTGCTAGTTGAGTGTCTGTGTCTTCAAATCGCCCACCTCTGTGAAATTTATAGTTTTCTTAGAGAAGGCATGCTCAAAAGTGGTTTAATCGATTTCTTCTCCTTTATTGTCCCTTTCGTAGTTGGTCTCCCATCCAAGTACAAACCAGAGTTGTCCCTGCTTAGCTTCCAAGCTCCAAGGGATCTGTCTCTATGTATTTGATTGGGATTCCATAGGGAAGGATCACTCATAGATGTTTTGCCAGTTCCTTTCCTTTGTGCTCATCAAATACTGAGCCTCTCCAGTGTTTCTCAACCTTCCCAATGCTGCGACTCCTTAATACAGTTCCTCATGTTGTGGTGACCCCCAACCATAAAATTTTTGGTGCTATTTCATAAATGTAATTTTGCTACCGTTATGAATTGTAATGTAGATATCTGATATGCAAGATGTATTTTCATCCACTGGACCAAATTTGGCACAAATACCCAATATGCTTAAATGTGAATACTGGTGGGGTTGGGTGGGGGTTATTGATTTTATCATTTGGGAGTTTTAGTTGCTGGGATTTATAGTTCACATACAATCAAAGGGCATTCTGAACTTCACCAACAATGGAATAGAACCAAACTTGGCATACAGAACTCTCATGACCAAAAGAAAATACTGGAAGGATTTGGTGGGCACTGACCTTGAGTTTTGAAGCTGTAGTTCACCTATATTCAGAGAGCACTGTGCCCAAATGTGAATACCGGTGGAGTTTGTGGGAAATAGATCTTGACATTTGGGAGTTGTAGTTGCTGAAATTTATAGTTCACATACAACCAAAGAGCATTCTGAACCCACCAATGATAGAATTGGGCCAAACTTCCCACACAGAACCCCCATGACCAACAGAAAATATTGTGTTTTCTGATGGTCTTTGGTGACCACCCAGGGGTCTCGACCCCCAGGTTGAGAAATGCTGCTGTATACCTCAGATTCTGTAGTGATCAGGAGTATATTTGCACATTCAAACAAATGTGCCAGTCCTGGGAAATTTCTGATCTAGTCATGTATTAAGGGGCCATGGTTAACACAGTGGGTTAAACCACCATCTACAGAAAATCCTGCTGACTGGAAGGTCGGCAGTTCAAGCCACAGGTTGGGGCAAGCTCCCGTTGTCACCCCTAGCTTTTGCTAACCTAGCAGTTCAAAAACAGCAATGTGAGTAGATAAATAGGTATCACTGTGGCTGGCAGATAAAAGGCACCCGTGAAGACTTGCTGGAAATTTGATCAAGAAGGCGTCCATGGACAATAGGCTTCTCAGCATGGAAAAATAAAACAACAGCATCTCCCGATGGCTGAGTCAAGCACAGCCTCCAGATGCCAGAAATGAAAAAGAGGCATCCTTGCTTCTTCCTGTGTATTGTCTGTCTTTAATTGTATAACAGCACTGAATGTTTGGCATATCTGTGTTCTGTAATCCACTCTGAGTCCCCTCAAGGAGATAGAGCAGAAAATAAACAAAGATTACTATTATTATTGTCCTCTCCATTGGCGCCCCTTTGTCATGGGGGAGAGGCTTGCGTACCCTCATGAAGTTGTGAGCTATGCTGGTGGTGGCCTCCCATGCCAGACAAGTCACAACCGAAGGATGTGACAGAGAGCGTCAATGGGCAGGATGGGCACTCTAGCCTTTTGGCAACCATCCTAAGAGAAGGAAAACTCGAATTTCAAACCCGGACAGATGGTGCTCATCTAACCCTGTAAGGTCAACCATCTAGCGAAGGGAACTCAAATCTAACTTACGACCTGAGGACCTCTCTGCCACCGTCCAAACTTGCTAGGTCCCGGCAGACGAACCTTTGGTTTAAAGGGTGAGGCTAGTTCTGTGCATGCTGCGCTACACCAGAAAAATCCATTTCACAGGCTTGAAGGACACATCCAACCTCCATCAACGTGCTTGTAGAAAGCGTGAGAGTAGTCCTTCCTAAGTATCTTTGTTCGCGAAGTAATGCCAGAGAGATTATTATTGTCAGTCGGTTTCCCCTATGAGTTCTAGCCAGCTCTGGCTTTGCTTAGTTTCCAAAATCGGACGGGTGTGGTGCCTTTAGGGTGTTCAGGTGATACTCATGCTAGTTATCTATGCTTTGTTGCTAATATACTTGCATAGAATGCCTGCTTTTTCTTCTTTTTGAATGACATGCAAAGGCTGCAAGCATAAGAAGTGCAGATGCAGCTACAGCAGGTGACCCCTTTCCACCCTGTGGCAGGTGAGAGCTTTTTCTCTTCTCCCCTCCTGACTGGCATTGGCTTTCTCAGAGAGACATTAGGAGAGGATAATTAAACTTCTATTCCTTGCAAATGACAAGGAATGAACCTGGGAACTTCTGCTTCAGCAGGAAAAATGGAGTGAGGAGAAAAAAAACACTCCCTGATTAAGTTTAATATCCTGTGCCTTTTTAAATGGGATCATGTCCCATGGAGTCTTATCTATTTAGGGTTTGAGAGTTGGAGTACACTTTTGCAGACTGGGGTTGGAATAACTGCTCAGGCATGGAAATCCAGGGGGTGACCTTGGACAAATCACATTCTTTCAGTCTCAGAGGGGGAGGCAAAGGTAACCTCCTTCCCCCCAAAAGTCTTATCAAGGGAATCTGATGGTATGTTTGCCCTTAAGGTTGTTTACAAGTTGGAAATGATTTGAAGGCATAGAACAACAACAGAAACCAAATAAATGGCACTCCAGACAGCTCAAGGGAATAAAATTTGAATCAAAGCAAATATGGTTAACTCGAAAGACAAATTAACAGTGCAGTTTATAACATCAATAAAACCAGCAGATCCAAAATGGTTAAGACTCATTTCAGTATAACAGTTTCTTCATAAACTGGGTACACATTTTCAGCAAGATTTAGGTTTTGTGTGTGTGTGCGTGCCTGGTGTGAAAGAATTGGCCATTTGCAAGAACGTTGCCCAGGAGACACCCTGTGGGAGGCTTCTCTCATGTCCCTGCATGGGAAGCTGGAGCTGACAGATGGGAGCTCACCCTCTCCCCAGATTCAAACTGCTGACCTTTTGGTTCAAGGGTTTAACCCATTGCACCACCAGGGGCTCCTTAGCATGATTTAGTAAGTTTTACTCTTCTTCCCATCCTAAGCATTTCTCAAGTGAAGTAGTTAAGGCAATACAGTATTCCATCACCCTCTAAATACTGTTACTCTGGAGTCTCTTTGACTGTTCAACTCAATGATGGAATTCAAAACTGTTCTGCACAAGACAAAATTTGCACGGAAGCAACTGCATGTCTTTGTGTGTGTATTGTCATAAGTAAAACAATTTTTGCTGTGACGGCTGATAGAGTATGTTAGTTGTGTGTTGTCCCCCCACCCCGATTTTTTATATACAGTATCTTTTCAGGAGTGCACCACGGGTACATTTGTATTGTTTTAAAAAACAAATATACAAAAATACAAAGTTTGAAAACTTGGCATTATATTAAATGTCCTTTGACCAGTAGCTGATCACTTGGAGTGCTTCTGATGTCGCTGTGAGAAGGTCCTCCAATGTGCATGTGGCAGGGCTCAGACTGCATTGTAGTAGGTGGTCTGTGGTTTGCTCTTCTCCACACTCACATCTCGTGGACTCCACCTTGTAGCCCCATTTCTTAAGATTGGTTCTGCAGCTCTTGGTGCCAGAGCGCAGTCTGTTCAGTGCCTTCCAGGTCACCTAGTTTTTTGTGTGCCCATGAGGGAGTCTCTCCTTTGGTGTCAGTCTGGGTTCTGGGCTTTAGCCTGCCCACTTTTGGACTCTTGCTTGCTGAGGTGTTCCAGCGAGTGTCTCTGTAGATCTTAGAAAACTATTTCTTGCTTTAAGGCATTGGTGTGCTGGCTGATATTCGAACAGGGGATGGGCTGGAGATGTCATTGTCTTGGTCCTTTCACTATTGGTTGCTACTTCCCAGTGGATGTCAGGTGGTGCAATACCAGCTAAACAGTGTAATTTCTCCAGTGGTGTAGGATGCAGACACCCTATCATAATACAGCACATCTCATTAAGAGCCACATCCAGTGTTTTAGCATGGTGAGATGTGTTCCACACTGGGCATGCATACTCAGAAGCAGAGTAGCAAAGCACAAGGGTCCCACCCCTGATGTCTTTGTTGTACAATAATCATATGGCAAATTGTCATGATTTACAAGCTTGGGAGCCAATGTAGTGTGGTTTACTTCTGAGTCAACATGTAGTAGTGCACTGTTTATCTTTTCCTAAAGAGGAGTGTGAATTTGGAACATCACCACTTGTGCAACATGATATAAGTAATGTATCTTGAGACAAAATTGTGTTGCATTTCCCAAGCAATGACAGGGAAAATGTTTAATCTGACAGGTGCTTAATGTATGGAAATTGTGCTTGTATTACAGCATTATAACTGATTCGCTTAAGTATACATATATTTCTTTCAGATGATTTTGATACTGATTCTGGAATGTAATTAATCAAAGAAAAAGACTACAAGGAATTCAAAGTTATCTCAGCAGGAAACATATAGAATCTCATGTAGTATAGTTATATTTACAACATTCAAGGTCCTGGTGCAGACAGGACACAGAACTTACGCATCGCTGTCCTCTTGAGCATAAATCTACTCATTTTTCTGGTTGACTGCAGCCACAGTTTGGTGTTCAGTGGTTTCTTGTAATCAGAATATAGCATTATATCCACACTGGCACCAGCCAAGGTTTGCTGATGCACTTTGAGTCATGATTTCAAGGCAATCTGGGTTTCTTTTAGTCTCAATTAGTACTGGTGCAGATATAATGCTTTGAGAAGAAAGCAAGTCATGCATGGTTGGAAGATCTGTGGCGTGATCCTCTCTGCCTGTTATGGGATGGATGCTGGGAACCCTGATTTTGGACTGTGTCAGAGGAATAAAAGGACTGAACTGCTGTTAGATAATCTCAGCTAGTGTTTCACACTAGGAATGGTGACTTGACAAGAATGAAGGATTGGGAAGGGTTTAATTATATTGCATTAATTAATCGGAGTCAAAATGGGTGTCTTTGTGCCTGCTGAGTGAAGTGCCTTGCCCATTCTCGTGTCTTCTATAACGGTTGAGTGACACTGTCTAGTCTGTTCTGCAGCCTACAATTGGGGTCAGCCCCATGGCAAAAAAGTTTAATTGGATTTCTTTTCCTTGACAGCTGCTTTGTGCAATAGTTGCAGACTCTGGGTCTCCAGGGGTTATTAAACAGAGAAGCGATTAGTGAGATGTGTCGTCCCTGGGTGGGGTGGGGAAAGGGAACAGCATAGTGGTACCAGCATGTTACAACCACTGTTTTCTGCATAATTCAGAGGAGGTTTTTAAGGGCATGTTCACAGGCTCTCGGCCTGCCATTCCCAGTTGCCATTTGATGAATTGTAGTGGGTCATGTCCCCTTGGACTATCACTATCACCTCATATTTAAAGGGCCAGTACCCAAACCAGTAAATTAAAATTTGGGCAACTGCTTCAACAGGGGGAAGCACAGGGGGATGGAAATATCTTTCATGATAGAATCATAGCATCATAGAATTGGAAGTGGTTGCAAAGGACATATAGTCCAACCCTTGCCGTGCAGGAATACATATTTAACATCTTAGAAATTGTAGTTTTATGAGGTATGGGTACTCTTTGGCAGAAAAGGCTAAGGACTTTGCAGAACTACAAACTTTGGGATTCTATAGCATTGAGCCATAACTATTAAAGTGGTGTCCAACTGCATTAATTCTACTGTGTAGATATATCCTAGGTCACAGACCTACCTAAGATGGCTCTCAACAGAAACAACTTGTGATATACTTCAATTTATGCATACATAGGTAAGGGTGATGACATTTACATTCTATATATATTTGTGTTCTACAGTAAGAACTCATCCTTCTTATTTTTAAAGAAAACTTTATATTACAGAATACACACACATCTGCCCCGAGTCCCCTCAGGGAGATAGGGCAGAATACAAATAAAGTGTTGTTGTTGTTGTTAAAAACTTGGCATTATGCTAAATGTCCTTTGACCAGAAGCTGGCCACTTGGAGTGCCTCTGGTATTGCTGCAAGAAGGTCTTCCATTATGCATGTGGCAGTACTCAGGTTGCACTGAAGTAGGTGGTCTGTGGTTTTGCTCTTCTCCATACTCGCATGTCATGGACTCCACTTTGTAGCCCCATTTCTTAAGGTTACATGATGATGATGATGATGATTAATTTTGTGTGAATTGCCAGGAAAAACCAGTGTTAAATTTGCCTTACATTTCTCAAAAGTTAAAAGTGACTTGTTCTGGTTAAAGTTGTGGATTGGACATAGAAGATGTATCTTGTCACCACCAAGCCATAAAACTCAGTAGGTGACGATGAGACTCTTAGTCTCATGTTGGGTTGCCAGAGTGAAAATTAGAAATGGGCCCTTTAAGTTTAATGGTTACATCGAAGAAGGAATTTCAGCAGGTGTTGCTTGTTAACTGGATGCATGACAAACAACACCTCCTGATTTTCCCTCTTCTATACAACCATTAAAAGTACAGGAGTTCTCTCCAGTTTTCAGACTCTCAACCGTAATCTCCTTTTCCTCACAGAGTTGATACAAAGATGAAGAAGAGGGCCACCTTGAACTAACTGCAGGACAGATGGGATATTACATGTAACAAATAGCAAAGAAGTTGTGAAAAACTGTGGACCAATCTTCTAGGCTATTTAAGTGATGTTTAAAATGATGAATCTTTTCTTTTTTTGGAGGGGGTAACTAATTTGGATACTATTACAAACAATCTCTGACACTGATTATCAAGGGATAATTGCATCTAGTTTGAAATTAATACATTTGAGGTGGCAACGTCTTCTTTGTTTCCCACATTGACTCATATTAAAGCTTATTTAAAGAGCCCATAGAGTGAAATGCCTCAACTGCAACAAAAATGAGATTTCACTTAGTCTCTCTCCATGATAAAAATGTTAAGGGATGGCTGTTAAGTTATTATTTTTAATAATCTTTATTGAGAGTTTTCATCAAAATACATTTTATATATAAAATCAGTAATAAAAAGAAAAGGAGGAAAAGAAAGAAAAACAAGAGTGAGAAAGAGTGTTAAGCATAAGGAATCCTCCCCCAAAATCACCCTAGCCAAAAAGGAAGGCTAGCGAGACCTGCGTGCAATAAAAAGAAAGAAAAAGGAGAAAAAAGAACCACCACCCAAACAGATTTTTTTCTTTTTGACTTCCCGAGTATCTTCTGTGAGGTATCTTCCTTTCTATCATCTCTTTATCCTTCTCCCTTTCTTTTGTATGAGGTCGATATGCTCTTTTTATATTCATAGCATATAGTTTTTTGTATTTTAAGTATTCTGTAACTTTCATCGAATCTGTTTCTTTTATCGGCTTTCCTTTATTATTAGACATCAGGTAGGTAAGTCTGTCCATATTTCTTATGTCAAATACCTTTAAGTTCTTTAAAGATGATTTCTTTGTGTCACAAAATTACTTCCAGTGAAGTGTTTTCATTTGGAGAAAGTGGTCTAAAATGTCAAGAAAATCAGGTGTCTTGAATTGAACAGAATTGCCATGAAAAAGGTTTAGGATGTTGGGAAGGCTAGAGTCTGACTTTCTGTAAGTATTCACGAAAAGGGAACTGCTCAGAAGTGTGGTTTAAGTAGGAATAATCAGGAAAGGTCCATGAAAGCCAAGTCCTATAGTTGCACTGGACATGTCTTTGTGTGGATGCACTTAATGAGCACTGCATTTTTAAAAAGTACATTGCAGCCACAAGGTAAGCTCTTATGGTTAGGGTTTAACCCAATTTGGACGAGAGTGCAAAGTGTGGCCAAACCCAATCCCTTTACCCCTTCAAGTCCCACAGAATCCCCATTTAAAATAACTAGAGAAAATATCACCCAAACTAGAACAAGATGCACCAAAACATTTGTGGCTAAACCTGGATAGATTTCTAGTCCCTTTCTGATGGACATAGCAAAATCGGTGAAGACAAAAGAGATGTAATTTGCCTCAGGTTTATCCAGGGAATGAATAAACAAGCAAATGCATAGGAAGAGTTGGAATCCCTTTCTAATTACTATGGGCTTCCGCTTGCTACCTCATTCCTGTAGTTATTTATATGGTTTATTAAATGTATAGATATCTTCTATTAATGTTACATCTAGAAAAAACAGGATTCTATTATAACCTAACCAACCATATTGTTGGCATGTGTGCCTGATTGCAAGATGGGATATAATCAGAAGCTGCCTCCAAAGACCCTTACTGAGCATGGATGGCAAAACAGAGAAGAGGAAAGCAGATAAACTTGGCATACCAGTTGCCTCCAGTGTATTGAGCATTCAAGTGGACTGTAGAAAGGTCAGATGTTAAAGAAGTAATGCCTCAGGAAGCATCCAGTGGGATAACTGAGATATTCCTGTACCGCTCCTCTTTTTTTTGGCAGCAAGAATAATTGCACAATTACAGTGAGCTTTGGTACGTGCTGATGTTTAGTTCCAGGACACCCCTTTGTCCCCCAAAGCTACTAAAATTCATGGGTGCTCAAGTCATATTATGTGCTATGGTGCAGTAAAAAGAATATCCCTAATACAAAATGGCAAAGCCATTTTGCTTGTTGGATTAAAAAATTGATTTGTGGATGATGGAATCTTATAGATCCTTGGATATCCTTGGATATGTAGAGCCAGCTCTTACAGCATGTCACATGTTGATGATATCTGAACTTTGAGATGCCTGCCTTATTCTGCTGAATAGTGAATCTGGTGCTTCATGAAATTAAAGTGCAGCGAACTATACAATATACCGTAAGTATGGTAGATGCTACATATGATTACATGTTTAAAGTTTGTCTATTATTGTCAGTTCCCTTGTTTAGGAATCTATGGCAAACTTTTTCAGGGCCTGGGAAAGTCATGCTGGGTGGGCATGGTGGCATACTAGAAGTGCACTGTATATATTCATGCATAAGTCTATAAATTTTAGTCTGAAAATCAACCCAGAATTCTTGGATCAGCTTATCAGTGGGTCATTGTAATTGCTGTATTTTAACTCTTATAAAAAAGGAACTAACCCCTACTTAGAGTAGAATTTGGAAAGGTGAGAGCTTGGAGAGACAACTGGAAAACATTTATTTTAATTTACTAGGATGAAATACTCAAATAGTGACATCCATATACTATGCTATTTGTAGCTTGTTATCTCTGAGTTTTAAGAAGAGGTCTGAAGATCTTGAAGGTTTCACACATTGTTGATGTTTTATGGAGCTTATCTTAATTAAGATTTAAACTAATGAGAAACAAATTACCGGTAAACATTTAAAACTAAATTTATTGGACAACAAACAAGGCATAAAGATTCTTCCAGAATTCCAGATTCCGATATCTTTCCTGATTAAAAGATCTGTAGTATCCAAAAGTTGGTATCCATTTTATGTCCTTTGGCTTGTCTAAGAAAGATATTACACTAATGCTGTTTTTATCTTGATATAAACATAGCTTCCTTTTGCATTTTGGTTTGGTTGTTCAGGAGTCCCCTCAAAATATGCTATTGTAGCACTTGTTGTTTGGTGCCTTAAGATCATTTCTGATTTCTTTCTTGGAAAGAATTGTCCAAAAGTTTGTATTTTCCTTCTTCTGAAGCAGAGAGGCTGGGACTATGGTTCTATTTTAACTTCCATGAGTATTTTCTATGTACTCAAGGGTCTGGGTGTTTAAGGAAGAATATTTACAATTATCAGCCAGAGTGGCTAGGTGTCTCAGTAGACTTCAAACCTTCGGAGTCCATAGGGAGGGACCATGGGAGTTAAAGTAGAATAATAGTGCTATAGTTGTGTAGTATCAATGGGTCCCAGATCTTTGGGGATTAGAACCTTACTCCAACACAGTGTTTCACATGTTTCAACCCACTTGAATTTGACTGTCCCAGTTTGGACTGGGGTGTGGCTGGAATCTTCTGAGAATGTTTACCCTAATATTTCTGCTCTGTTGCTACATGAATGAGGCCATAGGCTATAGCAGGGCTGTCCAACTTCTACCGGACCGGGGGCCTAAATTCCGGTCACTGATCACCTGGGGGGCTTTAGGGTCTGCCTCCGCCCCCGGCTCCGCCCCTGCCCCTCCCCAGCTCCGCCCCCACTCTGGCTCCGCCCCCTCCACCGGCTCCGCCCCTCCCGGGCTCCAATTTACTTACAATTACTAGTTGCATTAGTAATTATAAAATAAATTTTAAAAAATGGAACTGAATGAAATAAATATAAATATAAATAAATATCAGAAGAGAGATGGATTGAGAAAGGGAATATATATGGGAGGGAAATAAATATAAATAAATAACATAAAAGCAAGAATTAAAGCAAGGAAGAAGGAAGAAAGGAGCCCACCTCAGCAAAACAGCCCTCAGTTCCAAATTAAATACATTATTATTATATTTCTGCCCCCTATATTCCCATCCCCATCTCCCCCTTATTTCCAAATTAAATACATTCATTACTGTTATTATTATATTTCTGCCCCCTATATTCCCATCCCCATCTCCCCTTATTTCCAAAATAAATACATTCATTACTGTTATTATTATATTTCTGCCCCCTATATTCCCATCCCCATCTCCCCCTTATTTCCAAATTAAATACATTCATTACTGTTATTATTATATTTTTGCCCCTATATTCCCATCCCCATCTCCCCCTTATTTCCAAATTAAATACATTCTTTACTGTTATTATATTTCTGCCCCTATATTCCCATCCCCATCTCCCCCTTATTTCCAAATTAAATACATTCATTACTGTTATTATTATATTTCTGCCCCCTATATTCCCATCCCCATCACCCCCTTATTTCCAAATTAAATACTTTCATTACTTTTATTATTTTTTTTCTGCCCATATATTCCCATCCCAATCTCCCCTTATTTCCAAATTAAATACATTCATTACTGTTATTATATTTCTGCCCCTATATTCCCATCCCCATCGACCCCCTATTTTCCAAATTAAATACGTTCATTTCTGTTATTATTATATTTCTGCCCCCTATATTCCCATCCCCATCTCCCCCTTATTTCCAAATTAAATACATTCATTTCTGTTATTATATTTCTGCCCCCTATATTCCCATCCCCATCTCCCCCTTATTTCCAAATTAAATACATTCATTTCTGTTATTATTATATTTCTGCCCCTATATTCCCATCCCCATCTCCCCCTTATTTCCAAATTAAATACATTCATTTCTGTTATTATTATATTTCTGCCCCCTATATTCCCATCCCCATCTCCCCCTTATTTCCAAATTAAATACATTCATTTCTGTTATTATTATATTTCTGCCCCTATATTCCCACCCCTAGCAGACCTCACAACTTCTGAGGATGCCTGCCATAGATGTGGGCGAAACATCAGGAGAAAATGCTGTTGTAAGTTTTTTGGGCTGGCATCCTCCTCTTGTTTAGGCAAGAGGAAAGGGAGGGGGCGTGGCCAAGGCGGAGGGGACTCAGCCAATAACAGGAACCTTAATTTGCATTCCTTTCAGTGCTTATTTAGAAAGAATTGAAACTGGAAATTTACAAAACTGGAATTTTATTTCTCATGGTAGTTGGTTTTGATTTTTCCCTTTCTCTGCTCAGGTATCAATATTTGCATAATCCAGTTTGAGTCACCATCACTGTAAAGGTTTAGGAAGAAGTGAGGTTTATATACAGATGGGCTTGCAAGTAAACTAGATGTGAGGGTGATCGCTGGAGTGAAGGAAGGGGGGGCGTCACAGAAAGCTCCTCTTCTCGGTTCTCCGCCGTGGCTGTGCGCCATCTCCGGAGCTCCTCCTCCCTGCCCCTGCCCCTCCCCGCCGTGAAAAAAATGGAGGAGGAGGGAGCCTGCTCCTCCTCCTCCCTGCCCGCCCCTCCCTGCCGCGAAAAAATATATTAAAAATAATATTAAATAAATTTAAAAAAATATTTTTTTATTTTAAACAGCCAATTTCTTTTTTAAAAGGATAGGGGGCCGTAGGGAAGGGGCTGGGGGGCCGTGTACGGCCCCAGGGCCGCCAGTTGGACAGCCCTGGGCTATAGGATATGGGAACACAGAATTGATCCCAAGGACATAGATTCAGCTGTAATGAATTTATCTAATTATTTTCTCTGAAACATTACAAGATAGCACATAAAGGAAGGAAGTTGAAACATTTTATGCTGATAGTGTTGAGTTCATGTGTATAGTACCTTTACATCACCTTCTAAACAAACATTAGTAACAACAACAACAACAACAACAAAGCTGTTATTTGAGGGTGTAATACAAGGATGAGTCTCTCCCCAGAGGGCACTACGCAAAAAAGAGAGAAGCATTTTGATTTTAGCAGAAGCTTATATGTAACCAGATGTTTTCTGTAGATAAATGTAAACATTTCTTGTTACTGTTACCTTAATGCACAGCTCTCCAAAGTTCAGGAGGTAAGCACTACTTGTCATGAAAAGTTGATTCTGGAATGTGCTGGGAAAATAAACACTTGTCAGAGCAATGCATACAATTTTTTTACTTATGCTGGAGCTTCTTACTGAGTTTCTATATAAATAAGATAATTGCCTGCCTAATGTTGGAAAGGGTTGAAGAATATGAAAAGTTCTCACAAACGCCCTTGGTCAAAAGAGTAGAATTTCTAACCCAGTATCCTCTTTAATGAACTCCGGTGCACATGCAGTGTTCCCATTCACTTTGGTGGAAATACTACCTTGATTAGAATAAATGAATAGTCACTGGATTCTGGACTAGTGTCAGCCACAGTTTATTTTATTTACTTTATTTATATTCCGCCCTTCTCACTCTGAAGGGGACTCAGGACAGATTACAGGTACATATACAAGCAGACAATCCCTGCCATTTATCACAGTACAGTACATACATTTTTGACATATTACACACATATAGACGAACAGTGGCAAATCTGGCCACCAGGGAGAGCTGACGCATTCCTCATTTCTCAGCGTTCCAGCATCCCTTGTTGTTCCTTCCGCATTCCTCAATGTGCCTGGAGTTCTTTTTATGGCCTCATAATTCAGTCAAAATTTGCCTCCCCACTTAATGTGGTACCTTTATCTCCTACTTGACAGCTGCAACTGTCTTTCAGGCAGCAAAGGTCAACAGCAGGCTACACTTAAAGGCCGAGCACCCACCTCGACCCGGGCAGGCCTCGAACTCATGACGTACTGGTCGGAGAGATCTTATGCAGCTGATAATTAGCCAGCTGCGCCACATTCTCGGTGCTAGTTGTGGGGAGGATGAGAGTGTTGTCCCCAATATGAATCCTGTTTCCACAAGATGTTTTCTTCCAGTCCCCCAATTTCTGACATTTTATTTATTTATTTATTGGAGCATTTCTATCCCATCCTTCTCACCTCTGAAGAGGGACTCAAAATGGCTATCAACAGGCACCATTCGGTGCTGAACAATAAAAACAAAGCATAATATACATCTAGCATAGATTAAAACAATTATAAATACATTAAATCAGTTCACCGTTTCATTTTAGACAGTAAGACATTCAAGATACACACCTAGAACTCTATCATTTATTTGTATTCTCTTAGTAACTTTGCCAGCCCCTTTTCTTTGAATGCCTAAGTTGTATTTTACATGTTCAGCTGACATTTTAAATTACTACAATACTAGAAATTTGAGAAGTGAAGGAATATTTCATTGTGGAACAGTTTACTTATTTGGCTTACTCATTTTTCCCTCTGGTTCACCCCTGCCCTTGGATCTAGTTCAAATAGTATGCTACTATTAGGTGGGCTTGTAATTGGTTGACCAACTGAACCCAAAGGACACTCACCAAAGGCTCCTCTTAATCATGGAGAGGTTCTACATGGTTCTGTCCTGGGCCTAGTGATATTTAATACCTTTATCCATTGATAATGGAACAGAGGGCCTGTTAATGAAATTTGCAAATGACAACAAATTAGGAAGATTAGCTAATGCCTCATAGAACAGAATTTGAATTCAACATGACCTTAACACAGTGGTTTTCAACCTGCGGGTCCCCGAGTGTTTTGGCCTAGAACTCCCAGAAATCCCAGCTAGTTTACCAGCAGTTAGGATTTCTGGGAGTTGAAGGTCAAAACATCTGGGGACCCACAGGTTGAGAACCACTGCCTTAACAAATTGGAAACCTGAGCAAAAACTAATGATGTATTTCAATGTGAAGGAAGAAAATGAAATAAGACGAATAACAGCTGGCTTGCCAACAGTTCATGTGAAAGGGATCTAGGAGTCTTAATAGATCATAAGTTGAACATGAGACAACAGTGTGATACAGCAGATAAAAAAGCCAATGAAATTCTAGGTTGAACCAAAATGTATAGTGTCCAGATCAAGGAAAGATGTAATCTGCTTTGGTCAGACCTCACCTGCAATTCTGAGTCCAGTTCTGGGCACCAAAATTTAATAAATGATATTGACAAACTGAGCATGTATAGAGGAGGGTGACCCAAATGGTTAAAAGTCTGGAAGCCAAGCCCTATGAGGAGTGGTTTGGCGAGTCTGGGTATGTTTAATCTAAAAAGAGAAGTTTTATAGGTGACATGCAGCCATGTTTAAATACTTGAAAGGATGCCATATTGAAGACGAAACATGCTTGTTTCTGGTAGTGGATTCAAACTATAGAGAAAGGGATTTTAATCTGGGTGCAAATCCAGAAGCTTTTAAAATTGTTTTTATTGTATTTGCATTTTATTGTGTTTTAGTATATGTAGGTCGCCCCGAGCCAGCTGGGAGTGGTGACGAACAAGTCGAAATAAATAATTAAATAAATAATAAATAAAACCTTAAGAAGAATTTCCTGATGGTAAGGACTGTTCAATAGTAGAATAGGCCTACATTACCTTGAAGTGTGATGGACTCCCTTTTCCTGGATGGCCATCTGTTGGAGTGCTTTGATTGTGTATGTCTGCATGGCAGGAGACTGAATGGGATGGGCTTTGAGTTTCATCCAACTCAGTTTGTACTCTATGAGCATCCCAAGTGATAGGAAGCCTAGGGTAAAAGTAAGTGTTGTCTTTGTCAAAAGCAATTGCAAGTTATGTCTGGAACAAGATAAACAAAAATATGGATCATCTGACACTATTCCTGCACATCTCCAAAGTTGTGTGTCATTATGATGTGCCATTTTAATTCAACCTTTTCTCACAATATTCTAGGCTAAATGTGTGTCCTGAACAAGAATTGGCAATGGTGGGATATCGTCAACCATGTGTTCAAGCCTTCACCCGTATAATGAAGATATGGAAACAGGACTGTGCAGTGGAAAGATGGTGCTTACGTTATGAGAGAAGGTAATGTAATTTTTCTTAAATCGAGGGAAGCAATATTCTCTCTATTTTCTGCTCTGCTCAGGCCTCATCCTAGAGTACTGTGTTCAGTTCTGGTTGCCTCATTTTAAGAAGAATAGAGGTAAATTGGAGCAGATTCAGAGGACAACAAAAAGTTACCGCAGATTCCTCAATAATTTACTTAGTGACTCCAGATCTGCTCTTTATCTCCTTTACTCAACATTCCTAGGATTTTGTGACAGATTAATGGACAGTACTGTCCTCAAAAGACAGAAAGTTGGATATCTATTGCAGTGCAGTTGGTATTTTATTTGTTGTATGCTATATATAAGCCAGAGTGGCTGTCTCAAAAGCAGATCCAGTACTGTTTTATGTAGTGCTTCCTCACTATCTTTTTTTCTTTCTTTCTTTTATTAAAGGACAAGCTATTATACCATATATAAGCAATCATACAGTATGGAACATCACACAGTCTTTAAGTGTTGCCCTGGATGGAGTAGAAAGAGTGATGATGAAGCTGGATGTCTTCACCGTAAGTTGTGATTGTTGAATGTTGGGGATGCTTGGCTTGTAATGCTGGGGAATTTTTGGGGACTGGTGGAGCCTTTGGAGTTTTCAGATAAGAACTGTGGCAAACTTTAAAAAAATTAGGTTGTAATTTTTAATAATATTTTAGGGTTCCTTAATAGAGTCAATTTTAATGCTATTTTTAACTTTTATGTTGAAATAGAAATTTTGTTCAATAATAATTTAATTTCTGTCTTAACAATTTTTAAAATTGTATTACACTTTTACTATGTAGTATGTCACCTTGGACCCTGTGTTGGGGGAAAATGAGATATAATGTAAATAAATAAATAAATCTTATTAGGTTTTTAACTGTATTTTTACATCTGTACTTTTGTCTGAACTTATAATATTATAAGCCATCTTTGGTATTAGGCTGTAGAAAAGTGACACAGAAATTGAGGTGGTGATGAGCATGGTGGTGATGATAGGTAATAGTGATGATGATGATGATATTATTATTATTTAAAACTTTTATATCCCGATCTTCTCACCTTGAAAGAGGGACTCAAACCGGCCTTACAGCAAAAATTCAATGCAGGTCATACACGTTAAAATACATAAATAAAATGCATAGATAAAAACATTAAAATACAATTAAAACCAAATCGCCAGATAAAATCAACTTCAACTCAATCCAATGTATGTGGTCATTAACTCAATCTCGGTCTTTATTCTGGGAATGCTTTCTTCCAAAACCAGGATTTTACTAGACTCCTGAAGGACAGGAGGGAGGGGCCAGATCTGATCTCGCTCGGGAGAGAGTTCCATAGTCGAGGGGCCACCACAGAGAAGGCCCTTTCTCTCATCCCCACCAGACGCGCTTAATAGATGACAGGAAATGATTGATAATGACAATGGCAATTTTTAACAATTTTTTGGTGAAACAGTTGGGTTTCGTAAATAACAGTTGCTTTTCCTGTTGTCTCTCTATTCCTTCTCTTCAGCTGTATGCTCTGTAGGCATTTGCTTCAATGGAGGAAAATGCTCTGAAGGAATTTCTCCAGTGTGCCAGTGTTCATTAGGATTTGAGGGGCCACGCTGCCAATATGGTAGGTGAAAGGACTCATATTGTTCTGGATGTATTCTAGCAACATGGTAATACTTATTTCATTACATTTGGTTTCTCTAGTACCAGGGAAGAATAAAATTGTCTATACTCAGGCATGCTATATTCAGGAATGTTGGGAGTGTTCTGAATCAATGAATGGTGCACTGAACTTATGCAAAATGATTGTCTGGTGTTGAGAAGACTTGCTAGAATATGCAGGCTGCAGTGATTGCATGTCCCATTTCCACAGTCAGACCTCCAACATATTTTCTGACATATTGTAGTCTACTGGTGATCATCTGGGATCTGCCAAGAGTCAGTTTGTATGGTCATCGGCCAGCCTTGGTTCATTCCCCCCATTAGTTTGTGGATTTATGATAGTGAAAGAGCTTATCTATTATAAATTGTAGGTCTGAAGGCTAGATTATGAATCAGAACTTGGATACTGGTGCTGGTAAGAATAGGTAGATTGCTTGACCCACTTGTGGACAACTTTCTTCAGCAAAATCCTAATTACATGGGTGCATAATTGACACTAGTATGATTTTCATTCCTGTAAATGTAAAGACCCAATGGCATCAGAAATTACTAAGAGTAATGTCATAATAATTAGATTCAGCATAGCTGGGTGCAGTAGATTTTGCAATGGGGCAGTGTTTCTCAAAAACTGCTCCTCCAGGTGTTTTAGACTTCAACTCCCAGAAGTCCTGGCTAGTTTACCAGGTGTTAGGAATTGTGGCAGCTGAAGTCCAAAACATCTGGAGGGGCAGAGTTTGAGAAATACTGCAATGGAGAATGCAGACATTGTGTTAGAGTTACACAAATGGAGTTGTGTTTGCAATGACACCTGCATGGTGTCCACTTCAGCTGTAACTTCTGAGGAAAGAAGTATCAGTAGAATCTGAGCCACTTCAAATATCCAGTTGTAAATGCAGTGATAACTATTTGTGTATAATGTATGTATAAAGACATTTTCTGAACAATCAAGACGCAGCACATTCCAAGTTGAAGGAAAAGTGGAGCTGCAGTGCATGCACCCATAAAGATCAGATTCTGAGATACAACAATTGTATAATTGTTGTTTCCTGGAGAATTAACTAAAGCACTGATAAGACACTATTAAAAATAATACTGCTTAGTCTCCCATTTCCAGTTTTTCAAAACTCTGATATAATCTTGTGGGATTTTTCTACTTAATCCAGAAGGTCAATATGAAATTTCAACAATTATCAGCTTTGTTAACACATATGTACACCACAGATGAAATTCCCTTTGGACATAATGGCAGGGGTGTTCAATGAGAAGACTGCTGGAAAGTGTTTGAAGACCTTTCATTGGTTATGGCTAATGGTGGTGACAGATTTCTGGACAATGCTCAAGGGATATCAAGGTAGGAAGGTTGAAAGTTGAAATTATTTCTCCCTTCTTGGAATAAAACAACACCAACAAACTCTGAGAACAAATTCGTCATCCTTACATGCTTATCACTAACACTAAGGATTTTATCACACAAATTTTACCATAGTTGCATTATCATAGATAATGTATATATAGCATCGATCACTTTTGATATTGCAAAACACACTGGAGATCTGCTGCAGGTAGAGCTAAAAGCACACTACAGAAAACATATGGGAAAAGCACACCTATATGTAGCTACATAACTGTGAACTAACAGGACAGAGACACATAATATTCAGTTCAATGTAACAAAGTATCATATAATATCAAATAAGCAGTTATATATATCAAAAGCTAATTTCCAATATAAGCAGAACATCCATATTTTAGAAGCGGAGCATATAATAGTCTGAATAAATCATAGGCTCAAAGGATATGTCAAGCTTTTGATATTCCACCTGTCTTAATTAGCAGAATTTTGCCAATTTGCCAGTCCATAGTTCTGTGGTTTTACTACTGTACTTTATAATCCCATATTCCTATACTACTTCAATGTATTATTATTTCGAATTCAGTTGTGCAATTTCAACATTTAAATAGGTAAAAATACATATACATATAAAATAAAAAGGAAACAACAAATCTGGGAGTAGTGAGGGGAAGAAGCAAGAGGAAAGGAATCCCATTATCTGATGTGGATTTACTGCTGGCATGTTGGAACAGAATCGGAAAGGACCTATCCTCACAAAGTACATGATGGGAATGTTGTGTGACCTATTAATGGACAGACTCATGGGGGAAGAGAACAGGTATTCCAGCAGTGAAGTGCACATGGTATTATGTTTCCAGCTGCTTTGCCAGCCTCATGTACTAAAGTCCACAAAGTGCAGATGGATTTGATTATTGGTTCTGTGAAAGGTAGTCTTCCAAAGTCTGCATTATTGGTTTTCTGCAATTGTATTGTCCAGCTGGACTTTGCTCCTACATCAGATGTGTCAGATTTGAACCTGTAGCCAGCATGATTTTTAATTATTAGCAGGATATATTTCCTGATCCAGTTCACAACTGCTTATCTAGTCTACAACTAGCTCCATGGACTGTACATTCTGTTGCTGCTGCTACTACTGTGTTTTCTCAGGTCATTCCTGATTTATGAAAAACCAAAAAAGCATATTCTTGGCAAGATTTGTTGAGGAAAAAGTTTGCTATTGCTTTCATTTGAGGCGGAGAAAGTATCAGTTGGCCACTAAGTTTCCATGGCTGATTGAGGATTAAAACTGTGGTCTCTAGAGTCAGAGTCCCCTCCTTGCCCTTTCCTCCCCTTCCTCTTCTTTTTCAGAGGCAGAAAGTGAAGAAAAGATGGGAAACATCAGGATGAGATGGTGAACGGGAGAGAAATGTATCCATTAGATACCATATTGCCTACTCCTAATATATGATGCTAGAATTCTAGAGCTGGAAGAGACACTCCAAGAGCCACACAGTCCAATACCCTGCCATGCAAGAAGGCACATTCAAAGCAGTCCAGATAGACAGCCTCTGTGGAAAAGCCTCCAGAGAAGGAGACTTCATCACACTCGAAGGCAGTCTATGTCACTTTCCAACAGCTCTTATTCTCAGGAAGTTCTTCCTAATCTTTTCAGTCAAATCACTTTACCTGCCATTTGAAACCATTGCTCCCTTGTGCCCTGGTCTCCAGAGCAATAGGAAGTCAACTTTCCTCCTCCCCCTCCCCAATGGGACACCCTTTGAAATCTTGAAACATGGTTCTCATGTTCCCTCTCAATTGTCTCTTCTCCCAGCTAAATATCCCTCAGGGGGAAAGGAGGAAGGGAAAAAAAGAAGGAAAGAAAGGTGGAAGAGAAGGAAGGGAATGGCGGGAGAGGGAAGAAAGAGAGAAAGAAGGAAAGAGAAAAAGAGTGGAAGGAAGAAAGGAGAGAAAAGAAAGGAAGGGTGGAGGGAGGAAAGAGAAGGAAGAAAGGAGAAAGAGGGAAAGAGGGATGGAAGAGGGAGGGAAGGATGGAAGGGAAGGAAGGAGGGAGAAAGAAGGAGGTAAGGGAAAGAAGGAAGGAGTAAGGAAAAAGAAGGAAGGAAGGATAGGATGGTGAGCAAGAGGAGAGCCTGAGAAAAGAACCCAAGGGGTTGCGTCCGGCCCCCAGGACTGGGTTTGCACATACTTGGTCTAGTCTATGTGCTGTGTGTGTGGCCATATTTTAGTTGGCCAAATCTTTCAGCACTAACTTTGGAGAGGGTTATTATTATTATTATTATTATTATTATTATTATTGCTGATACCATGCAAATTTCCCCATGAATGATAGACCACAGTTTTACCTTATTTTATCTACTTTCCCCCAAAAGGGCATAGCATAGATCAGAGAAAGAATAGAGATTGGAATCAAGAAGCCATCCAGATGTTGGTGAATGCAAATCCCAGCCAAATGTTGAGGAATGCGTGTAATATGGTTGAACTCCTCTCTATTTTTGGTTTCATCTTAGAGCCTCCTATTACTTTTTCAGTTAAGAACAAAAAAGCTCCAATGAGAAACATTACTGCTTCAACATTTCAAAGTTGGTGGGGCCCTGCTTTAATCACTTAATTTTCTTGTATAGATAGATTTGGGACATTTCCCCATGAGCTGACCTTTTCAAGCATTGTACCCCTCTTTTCCTGTAAAAATCTATACTGTAGTGTTGCTTTTTGTCTGGATGAAAGATTAGGTTATGTAAGCATGTTTTATGAGATCTTGGCTCATCTGTTTTCCTTCAACAAATGACCTTCTCCCATATTACTATCTATAGTTTGCACTGTATAATTTTAATCAGAATAATTGATTATTTTAGAGATTTGTTATACCTATAAACACAAACACACACATTGCATTCACATTCTTGCTCTTTCCATTTGTTTTTCATGGTCTCCTTGAGTTAAGTCTTATCCTTTCCTTCTGTTTTCTCTCCAGCCAACTATAAATCTATATGTATGCTTGTTGATATAAGAAGACTTTATACAAAACATCTTTCTGAAATAATAAGAGATCCAGCTGGTTGAGGGTTTTTTTTGTTGCTCCTGAATATTAGATTTAGACCAGGACATTCAACTATTGATCATTGTTTTTCATCAGAATATATTGCTATTAATATAATAGACCCATTTCTCAATCTAAATATAGATATTAGTCTGTTACAGCAAGCCAAAGTGTCAAAGTTTGCATTCATGGCCAATTTTCCAGCCTTTCTATATTGGCTTGCCAAGATTGCATCCTGACCCATTACTTTTAAATGGTATAGTGGATTTTCTATCAAGACCAATTTCCAGGTAAAAAAGTTGGAAAAGCTATTCCAATTTTGCTTGCTTTTTGCAGATATTGTTGTTTTCTGTTCCTCACTTCCGTCTGTTGGGTATCAAAGAATTGATAGCGGTGTATTGTTAATTGCCAGCAAGTTGTCTTTGACTTATGGTGACCCCATGAATGAGTGACCTTGAAATTACTCTTTCATCCACTGCCTGCTCAGGGCACTGGCTTTCTTGATTGAGTCTATCCATCTAGAATGCAGTTGTCTTCTTTTCCTAGTGCCTTTTACTTGATCATTATTGTCCTTTATAGTGATGCAAGGTCACTTCTGGCTTTCACGTTGCCTAATTTTCACCTTAGAGTTTATATTTATTTTGTGTTTGGGGACTTTATTGGGTCTGGGGAAGCAAACTCCTGTGTTAGGGCCATTTTGGGGCAAAATATTTGCCTGAATATCAGCATAATTTTTCTTTTTTACAAAATTAGTCTGGAAGCTTTGGGCAATTTCTGGAGGAAAATAAGGGACCATAATAGCCATAAACAACCTGCAGGTTATACTTTAAAACAGTCCCTCTCGTCTATAATGCCATTGCACTACAATACCCACAAAGGTGGCCAAGCTCCATAGAGAACCCTTCTAATGGCTACCACCACCCTTGGGACACTGAAATGTGGCAGACATTGTGTATGATATTTGTCTAGCACCTGAGCTTGAAAACCAATTTTTAGGACTCTTAATAGCCCAGAACACTGGTTGTGCTGACTGGGGGATTCTGGAAATTATAGTCATTTTTTCCCTCAAGCTCACATCTAGGCAGAAGGAATAAGTTAAATCTTGTTATTTCAACTATATGTTTTTGAACGTATGCTTCTTAAATTTCAAAACCTGAGCAGTTTTTCACTTGGATTGTTTGGGCTTTCATGGCATCTTAATGGGAGGGAAGGATAGTGAGCAGCTTTTGGAAAATGAAGCCATTATTAATGCATTATATTGAACTGTGGCTCAGAAAGCTTTTAACAGTTCACTGACACGACCGAGGACAGCCCAGGGATATCATAACAATCTGTAATAGGGAGCGATTCCCTTGCAATTTGCAAGGTAGCCTAATGACTCCCTGAGAGATGTTACAGTATATTTCATACGCCTGCAATGCAGGGTTATTTCAGTATCAGGGCTATCTTGGATATGATTTTTGGTTGCAAAATGTTGAGCAGAAATGTAGTCTCATCACATCCTTGCATTTCATCAACAAGAGCAGCAAAACACAAAAAAGAAGGAAGACTACAAAAAAGTGACTTCAGGCAGTTCTAGAGTTACAAACATCTGACTTACAAATTACTCAAAGTTAAGAATGGGGGTGGAGCAACAGGAAGTGAAATAAATCTACCCCTCAGAAAGGAAATTCACTTCTGGAAGAGTTATCATGGGGAAAAATATCTCCACTTAAGCTTTCTCACCAATCCTTGTTTTCACAACAAGCCGTATTTTTCATAGCCCAGTGATCACTGAGACAGAAAGTGGGGTGACGTCTTCTGACAGCAAAACAAACACAGGTGTTAACCCTTCCATATGCTAGCCAAACCACACTTTAAAATGTCCCTGTTCTGACTTACAAATAAATTCAACTTAAGAACAAAACTACAGAACTTATCTTGTTCATAACTTGGGAACTGTCTGTATAAGGAGTTCTCCAAGCCCTTGATGAAGAGTCCTAGATGTAAAATTAATTAATAGAGTGAACTGTATCAAGAATTTGAATGTTTTAAAAAAGACATATGAAGAGATTTTTAAAGATAGTATCTCCAGTTTTCCTGTAGCAGACCTTTAACCTTTATTTTTTAAAAGACTAATGCAGCTAAAGATGCCAGGTTAACAATGGAGTGTTTGAGAAATCACAGTAAACTCTGGTTTAGCTAATTGAAGCATCCCATTGGTGTATGCCACCCAACTGTTCCTGCAGCAGATCAGAAGGTACATATACCCTTTGTGGTTTATGTGTTGCAATATCCAATCCTGACAAATTGACTTATCTCCCTCAACAATCCAAATAAAACCCATAGTTTACTTGTGACTTATTTCTATGGCTTGTCAAAAGAAAGACAAGCAAGATTTTCATGTTCAGATGAAATACCACAAATTATCTATGGGTTATTTTAGACATTTTCATTTGTAAAGAGGTTACTATGGAAGAGGCTCAGCCTGGCATGAGTCTGGATCCAGATATCAATTAATCTACATGTTGGCTAATGGAAACCCACTAAGTTAAAAATCCCTGTGTGATTCCCCTGCCACTTTGCAGTGAGAAAACTCAACCACCCCAAATTGGATATAGCCCTGGTTGTGTACACCCAAAAGGGTCTTACAGGAACTCTTGTATTTATTTATTTCCCATACTTGTACCCTCCCTTTTCACTCTGAAGGGGATTCAGGGCAGCCTCGCAGCCAGCAGCAATCCATTGCCCAGCAAACAAATTACAAAATTACAAAAATAACAATTACATTTAAACTAGAAATAAAACATAAATTATTAAAACAGTAATTAAAATCATGCACCTTCAAAATCATAGTCCTGAATCAGTCCATTAGTCTGTCACTCTCCATTATTGCACTAATATCATTACTGTGTAAATGCTTGGTCCCATAACCATGTCTTAAGTTTTGCATTAAATAGGCAGACCAGCCCCCCTCCATGCCAATCTTACCAAAGTTGTAACAAATAGGATCTTTGAAATATGCTACAAACATGTCCTGACACTGCAAGCAGCAGGTAGACTAGAAATGAGGGAGGGAGGGAGGGCGGACAGGAAGATGCCAGGAGGCAACTCACTGATGATATTAAGCTTTTATTCTAACCTAGCAATGTGACCCTGAGCCTGCTTGCCTATCCTTTGTCTAGAGCCCATGTGTCCTGCTCTCCATACTGAACAATAATTCAGAGTGCCAAAAGTCAGAAATCATGGAAGCATGAGGTATTGGGGGACAAAAAATCCAGGGTAAAAATATCATAAATTGGATAAAAGAGTTCTAGGGAGTTGGAGTTGCAGAGTCCTTAATTCAAAAACCATAAATCAGCAAAACACACTTATAAGCCATTAAGAGGAATCCTCAAGAGGAGAACTGAAATTGCATTCAGCAACCTGACTGGGCAAAGCAACCAACTTATAAAGTCAGCCTATTCGGCCTGATATCAGGCGGGATATATTCTGTTTCCTGGTGACTTGATTGTAGCCTTTTACTCTGACAGAAGGTTGGAAGCAGATGCCAGGCATCGACCTTTCTCAGGGAAGGGGAGCTCTCTTTCAACTCCTTTTCCTGGTCCAAATGAAGCCTCCCTGACCTGACGAATGGAAGGGAATCTTAGATGACTTCCAGGCACCAGTTGTGTCTGCTTCTGGGGAATACAAATTTTCAAGGGAGAGCATGACACCATGAAAGTTACATGGTTTGTTCAGGAAAAGGGAGCAAATAAAATGGCACCCAAAGTCTTCATTGTGGGGCCACAAACATGCTCTTTGCTGAGCCTTGTTTTGAAGAAAGATGTCTTACGGTGATGTCTAAATCATACTATTTTCTTAAGAACTCGCCATACATCTAATTGAGAAATTTGAACAAATAAATGTTAGAAACTTCTCATTAGAACTGGTGCACGGAGGCACCAAATATTCAGACTGAGATTTGAATGTTGTACTTATGCTTTTGGCTGAACAAAATCAGGTCTTGTTGACCAAGGGGAAAGTGACTAGAATGAAATGTAGGAAGCTCTATTACAAGATCTCACTTTGCTTACTCTGCCTGGAAAATGTTCACTTACTAGTTTCGCTTTTTAACTAGATGTACTAGTGGAAAAAAGTGACAAGCAGAGTGCCACAAAGTTCTGTCCTAGGCCCATTCCTGTTCAAAATCTTTATTAATGACTTAGATGAAGGGTTAGAAGGTATGGTCATCAAGTTCGCAGATGACATTTAATTGGGAGGAATAGCCAATACTCCAGAAGACAGGAGCAGAATTCAAAATGATCTTAACAGATTAGAGAGATGGACCAAAACTAAGTTCAACAGTGACAAATGCAAGATATTCCACTTAGGCAGAAAAAATGAAATGCAAAAATACAGAATGGGGGACTCATGGCTCAAGAGAAGTACGTGTGAAAAAGATATTGGAGTCCTTATGGACAACAAGTTAAACATGAGCCAACAATCTGATGCTACTCCCCCAAATATCCTGCCTTTGTTAGACCGCCTGGAATATTGTGTCCAATTCTGGGCACCACAATTGAAGGGATATTGAGAAGTTGGAATGTGTCCAGAGGAGGGCGACTCAAATGATCAAGGGTCTGGAGAACAAGCCCTATGAGGAGTGACTTAAAGACCTGGGCATGTTTAGCCTGAAAAAGAGAAGGCTGAGAGGAGACATGATCAGGGCCATGTATAACATGTATGGGGAAGTCATAGGGAGGAGGGAGCAGGCTTGTTTTCTGCTACCCTGGAGACTAGGATGCTGAACAATGGCTTCAAACTACAAGAAAGGAGATTCCATCTGAACATTAGGAAGACCGTTCTGACTGTGAGAGCTGATAAGCAGTGGAACTCTCTGCCCTGGAGTGTGGTGGAAGCTCCTTCTTTGGAGGCTTTTAAACAGAGGCTGGATGGCCATCTGTCGGGGGTGCTTTGAATGTAATTTTCCTGCTCCTTGGCAGGGGATTGGACTGGATGGCCCATAAGGTCTCTTCCAACTCAATGATTCTATGATACTATGAAAATTGATCTTTTTGCAGGTAAACTATATGAACTTCACATTTAGACCTGGAAATCTTGTCTGATGTTTCAACAATGTGGCTATCTTATGGGGCCTTGCACTTCTAAGATGGGTTTTCCTCAGAAACCATTCCTGTCTTTGCTTAACTTCAGATCTTGTGTCTCTGTAGCTAGATCAGATTTCCACGTTTTGCAGGCCAAAGTTCTATGATTCATTAGTGAGCTAAGCTTCATTTGCTGGAACAGACTAGAGCAAACCTTCTGCAAATAGGAAAGGCCATTGACATTTTAATTGAGAATCCAGCCATGAAGAGGATTAAAAACAAAATTGCTATTCAGTATGGTATGAGCTAGAGAAAGGAGAGGATCCAGTGTATAAAAGGTGAATTAGAAGACAGAGGGTTAATGGTAGATTTGGGGTTGCTCATAATTGGTGTCTTTTGTAAATGACTTTGCAGACTTTGCTTCCAAAATTGAGTTTGCATTTCTTCAAATGACATCATTTAGGCCAGGCTGTCCTCTACAAAAATGCTGTACTACCTCCTAATAATCGTTACAATGTTATGTATATGAGGCCTCAATTTTCTGCTAGAGAACAAAAGCTACATGTAGAAGTCTGTGGAGTTTTTAACTAACATGTTCCTGAAATTCAACTAATAAGCATTCATGACAATTGCAAAAATAATTGGCTCATAATCAAAACCCGCAGCAGGAGACTTAAACATTTCTCAATTTATTTTTCATTGTGAAAAATAAGTGCAATCAATGTATTTGCGACAAATTTCAGTATATCTCGAAGTCTCTGACTTGGACCATTGTCGGGAGGAGAGAGAGAGAGAGAGAGAGAGAGAGAGAGAGAGAGAGAGAGAGAGATTGCCATACAGTAAAAGGCACTGCTCTTCTTGTTGACAACAAAGGTGGTATAGTTTATACCAGGGCTGTCCAACTTCTACCAACCCTGGGGCCTGATCACCGGACACTGATCAACTGGGGGGGCTAAGCTCCGCCCCTCCCCAGCTCCGCCCCCTCCCCAGCTCCACCCCCTCCCCAGCTCCGCCCCCTCCCCGGCTCCACCCCCTCCCCAGCTCCGCCCCCTCCCCGGCTCCGCCCCCTCCCCGGGTTCCAATATACTTACAATTACTATTTGCAGTATTAATTATAAAATTTAAAAACAAATTGAACTGAATGATTATAAAAGAATTTTAATGGGAACACTGAGGCCGATCAGCCTCCTTTACAAGGGCAGGAATGTCAACATCAATGTTTGTCGTTGCCAGCCGAAGAAGGTCGAACAATGAACTGTCGGAGAGAGAGCTCCTGTGACGATTCTTGATAAAGTTCATCGCCGAAAAAGCAGTTTCGCATAAATATGTGCTCCCAAACATGGAAGTAATTCGCAGCCCAAAGTCATGCAGATATGGAAACCGTGCAGTTGTAAGCAACTTGAAGAACTCGGCCCCCCTTTCAGGTCTGTTATGAAAGAACGCGTCACCCTGGAGATCACAGATCTCTAACTGTAGCTTGCTCGGTTGTCCTTCAAAGCTTGCTGTGACAGGGTTTGTAAACAGTGCTATGTTGTTCTTCATGCTTTCAAAATCAGAAAATCTCGTTTTGAATTCATCAATAATAGTCTGCAATTCAGGGCAAAATTCAGAGAAATCCAGGACTTCCTCACACTCCGACGCCAAACGACTGCAGCTGGCGAAGTGAGATAAGTCATTTTTTTCCAAAGTGGCATGGAAAAGTCTCAGCTTGTTTCTAAACCCATTGATGTGTGCCATTAGGTCAGACACCAGTTGGCCTCTTCCTTGCAGTTTTAAGTTGACTTCGTTGAGGTAGCCAGTAATGTCAGTTAGAAATGCCAGGTGACGTGAAAAATCCATGCTTGAAAGTTCTTCAAGGTTCTCTGATGGATATAACTCCTGCAGGAAAGAAGGGATTGCTTTTCTTAACTCAAAGAATCTCTTGAGGCAGTTTCTGGCACTAAGCCATCTCACTTGATTATACAGAAGCAGGTCTCCGTATTCTGCTTCAATTTCCTCCAGAAAGTTACGGAACTGCCGATGCATAAGAACCCTGTTGCCGCCTTTTATCTTGTTGATGACTTTTACTACTTTCTTTAGTGTCTCAGTTTGCTTCACAGACTTCCCACATAAAGCCTGTTGGTGAATAATGCAATGAAGTGCTGGGCATTTCAGTCCTTTTTCTCTCAGGCATCCAATCAATCCTGTCTTGGCTCCAACCATTGCCTTTGCACCGTCTGTAGCTATGACGGAACACTTATCAAAACCACCGACACTGTCGAACACTTTCATCACTGCTTCAAAGATGTCCCTACCCTTTGTTGTTGAGTGAAGAGAACACAGGGTAAGAAGCTCCTCTTTGATGTCAAAGTTTTCTGTGACAGTGCGAATGAAAATCAACAGCTGACTTGTGTCCGTCATGTCGGTACTCTCATCAAGGCACAAGGAGAAATAGCGGCATTTGTCAATCTTGCTGGATAGCTTCTGCTGTACGTGACTACCCATTTCTGTAACTCTTCGTTGGATGGTCTGATGAGAAACTGGAGTTGTCTCTATACTTTTAGCAGCTTTGGTCTCACCATATGCTTTTAGCATTGCAATAGCAGTCTTCTTATGAATGACGCCGTCAGTAAAAGGTTTCTTGGCTTTTGCAAGCTCAAGTGCCAATGCATATGAAGCATGCAAGGCATTTTCCTGATCAGTTTTTACTTGTGTAAACATACCAGTTTGTTTCTGGAGTTTGGATTTGAGTTCTGCAACCATCAGAGTTCTATCTTTCCCTTGATATTTACTGTATCTCTCTTCATGATTTGTGCTGTAATGCCTTTTGACATTATATTCTTTGTACACAGCCAAAACCTGCATACAAATCAAGCACTGTACTTTGTCGTTCTTATTGGTGACGAAATACTGGCTTTCCCAGCGTTCCTGGAACACGCGATTCTCACGGTCTATCTTCCGTTTCTTATTCATGGCTGGAAAATTAAATAACCACAATCAGCCATAGAATACCAATGGAAGAGAGGTTTACATCCAAGTCCCAGACACTTTCTGTCAAGGGAACCCTTTTTGAGCACTTTCCTAATTGTTATTATTGGCACCGAGATTGATGGAATTCATCAAGAAACTAGTAAACAGCAGTGTTACTGACTAATTTGAATTTGCTTTCTGCAACCGAACTTGCCTATCTCAGATTTGCCTTTGTACTCGTTAACGCGCTTGTAAAAAGCATGGGATGAGTCTTCCTGGGTCTTTGTTCGCAAAATAATGCAGAGAGAGATATGCAGAGATATAAATATGTATTTAAGAGTATATAAAAGCTCAATTACAAAGGTGAATCTTTGCATTACTACTCATAAGAGGCATGCATACAGTCCAATACAATCTTGTCCTGAGATAACATGCAGGGTGGGAATTCAAACGGGGCATGCATACAGTCAAATATAATCTTGTCCTGAGATAACATGCAGGGTGGGAATTCAAAAGGGGCATGCATACAGTCAAATATAAGTTTTTAGCGGCACCCGCACCCTCCCTGTCCCGTCTCCGCCCCCAAATTCCTAGTTGCATTATGAATAATAAAATAAATAAATAAAGCAATGGAACAGCATGATTATGGCTGCATGCAGGGAGCACTGATAGAGGCCAAAGACCACCATTATTAATATTTATATTCACCGAGGGGCTGGAAGCATGCATGGGACACTGATGGAGGCCATAGTGCACCATTACTAATATTTATATTCACCAAGGGGCTGGAAGCATGCATGGGACACTGATAGAGACCATAGTGCACCATTATTACTACTTATATTTACAAACCCTTCTCCCCCTGAAGCCCTAATAAAATACAGGTAATATTCTTCCTTCCCTCCCACATGCTAATATAAACACACTAATAAAATACAGGTAATATTCTTCCTTCCCTCCCACATGCAAATATAAACACACTAATAAAATACAGTTAATAGTCTTCCTTCCCTCCCACATGCAAATATAAACACACTAATAAAATACAGTTAATAGTCTTCCTTCCCTCCCACATGCAAATATAAACACACTAATAAAATACAGGTAATATTCTTCCTTCCCTCCCACATAAACACACTAATAAAATACAGGTAATATTCTTCCTTCCCTCCCACATGCAAATATAAACACACTAATAAAATAGAGGTAATATTCTTCCTTCCCTCCCACATAAACACACTAATAAAATACAGGTAATATTATTACCCCCTCCAGCCACCAAGCACATATAAACAAACCCCTCTTCCCCTTCAGCCCCCTGCTTCGGCCTACCTTTCCCAAAGTGCTGGACGCGGAGAGCAAGCAAGGCGGTGGCCGAGCGAGGCCGGGAGGCGATGGGGAGCGAGGCCGGGAGGCGATGGGCGAGCGAGGCCGGCAGGCGATGGCCGAGCGAGGCCGGCAGGCAGGCGGTGGCCTAGCGAGGCTGGCGAGCAAGCGAGCAAGGCTGGCGAGCAAGCGAGCGAGGCTGGCGAGCAAGCGAGCGAGGCGGCGACCGCGGGCGAAAAGGATCCAGGAAGACAGAAGGCGATATTTATTTACTGCAGGTCCCGCGAGACTACGCAAACTACACGGGATTTCGCCAGTGTTGACTGCGAAATCCCGTGTGAATTGCGTAGTCTCGCGGGACTTGCTCCGAACCCGGAAGTGATTTTTTTTAACAATTTCTATTTTTAATTAAAATAGGACCTGGGGCTGGGGGGCCGGATCCGGCCCAGGGCCGCCAATTGGACAGCCCTGGTTTATACTTTCAGTATTGCTCCTTCCCTATAATCTCAGTATAGATTTCACCTGTCAGAGAGAACCTCTTCTCTCTTCATAACAACCCTTTGTTTTTGTTTTTTTAATGGAAGTTACTAGGAGATGGCTCTGTCAGAAAGCTTATAGTTATTCCTGACCTTCCAGAACAGTGATGCTAGGAACTGGGCAAAAATGTAAATTTATCACTGAGTGGGAAGCAAGAAGCTTACCAAGGACTAACCGGAACATTGTGTGTGTGTTTGGAAGGTATCTCTATCTAGTTCTATCTCTAAGGAAGCAAAACAGCAACGAGAAGCCACTGGCAAAGCAGAGTCAATTACCCCAATCATAGCGAGAATTCAACATAATAACTACTGTATATTTAGCAAGAGGTTTGCTGGAAGCAGCTCATTAGGTTTGCAGATTCTTTCCCCATGATGAAGAAAAGGGTCTTATAGCCTCACACAAGTTGCACAGTCCACTAAGTTTTGCCCAGTGTCATTAAATCTGAGCTCCGTATTATCTGCAGTGGAGTTTAAAAGACACAAGGGCATGTCTTAGGACAGCAGACAAAGTGGAGAGGGTTTGTGGGAGAATTCAAATGACTTGACTAGTTTTTTCTCTTTTACTTCATTTGGGTTGCAGGGGATCTAGGGCCAACAACTAAGCTATTTCCTGTCTGATTAAATACCCCTGCCCAATATATGTGTCATGCAATAACTTTTCTGTCTTAAGAAGAGTATGAACCACCAAATATCCAAACAAGTATCTCAACATGAAAAAGCTTAGTTAGGATGCTTCCAGGTTGACATCTGGTATCACTGTTTATGAAAAGAAATGCAACTCATCTTTTGTTCTTTCCAATTAAAAAAAATTCTGAAGTTAGGAAAAATGGCAGAAACATTTAAAAAACACAAAACAATGGAGCACATATACACTAACAACATATTGTCGATTTTGATGACATCATGTTTCAACAATGCAGGGCAAATTAGAAATCTTAAACCAGGACAAGTAAAAGGGAGTATTCCAAAATCGGGATCACATTTAGCATCAGAATCTTAGGTGTAAACCACATTGTATGGCAGACAGATAAAGGAATGGACCCTCAAACAACCTGCACATGTGCACTGTAGTAGGGAAGAGTTGGGGGGGGGGGACCCCGAATCCTCCATGGCTGTGAAACTACACATACTGTGGATCCTGGAACAAGGTCAGAGCTCACCTCTGTACTGCATATAAGCACTGACCAGGATTCACGTTGGTTCCTGAGTTTTATGTGTGATCAGCTCTATCTTTGGATTGCTTCCTACTCAGCTGTTTTCATCTCAAATTAAGTTCTCATTAAGATCTCAGGCTCTGGCCAGAAATTACAAGTTTTCATGTGTCATCTCCAGCTGGGAGATAAGAATGCAGATTCTTCAGACTTAGTGGGGCTCATTTTCAGGCCAAAGAAAATAGTTGTATGCAAATCTCTAGTTCAGTTAGGAAAGCAGGCTTAATTCATTTGTTGCTGTAACTTGCAAACACTTTCCAAGTGTTGATGTATTTATTAAAAATTGAAAGAATATTAAGAATATTATTGTAAAAAATGGTCAAAAAACTTGTTTTTCAAGTGTTAAAAACCATGATGAAAAGAGGCCCGAACTGATGAGAACTTTCACAGTTCAGGATTTATTTTGCACAAAATTTGTATGAGGTTGCTCTGCATGGAAAACAGCATTTTCTGTGTAGAAAAGAATATATCAACATAACTATTTGTTACTTTGTAGAATAAGTTGGAGGTTTTTTTTTGCAGAGAAAGTCAGTAATTGGGGATTTGTTCTATATATAAACCTGTTTTGAAAAATATGAATGAGAGTAGTATATTTGCATTAAAGCAGAGTAATGAAATTGGCAAGGCAGTAGTTGAATAACAACCAGTCTCAAATTCACTTATCCACATAGAGGATATAACAGTAACACAATGATTGTGACAAAGCAAAATTTGCAAACATGGATGCTGGTAATTAGTATAGACATGTGAATACTGCTAACATATTAATATAGAAAACCTGCTTTAAGAATTTGGAAGCAGTGACAGCAATGTACTTGACACTCTCACTGACAGGATTCTGGCAATGGTACTCTTTTTTTTAAATAGCAAACAGATATGCAGCATCTGGTTTTATTCCTCATGATAGAAGCAGAATCAGCATGGAAGTGTCAGGCAGTCACTGCTTGTGGGTGTTTGCATCTTGAAAGCAGGTAGAATCTTGGGCAATCAGAGCTTATCTTTTCTTATTTCTGTGCAAGTCCCAGTAAGGTAGGACCACAACCTTTAAAACCCCTGCTCTTTCTGTAAAGAATTCATGTTTTTATTTCGTTTCATCCATATAGCCTACTCTTAGTCAATCAATAATAACCCTGGCTAAACAGAGTTTGTTCTAGAGCAGGGCTGTCCAACTTCTACAGGCCCAGGGGCCTGAATTCCGGTCACTGATGACCTGGGGGGCCGTAGGGTCTGCCCCCACCCCCACCCCAGCTCCGCCCTCTCCCCCAGTGCCCTCTCCCCTTATTTTTATTTAATATTAAATATATTTAATTCCATCCTCCCCTCTCCCCTTATTTTTATTTAATATTAAATATATTTAGTTCCATCCTCCCCTCTCCCCTTATTTTTATTTAATATTTTTATTTATTTTTATTTAATATTATATTTAATTCCATCCTCCCCTCTCCCCTTATTTTTATTTAATATTAAATATATTTAATTCCATCCTCCCCTCTCCCCTTATTTTAATGTATCCCATCTCCCCTTATTTCATCTTTAAATATATTTAATTTTATATTTAATACATGAGGGGAGATGGGGGGGAGGGAATGAGGAGCCCCCTGAGGAGCCCCCTGCTTCGGCCTACCTTTTCCAAATGCGCAGGATCAAGGAGTACCCAGACAACGAGAGAGGCGATGACCGACTGAGTCGAAGAAGGTCCTAATCGCGTCTGTGGGCCTCAGCGATCCAGTAGTAGAGTAGCCGAAGAGTATCGCGAGAATACGCAATCCACACGGGATTTCGCTGTCAACGCCGCCGTGATCTCGCATTGACAGCGAAATCCCATGTGGATTGAGTATTCTCGCGATACTTGCTCCAAACCCGGAAGTAGGTATTTTTTTAAAAAAATTATTTATTTTATTTTTTAATTTTTATGTTTTATTAAAAAGCTTAGGGGGCCGTAGGGAAGGGGCTGGGGGGCCTTATACGGCCCCCGGGCCGCCAGTTGGACAGCCCTGTTCTAGAGCTTAGAAAATGTTACTTTTTAAAAACTACAGCTCTCTGAGTCCTTCAGTGTTTTGCAAGATGTGGTCTCAAAAAAGTGATGTTTCAAGGGTTGCTTTTTTTTTGCAACCCTACTGATGCCTTAACATTAACTTGCACTACAGAGATCAAATTATGCCGGATACGTTACATGAAAAATCTTAAACTATGATGTAAATGGTAAGCTCCTAGATTCAAAACTCCATTTGGCTAGTGATTGACTTTGGACCAGTCACAGCCTCTCAGTTTACCTCACAGGTTTGTTGTGATGGTAAAAATGGAAAGGAGAACCATGCATGCCACCTTGGTCTCCTTGCAGAAAAGGAAATACGTGAATGAAACAAATCAACTTTGTAGAAAGTATATATGGGTAAAAACTTCATAGTCATCCCCTCTGTGAATATTTCACAGTTGTCTTGAGGAGTTATGGCTGTAATTTGTGTATCTCTATATCCTGATGTTAAATTTGTAGAGGAAGAGCAGTTAAGGAACAATTCCCTCACCCACCCTGCCATACAATATATGTATCCTCTGTGAATTAAATTTCTCTCTAGTATCTACTAAAAAAACAGGCAGAAGGAATGAAGCTTTGCCATTTTCCAATGAAAACTGTAAAACACTGATTGAAAAATCATTGCCTAGCTCCAGCCCAGATGTGTCAAGATATTAATCCACCCATCTTGACAAACTGCCCTTGAGTACCTGAACTTTAGAGCTATTAGTGCTGAGCGACGGGCGGACAGGCAGGGGAACAGCAAACTGCCAAATGGATGTGACAACAGTAAATGCACTCAAGAATAACCAGTTGAGAACAAAATGCATCCTTAATGCCTGCAACAGAAAAGGCTGTTTACTTTGCTGGCTGGGAGGAGTGGGGGCTAAGCAGAAATCAATGTGCTCCTCTCTGGCTCGTGGTCTTTGAAATGACTGGATAAATGGGAAAGCAAATGTGGCAAAAGATGAGCAGGAGGAGAGGGAATGGTATAAGATGGGTTCTGCTGCTGTATTAATGGTGAAGAGGTTATATTTAGGATGTGTGTGTGTGTGGGGGGGGGGGGATGGTGTGGAAAGGCAAAAACTGCATTACAGTAGCCCTGGAGGGGGATGCTAGCAAGATGGTGTTCGTGGATGCTGGGTTGTCCCAGGCTTACTTTTCACCAGATAATTTGCTGCTGGTGGTGATGGTGATTTTAACTTTCTCCGATTTTTACAAAAATCAATGACAATTTTGCTACATTTGAGAGCTGTTTAAAATTGCTTTAAGCCTGTCCTGAAGTTGAGGTCTTAATAAATCAAATACGTTTACATGGAATATTGGTTGAGGTCTCAATCTCTTTGTTCCTGTCTGTGTCCCATAGTAAACTGCCCATATAGTAATTCTAATTGGTTGGTTGGTTGAGAGTCCACTCTACAGCTGGAAAAAAGTGGTTTATATATTTTTCTTTTAAAAAGACAGTCCCTCTCCATGACCAGGAAAAACATGACAGAAAATGAAATGGGGAGTAGCAGTGCAGGGGAAAATAAGAGTAAGAGTCTAGTTTAAGATCCGTGGTTTCTCAGCACTAGAATGGCTACTGAGTGATGCCTATGAAAGAGATAAAGCCCCAAAGAGTTGGCTATTCGGGATAGTTGAGAGGGGCTGGGGAATGTTAGCATTCTAGATCAGTAGTTTCCAAACATTGGTTTTCTAAACATTTTGAACATTCATCCCAGAAGTTTCAGTCAGCTTGACTAACAGTCAGGAATTCTGGGAGAGAGTTGAACCCCAAAGCATCTGGAGAAGAGGACACAAATCTGGGAACCACCATTCTGATGTCTTGCTATCCTAATTGGCCACCCTGGCAAGGGCTCAAAGAAAGTTGCAATCCATTCATTCCCCAACAGTTGTTTCTAAATGTCTGTACAGCCCTAGTCCTGTGGCAGTTGGGAAAAAAGCAAAGCCTAATGCAGTGTTTCTCAACCAGTGTGCCGTGGCACACTAGTGTGCCGTGAGCGATCATCAGGTGTGCCGCGAGAAAAGCTCTCTGCCCCCCTTCCTTCCCCCCTCCTCCTGCCGAACTCCTGCTGCTTGGGAGAGGAGGAGGAAGGGCCGGGCGGCGGCGAAGAAAAAGAAGAAGGGACCGGGGCACTGTGGGAGAACTGAAGCCAGGGGGAGGGGCATGGCGTGGCCTGGCTCCACCCCCTCCCCGGCTTCAGTGCTCCCACAGCTTTGCCAGCCTTGAGGGGGCACTGCCAAGCCAGCGGTGGCAGAGCCAGCACAATGCTGGCTTGGCACTGCCCCCTCAAGGCTGGCGAAGCTGTGGGAGAACTGAAGCTGGGGGGAGGGGAGGGGCGGGTCATGGCGTGGCCTGGCTCCTCCCCCTCCCCCAGCTTCGGCACTCCCAGCAGCTGCTCCCAGTGTCATTTTGTGTCATTTTGGTTGGTGGTGTGCCCCCGGATTTTTTAAATGTTAAAAGTGTGCCGCGGCTCAAAAAAGGTTGGGAAACACTGGCCTAATGATGCTTGCATCAATAAGAGGTGATGTGGAAGTCATCTTTAAATATTTGAAGGGATGCCACACAAATTGGTGGTCCCTGGACAAGTTCTGGTCCCTAAACTGCTGGCAAATTTCCAGGAAGGAAAAAATGTCCTCACTGGCATCAACTATATTGCTGGGTGCTGGCATATCGGAAGAAAGTACTGTAATTGCTGATCTTTGCATATCAGAGAGCTGGGAAAGCATTGATCTAGAGAGGAGAGAGCAAACTAGTTGGCTGTTGTTCTGTAAACTAGAATACAAACCAATCTGTTCAAATTGCAAGAAAAGAGATTCCAGATACATTTTAGAAAGATGTTTTTCCTATAATAGCTGTCTGATACTGAATAAAATGTATCAGGACATGATGGATTCTCTTTCTTTTAAAGAGAAGTTGGATAGCCAGGGATGCAACTACATTGTATAATTAATGCAGCTTAAGATAAATGTAGTTTTATGAGCTCTTTACCTTTTTTTTGCCAAAGAGTGCTGGTACCTCACCAAACTTCAGATTCAGGATTCCATATTAGTGAGCCATGGCAGTTAAAGTGCTGTCAAACAGCATTAATTCCATGTAGTTGCATCCCATATCTCTAGAATGTTTTTATTGTGTGTTACCACCATGGCATGGGGTTGGACTAGATGCCTTGGAGCTCCCTTTCAGCTCTCTATTTCTTTGAGAACTGCTGGTAACTCTGTGTCCCCCCCCCACACACACACACTTTTTCAGGGTGACAATATTTTGTCTGTCTAGCTTAGCCTGGCCTACTCCAACTAACACATTATCCTCAGGGAGAGGACAGAAAGTGCTTTCTTCTATTTTGAACCTTGCACAAAAACCTCTGGGTCTGGACACCAAGCAGCCAGCAATGACATTGGTGTTTCAGCTTTGTTTATCACAGCAACTTGCATGTAGGAATTAACCGGAGTCCGCACCCTTTTCTCGCTTCTCCCTGCATGGGCTGTGCCAATCAGTTCCCTGAGGTTTTGCTATTAATCATTTTGATTCTTATGCAGACGTGATGTTTTGGAGTCACTCAAACACCTTTCCAGCAATTTGCCTTCTCTTTTCTCCAGGAGGGGCCGAAAAGTTAATTACACTGTCTGTTTCAAAGTCAGGAAAAAGGCCTGCCATCAACTCCTCAGTGTTCTTGCTCCCATCAATGAGTGAGCACACAGTAGGGGCAGCTGGATCTAATTAGGAGTCGGAAACCCTGTGGTTTCAGCAACAGCTGCTCAGGAATGGATAATGGCAGTAGCTCCCAACACAGCCTGCTTGCTTGTGGTAGAGCAATTTTAAAAAATAGACCTTCTTGTCTTTTGGAGACAAGGCTTGCTGAACAAGTACTAACAGGAACAAAGATATCACTGTTAGTATGACTACCCGGAGGAGTTCCAAATTATATTGTTTGCTATTATATTGCTTTAATCCCAACTATGACCTAGGTTCACTATTTTCAAAAGTCCTGAGAAGTTTTTTTTAAGCCAGTTGAAGGAAAGGCTTCACATCTAGTTAGAAATATAAAATGGGTAAATAATTGAAGTGTATATTGATACCACTCTGCCTTGTTTATTTATAATTGTTATACCCTGCTCTTCAGCTACAAAGGCTTGTTGTTGTGTGACTTCAATTTTTAACTTATTTCAACCCTAAGGAAAACGTTATCATGGTTTTCTTGGCAATGTTTGTTCACCAGGGGGTTGGTTTTGCCTTCTTATGAGGCTTACAGGGAATTGCAGTCTGAAAGAGTAACTTTTCTTGTTACCTATTGATAACCTTCTAGACTCCATGTGAGATCTTATTTCTTTAGGAATGTATTTACAATGGAGTAATAGAAAATAACACTTTTCGCACAATTTGGTAATGATTCATTATATCTGCTTCTAAGAAAACATTCCCAAACTGGTCACCATTCTTATAACTTAAACAGTGGGTAAATCCAATTTGATCATCTCAAAATGCTCCAATGTCGCTAAAACTTACATCCCAAGTATTATAACTTTTAATATTTTTTCTGTTTTAATGCTCATTTTAATGCATTTACTTAGTTACTCTTGTTCATACACTTTGTTACGCTTCTGAATTGATATGCTAATTGCATATTTTCCATATGACTTAATTGTAGTAAAACTTTTTTTAAAAAAAACACAAGTAAACAATAAAAGTACATTGTCTATTTAAAAGAGATAGCCAAATGTGTGTTGCTGGAGAATGAATGTGCTCAGTCTTATACAGGGGGTGCAAAATAAAACATGATCTAGTTGCTTGCTGACCCTTATTGTAAGTCATATGCCTTATTTGAGGGTTGTAAACCTTTTCCTTTTGCTCCCTCTCAACATTCATGGCAACAAAACCCCATGATAGGTTGGTCTTAGAATCACCATAAGTCAGAAAGATTTAAAAGCATGCAGTACCAATCCTCTTACAAGCTCTTTCTTATAAAGCTTTTAGACAAAGCTGTAGAAATACAGCAGTTGTTGCGTACTGATGGAAGAAAAGCAACTAGGTTCCCTGGAAGCAGAATTACAGAGGCTAGAGGCCACCATAGAAAAGACCTTATGCTGTGTCCCAATACTTGTGCTTCCAAAGGTGGTGGGGTGATAGAAGGGCTCCTCATGTGAGTCTCAGGGCCTTGGAGATATTGTCCATCCTATAGCCTTAACCAAAATCAAATACAGCTTTATGTGCCATTAATGCAGTGATGTAATATGTGGAAGAGTCCAAGAAATGGATGAATTAGACTATTCCTGACTAAACACTTAATTCAGAAGCACAATTTAATGCTTACATACATACAAGATTTATTATGGTCAATGACCAGCATAAAAATGTACAAACATCAGGGTACACACACATGTACAAACACATGTACACAAATGTACAAACACCAGGGTACACACAAGCAAAGTTTAAAACCCAATATTGAATAAGATAGTTAAAATGGTATTAAACATTTAAATGCTAAAATGACAATGGTAAAACCGAAATAAATATTGCAACTTTCTAAGACTGTGACAGCATCTTGCGCTAACAAGCTATTGCTGCTGCGCCAAAGCTGGCGACCCTAACCGTGACTTTAGGGTGTTGGTCAGACAGGAGATAATCTATATAAAACCTTACATAACCTATATAAAACTCTGGTAGACTTTCTAAAATTGGATTTATAAAATGTTTACGAAGATCATGGTAAAAAGAGCAATACAACAAAACGTGCTCCACAGTTTCCACTGTCTCTGCCTCACAGGGACATAGGCATTCATTGTATGGTACTTTGTTGTATCTTCCCACCAATACAGCAGAAAGGAGTATGTTGAATTTAGCCAAAGAGAACGCCTTCCTATGTTTTAATGCTTGTATCCTCCAGATGTGTTGGTGTACAGTTTCCTTCCAAAAATAATGTTACTGTTCCCCAACTATATCCTTTTAACCAAAGTTGCATTTCTTTTCTGCACGTGTTGCACCTGCAGATTCACATCCAGCTGAGTTGTTTGGAGTTGTGAAAGGTTTAACTCGCGTACCTTCCTCTCTGAACCAATTGTTAGAACCTTCATGCTTTCAACAACCATTTTGCAAAAAAAAAAAATCTTTTGCATAAGAGATGCTTAGATGTTGTCATTTTAGCAGAGACTAACTGGGGAGTTCTGCAACTCTGTATGAGGGATTACACTAGATCAGTTTCAGTTGGTGAGTACTATGGACAAGCTACTGGGACAAGTAAGGAAGACAACCTGCTTTCTTGATCCCTATCCCTCTAAGGAGGAACTACAATTAAATCTCAATCAATAATGTAGTATGCTGTATGTACATATGACTTGTGTTGTAGTAGAGCCTGAGGCTCTTGCTACTCCTGGTAGTAGAGAGTTGGGTGGGGCTGATTCTTCAACATCTAGCAGTAGCTTTTAAGTGGTGTCTGCCGTGACAACTTGTAAGCCACTCTGAGTCCCCTTTGGGGCGAGAAGGGCGGCATATAAATGTTGTAAATAAAAAAATCTCAAATACAACAAATTATTAATGCATTTCTCAGGGAGGGGAGCTTTCCATTCTATTTAAAAGAAGCAGTAGTTAGATTGCTTCTGAAAAAGCCATCTCTGGATCCCCTGTACCTTAATAATTACAGAACAGTCTCTAATCATCTTTGGGGGTGGGGGTGGGGGAGGATTATTAAGAAGGCAGTTGCTCTCCAACTCCAGGCAATCTTGGATGACACATCCGTACTCTAAGGTTGGACTTCTGCAGTGCAGGCATGTAGCCAGGGGAGGGGCTAAGGGGGCTTCAGCCCCCCCCCCAAATTCTCAGGGTGGTCCGCGAAAAGGCCTTACTGGTACATTATTTAAACTGTTATGTTTATTCATATCATGATCTGATCACCAAGCTCATTATATCCCACATTAATGGGGTTATTGGGATAACAATACAAAAGGTTTGCTAGTGTAGACCCTCTTCCACCCAGTCTCAGCCCCGAATCAAAATCCTGGCTACGGCCCTGCTGCAGTGTATCAAGTTTGGAAACCCCTGTTGATTCAAAATACGGCAGCCAGATAGGATACAGGAACATCTAAGAATGAGCATTTTACACCCATACTAAAGTCACTCCACTGGCTGCCAATTAATTTCTGGGCAAAGAAGGTCTTGGTTTTAAATCCCTAGATGGTTTGGGTCCAACTTGCCTATACAATCGCCTTTTCCCATACAATCTGCCTCAAACACTTAGATCCTCTGGGGGCATCTCTCCATCCAGCTAGTACTCAACTGGTAACAGTCACCTAGAGGGTAAAGATCACCTAGAGCCTTTTCATTGGTTACTCTAAGATCATGGAACAACCTGCCAAAAGAGCTCTGACAGTTAAATAAGTTGTCGTAATTTAAAAACCGTTTAAAAATCTATCTCTTCCAGTAGACCTACCCAGACAGTTTTAATCATGATGTTTAAACTCGTGCCCTGTGTTTTAGTCTCTGTTCTGTATATTTTAATACGTATTTTATAAAAATATGTTTTAATTTGTATCGCTATAGAATTACATTTAATGTAATATGTGTATTTATAGAATCTTTACAATGTTTATGTGCTTTAACTATGCTGTAACCTTCCTCAAGGCGTGAGGTAAGAAATGTGATTATGATGATGATGATTATTATTATTCCAGTGCAACTCTCCTAATGTAACCCAACAGCTTTTTCCTCCTCCACCGCTTGTATCTTGGTCACCTTGAAACAAAGTGTCCTCTCTTTCTTTCCATGGGTCTGAAACATTTTGAGAATGTTTTTCACTCTTGATGTACTGAAATAATGGGAATGGGATTGATGTTCGCTTTTTATAGAGAAACTTATTTCTAACAGTTTCCCTTTTTGTGAGTCTAATTGCTTTAGGTTCACCAAGAATTCACAGGCAATTGCTTTCTTGCTATTGCTGATATTGTAAGCACTTTATATTCAGGGTTGCTGACCTGAATCTGTTTTCTCACACAGTAATTTTGTAGCCTTGTGGAGCTTAGAAGAGCTGACAGGGATGGGAGAGGCAATATCCATCAGTTAGATTGCCGACATTTTGCTTTGCGTCCTTTCAAAGCTAAATTTGGTGGTGGCGGTGGAGAGAATATTATTATTGATAGGAAGCTGAAGTCTGAACAATTCTGTGTATTCTAGTGATGAAAAACATTCCAAACTGTCTTACTGTAACACTAGATAAATAATCTAATCTAATAAATTTCTACCATGCCATCGCCATCCAATCCAGTTTTTGCTGTGTGTGTGTGTGTTTGTCTTCAAGTGGACTGTTGACTTATGGTGACCCACATGGATTGCACAGGGTTTTCTTAGGCAAGGAATGCTCAGAGGTGGTTTTATCAGATTCCCCATTTGAAATATAGACTACAGCCATTCCCCAAGTTACAAACATGATAGGTTCTGTATGTTTGTTATTAAGTTAAATTTGTATATAAGTTGGAACGGGTACATTTTTTAAGTGTAGCTCCAGCTGAAGAAAGATATATCTATCCAGCCAAAGATAGGTAGATAGATAAATACCTTTCAATGGCATAGGGAAGGGTTAACACCCCTGTGGTTTTTGTTTTGCTGTCTGTGCCCCTGTTCAAAAGATTTCACCCCACTTTCTGTCCCTGTGATCATTGGTGATAGAGCATCAGTTGAGACACCTTTTCCCCATTTGAACTCTTCCAGGACTGAATTTTCCTTCTGAGGGGTAGATTTCTCTCACTTACTGTTGTTGCAGCCCAGCCCCGTTCTTAACCATGTTTGTTTGAAAGTCAGATTTAGTCTCCCTAAATCAAGTGCTAATCATACCATTCTCACTATATAACAAATTCAGATTCACATCACTTTTACTGACATGGTTCAGTGCTATGGAATCATGGGAGTTAGTTTTACAAGGCCTTTAGACTTCCCCACTCTCCGTTGGCACCCCCTTGTTGTGGGGGAGAGGCTTGCGTACCCTAATGAAGTTGTGAGCTATGCTGGCGGTGGCATAATAGCCACTGGTAGGGCTTCCCATGCCAGACAGGTCACAACCAAAGGGTCTGACAAAGAGCGTCAAAGGGCAGAATGGGCTCTCTAACCTTTTGGCAACCATCCTAGGAGAAGGAAAACTCTGATTTCAAACCTGGGCAGATTGTGCTCGTTTAACCCTGTAAGGTCAACCATCTAAGAGAAGAAAACTTGAACCAAACCTACGACTTGAGGACCTCGCTGCCACCATCCCAGCTTGCTAGGCTCCGGCAGACAAACCTTTGGTTTAAAGGGTGAGGCCAGTTCTGTGCACGCTGTGCTCCAATAGAAGAGTCCATTGCACAGGCTCAAATGACACATCCAACCTCCAAATCATCAATGCGCTTGTAGAAAGTGTGGGATGAGTCCTTCCTAAATCTTCATTCGTGAAGAAAAGCCAAGAAGAAGAAGAGACTTCCCCGCTAAACAGTGGTGACGCCTCACCAAACTACAGCTCCAATAGCATTGAGCCATAGAAGTTACAGTAATGTCAAACTGCATTAATTCTAAGGCATAAGTGCAGCTTCCGTTGTTGAATATGTATAAATAGGTAAAGCAATACATATATAAAGTTTCTTTATCCAGCTAGTTTATTCTCTTTGGGATTGACAATTGAATTTAAAAAGAAGAAAATATAAATACTTGCCCCAAATAACTAAAATCTGATGAGTGAGAGAATAGTCATGAACAAAGCAAGCTGAAAATATAGTAAAAGTAATTCCACATACTTCAAGCTTCATTTGGTCAGTGATAATTTTGCGGTTAAAGGATTAAGCACCAGACTCTTTGATAGGTTTGGAGCAAGGAAGCATTTTCACATCTTGATTCAGAATCTATTTTGAACAAGAACATGTGAAAACAAATCGATCACCAAAAATTCCAATAGCACTCATCCCCTTTTGACTGTGCTTCTTAAATCTAATGTCCTATTTGCATGACCTGGGTGGGTAAGTAATGGTTCATTTTAAAAAAACATAAACTTCATGAAGCTGGCGATTGGACAAGGAATTCCCTTACTCTCACACAAAATATAACCTCTGCACTGCTTGATAGAGATTCTTTACCTCTTGTCGCACTAACCAATCATTACACATTTCAATTAAGACTATTAAAATCCTGATTCTGTCTTCTTTTATGTGCATCTTCATATATGTGTGCTGTTTCATTTAAATTTGAACTTGTGATTTCAGATATAGAACTATCTAACTGGTAATATGGAGTAAAAGTAATATTAGGTAATATGGAGTGAAAGTAATTCATATTTGCCTATTTATTAAGCAAGAAGAATTGAAAGGTGTATGGTATTTCCAACACTAAAGAGAGCAGGCATGAGCAGGCAACTTATAAGGTGTTGTAAATTTAAGCAGTCTGGCTACAGCCAGGAAATTCAGAAGACATTTACTTCTTGGGAGGAGAGCAATGACCAATCTCGATAAAATAGTGAAGAGTAGAGACATCACACTGGCAATGAAGATCCGCATAGTTAAAGCAATGGCATTCCCCATAGTAACCTATGGATGCAAGAGCTGGAACATAAGGAAGGCTGAGCGAAGGAAAATGATGCTTTTGAACTGTAGTGTTGGAGGAAAATTCTGCAAGTGCCTTGGACCACAAGGAGTTCAAACCAGTCCATACTCCAGGAAATAATGTCCGACTGCTCACTGGAGGGAAGAATATTCATGCCAAAGATGTACTTTGGCTTGAAGAAGATGATAATGCTGGGGAAAATGGAAGGAAAAAGGAAGAGGTGCTGACGAAGGGCAAGATGGATGGATGTTTTCCTTGAAGTGACTGGCTTGACCTTGATGAACCTGGGGTGGTGTCAGCCAACAGGGAGCTCTGGCAGGGACTGGTCCATGAGGTAACAAAGAGTCGCAAGCGACTGAACGGATAAACAACAACGAAGTTAAGCACCTCTGTTTGCATTTTAAATTACTTCTTTCTAACAGGTGGTTTGATTTAGGTGTCCCCTAAAAGGTTATTTTGAGACATCTATACTAAATCTCTACCCGCCATGCACAAAACCAAGAAGCCAAGGCAAGGAAACTCTTGATCCTGTTATATTTGATACCACATGCCTTGCTATTGGTCTCTATCTACCTTCCCTTTTTAAATTAGTGGTATAAAATGTCAAAGATAGGGGAGAGGGTGGGAAAGTGGAATAGTGCAGTTTGCAGTGAAGCACCTTTGTTGAATTTTTCTCTTCAGCTGCATAACTTCCAGCATTTCACAGATGAAAACCTGGATATATGTAACCAAGCAATACCAAAATGCGGTGAAGACAGCAAAGATTATTAATGAGAAGAACATACAAACTTTGAACTCAGTTTGCAGGAACCTCAGTGAATATATAAAGGGTTGGCTATGGAAGTGAACATAGGACAAAGGGGGACAGTGGGTGGAGGAGAAGACAAAGAGAAAAACAGACATCTGTAAAAGTAAGATGATGGAGGATTCATTGGAACTGTCTCTGCCAAATCATGAGAACTGGTGGGCATGTGTCTGTACTTGTGGTGAAGCAGGGAATGTGTGTGGATTGGTGGTTTTCCATCAGGCAGTTAATAATATTATATTGTACAGAAGGTGAGAGAATGCTTGTTCGTTCATTTATTTATTGGGTGTATGCAGCACCTCTTGGTGAAAAAGTCTTTTTAATTACCATTAAATTTGACAAAATACTCTCAGAGTAAAAAGGTATTTGCTTTCTGAAGAAAAGGCAACAGGGAAGGGACCAGCCTAGCCTCTCTCCATGGAAATGTCCCCCAAAAGATGCTCTCTTGCAGTAGACAGAAATGCCCCCTCAAAAAAACTTTCCCTCTCGACAGGAAAACATAGTGATCCTGATAATGTTCTTCCTCAGATGCTGGAACAGTCTGGCCAGCCTAAGGCATTATGGCCTTTGCTTGGATGAGCAGAGAATTGCATTTGATGTTCTGCCTCAGGCAACATTTCTTTGAGTGGCCCTGGCAGTAGCTGTTGATACTTCTGTAAAGAGTTTATTTAAGCAAAGAAGGCAGCCAAGTAGCTGCAATGGCAGAATAGAAAAAAGTATATTTTGGCATGAAGGAGGGTAAGCAATAGACATGTAGAATAGAGCTTTCATTAGGATGACCAGTTCCAGCAAATCTAAGGGTCAAGTTTTTTTAACATTGTTTGTGTTTTTAAATACATTACAATCGTACCCTCGGTCTGCTTCTGACACGATAAATAAATGAAACCACCACAGAAAGGTAATAAGAACATAAGAACATAAGAATATAAGAAGAGCCATGCTGAATCGGGCCTCAGCCCATCTAGTCCAGTATTCTGTGTCACACAGTGGCCCACTAGTTGTACATGGGGATCTCTAGCAGAAAGGAGGGCAAAACCCTCACCTGCTCCCGACCCCCCACAACCAGTACCCGGGGAAAATCCTGCCTGCCTCCATCAACACAGAGGTGGCACTTGGATGTCCATTTCAGTAACTACTGATTCCCTTGGTATCCATGAATCTGTCTAATCCTGCCTTGAAGCTGTCCAGGCTGACCGCTGTCACAACCTCCTCTGGAAGTGAGTTCCATAACCCAATGACCCTCTGGGTGAAGAAATATTTCCCTTTATTAGTCCTAACTTTCCTACCTTGGAGCTTTAGGGAGTGCCCCCTAGTCCTAGTGTTGTGTGACAGAGAAAATATTTTTTCTTTATTCACCTTTTCTATCCCATGCATGATTTTATACACTTCGATCAAGTCACCTCTTAAACGCCGTCTTTCAAGGCTGAAAAGACCAAGGCGTTGCAACCTGATTTCATAAGGGAGCTGCTCCATCCCTTGGATCATTTTTGTTGCCCTTCTTTGTACCTTTTCCAGTTCCGTTATATCCTTCTTGAGGTGCGGTGACCAGAATTGTACACAAACAACATCTCAGGCTTGGCCAGATTGATCACCAACAATGGTCCACCCTGGCCTCACATCGGGAGGCATGGAGAAGCACTATCCACAATGCTGCGGCCTCTTTCGAGAAGACACGCCGAATGGGTCTCGAAGAGAAACGACAACGCAGAAAGAACCGCAACTTGGAAAAAACATCACCCAAGGAGACTTTCTGCTGCGCTTTCTGCAACCGAACTTGCCTATCTCAGATTGGCCTTTTTAGTCATCAACGCGCTTGTAAAAAGCGTGGGATGAGTCCTTCCTGAATCTTCGTTCGCGAAGTAATGCCGAGAGAGATATCCTTCTTGAGGTGCGGTGACCAGAATTGTACACAGTACTCCAGATGTGGCCTCACCATAGATTTGTAGAGAGGCAATACAACATTTGCCGACCTATTTTCGATTCCCTTCCTGATCATGCCAAGCATAGAATTTGCTTTTTCACTGCTGCAGCGCACTGGGTTGACATCTTCATTGAGCTGTCCACCAAAACCCCAAGATCCCTTTCCTGGTTTGTCTCAGAATGCTTTGATCCCATCAGTTGATAAGTGTATTTGGGGTTCTTTGCCCCGATGTGCATGACTTTACACTTGTTTAGGTTAAAATGCATTTGCCACTTTGTTGCCCATTCACTCAATTTCGAGAGATCTTTCTGGAGCTCTTTACAGTCAGTTTCATTTTTAACTACCCTGAACAGTTTAGTGTCATCTGCAAACTTTGCTACCTCACAATTTACTTCTACATCCAGATCATTTATGAATAAATTAAAAAGTAACGGTCCTAAAACTGAACCTTGGGGTACGCCACTTCTCACCTCTTTCCATCCAGAGAAGTGTCCATTTATTACCACCCTTTGTTTCCTACAGTTTAGCCAGGTTCCAATCCAGGACAAGACCTGTCCCCTGATTCCATGGCTGAAGAGCTTATTTAGGAGCCTTTGGTGAGGGACTTTGTCAAAAGCCTTTTGAAAGTCAAGGTAAACAATATCGACTGGGTCCCCTTTATCTATGTGTTTATTTACACCCTCAAAGAATTCTATCAAGTTAGTAAGGCATGATTTGCCTTTGCAGAAACCATGTTGATTTTCCTTCAGCAATGCCTGTTCTTCTATGTGCTTGGTAATCTTTTCTTTAATAATGGTTTCCATCACTTTGCCTGGAACTGAGGTTAGACTAACTGGCCTATAATTTCCTGGATCACCCCTGGATCCTTTCTTGAAGATCGGAGTTACATTTGCCTCCCTCCAGTCCTCGGGTACAGTGCCTGATCTTAGAGAAAGGTTATATATTTTGGGCTAGAATTTTAGCAATTTCACACTTGAGTTCCTTAAGAACTCTGGGGTAGATGCCATCTGGCCCTGGTGATTTGTTGACATTTAGTTTAGTAAGGCATGTGAGAACATCTTCCTTGTTTATCTCTATCTGGTTTAATTCATTTAATTCCCTCCCTGAAAAAACTGACTCAGCTGCAGGCATATGTTGTCTGTCCTCCTGTGTGAAAACGGAGGCAAAGAAGTCATTTAGCCGCTCAGCAATCTCCTTGTCTTCACTTATTGTCCCTTTCTTACCATTTTCGTCAAGTGGCCCAACTGCTTTTCTAGTTGGGTTTCTGCTTCTGATGTACTTAAAGAAGTTTTTGTTATTTTTTAAAATGTTCTTAGCTATATGTGCCTCAAAATCTCTCTTGGCTTTCCTGACGGTTTCTTTGGATTTAGTTTGCCAGAGCTTGTGTTCCTTTCTGTTCTCCTCAGTAGGAAGAGCCTTCCATTTTTTAAATGAGTTTTTCTTCTTTCCAATCACATCTTTTACTTCATTTGTAAGCCATACTGATGTCCTCTTGGACTTTCCCGGCCTCTTTCTTATTTTAGGAATGCATTTTAGTTCGGCTTGTTTTAAGGTATTTTTAAACAGTTTCCAAGCATTCTGGAGGGATTTGATTTTTTTTACTGTTCCTTTTAGTTTGTTCTTTACTATTTTTCTCATTTTGGTGAAATTCCCTTTGTGAAAATTTAAGGTCTCTGTGTTAGTTTTCACTGACATTTTGCTATCCAAACTTAAGTTGAAGGTTATTGTGTTGTGGTCACTATGGGCTCAGTTACAAGGACATCTTGAACGAGATCTTGTTCATTAGTTAGCACTGCGGTGCACTGTGGGATATCAAAGCCAAAATGGCTAAAGTGAGGCCATTGTACTTTCAGTGTACTATGAGATAAGACACCAGGGAAGAGAGAAGCAGTAGAAAAAAGAGCAACACCAGAATACAAGGGGATTGGCTTAATCTAAGAAGCTTCAACTCTGAGTTTGCAAGACCTACAAAGAACTGATGATAACAGGGTTTCTTTGGGGTCTCTCATTAACAGAGTCTCAATAAGTCAAAGCCGATTTGATAGTAATTAAGCAGAATGACAGTTTTTTAATGTTGAACAATTGGGGGGGGGGTCTGTTTGAAAAGTGAATTGACATGATTGGAGCCTTCCAAATATAGTTGTCTAGGAATACTAGGTGGGTAGAAAAACAGCCTTGAGAGAGGCACACTTTTTCCGTGTTTGCCTTACATTTTAGATAGTATATTGAGATAAATTGTGCTGCTGAAAGGAGTTTCATAGGTAAGATACAGAGGAGTAGCACATGATTTTCAAAAGGCATGAGTTTTTTTAAAAGGCATTAAACCATTGTCCATTTCAGATTAAATGATATGGAGATAATGGTCCGTGTGCATCTACTATAGAATTTCATTTTATTTTTGTGAGAAAAATAAGTATACTCCAGGATGTTAGCCTTTTTAGATAAAAATATGATCTGTTAGGAAACTCCCTCCCACAGCAGAAGTAAAATGCCTCAGTTTTAGTACATCCCTGGTCTTTAGTAAAGGACAAACAGGCAACATCAAATTTCAAACTAAAGAACTGTACTAATTGCTTTTAGAATGTCCATGCACTTGGAAGAAGTTACAGCCTGACCAACTAATGAAAAGATTAGTTAAGAGGAAGAGATCCAACAAACTTTGAGTTCACCATATCGGTGAGAACAAAAATAGTAACTAGAGAAAGGGCAGGGCTTTATATGATTACTGAACCTAGAAGTTTCTTGATCTGGTTACTTAGATACACAAAGCATTCATGACAATGAACTGCAATATATAGAAGAACAAATGAGGAAACTTGAGTTAAGATCTAAGGATGAGTATAGGTTATAGAAGTCTTTGTACTATCTAAAATCTCCAGTTGCTGAAACAGCATTGAAAGGGTGGATGTGTGAGAGAGAATGCTTGAATTCCAAACATATTATACCTCCTTTTCCCCCACCCAGAACCCATGGTGGGTTACACAAAATTAAAAACAAAATATAATTAAAATCTTTAAAATATCAAAGTTTTAGAAACGTATCATATTAAAATACAATTTGGTGGTCGCTGCTGAAAAGGCTTTCTGCCTTGTTCTTACCAATCATGCCTGTGGTGTTGGTAAAACTGTGAAATAAGCCTCCTTCAAAGTTCTTATAATTCAGGCAGGGTCATAGAGCAAGTATCATCTTTCAGATAGCCAATACCCAAGACTTCTAGAGTTATATATGTCTTAGTGGATAATGGTAAATAATCACATTAGGTATATGCCATTGTTAGGAACAGAGGGAGCATAATTCTCAGTATCAGTTGCCAGGGAGCAGATGTATGTGAACATCTGCTGGACCATTATGTGGAACAGGATGTTGAATTGGACAGGCCAGGTCTGTAGAATGTGTGACTGACCAGCTGCTGTCAGACTGCAGGTCCTCCCAGCTACCATAGCTAATGTTGACAGATGATGGGAGCTGTGATCCAACAATATCCCCACCCTGGTTTATGTAATTCACCATCCTGGAGATAGGTCTTTGGTCTGATTCAACAGGTCTCTTCTAATGCCTTTCTATCAAGCCAAACTGTGGGGTTCCATGAATACTAACATTTTGAAAACATTTGTTTGTCTGAATTCATATTTGCTGTGGAGTAAACCTGGGGCTTAGGCAATATTACAGTTTCGTTCTTCCTTTACAGCACTGTCCTGTATGCATCCACCCAAGAAGGTAAATCCTACTGAATTTGATGGGATCTGTTACCATACTGAGTATGTAGAGTACTGCAGCATTATAGTTTGACACATGCTTAGGTGAAATGATTTGAAATGACATGTCCTTGCTCCAGGGAGTTGAAGACTTAAATAGCAACAGAAGAAGGGAAAAGTTGTCTTCTGGGTAATTTTGCTAACAATCTGAGAGAGTTTCTACTCATTGTGTGGTTGTCACATTTGGTGCTTGGAATGATGACACCGCCTTCTCCTTTTTCACAACACAATGCAAATTACTTAGTTCATTGGTTTCCTTAGACACAGGAGTTCATCAGTCATGAAACCTCCCAGATTTCTCCATTTATCTTCTTGTCAGGACAAATGATAATGCCCAAAGGCTAGCAGGATAGTGATGGACTGCTATGACAAATGGATGATCACCCTAAACTATCAGAAACTTAATGTGGGTAATAATATGAATCAAAATCAGAGTTCCTCCTGCCAAGTTTTGGAGCTAATAAGATGATTCCCTCTCCTTCATTTTTTGTGGAGTTGACGGTGGGCTTATTTAACTGTCAAGAAGGAACATTGCTTACTCCCCATAATTATTTCTGTCTTATAAACCTGCCTTTTACTAATATTTTGGACTTTCTGGAGCCAAGGGACTAAGCGGTCAAATCTTACCACCATACCACTGACTTTGACAATCATAAAATGACTGAATGTCTCAGTCAAACTCAAAAAGTGCAGAGCACACTCAGGGGCTCCCACAGCAATATCATCCAACAGGGAGGAATGATGGGGAGTGCTTCTGAAGCCCACCGGCATCTGCTGCCCGAGATGGTTGTCTCATTCTGCCCAATGTTAGTACTGCCCTTGATTGTAGGTGTGAATGCTTTGAATGTGATGACAATGAGCACATGTTTGTGAGGCCTTTGAAAATTCTTGCTCACTGGCAATTGTTGAGAACCATAATGTGTTTGAAAGTTTTCCTTATTAGCTGGCTCTTTACTAATCTGTGCATTCCCTTAGGACTAATTTACAAAACTCTGGTAAAATGTTAATGCATCACTGCTGTCTTATGCTGAACTCTCCTTTTAAATAACTGTTATTGAAGTATCAACAGAAAAAAGTCTATATATATATATATATACACGCGCGCACACACACACACAGATTCCTACGTATAAGCTGAAGAAAATATTTTCTCTGACATAGCTGTCTTATTGGCATACAGCTAGCAATTTGTCATAGAAGAAGGTTGTTATTGTCAGGTAGTTCAGTGCAAATATTTCTAACTCACACATGTCTAGGCTGTTCAGAACAAGGTTAGGTCATTGCCACAGTCTTGTGCTGTGTTTTCTTGTGAACTCCACTAACAGTATGATCTGAGGCTCAGGAAGACAGAGGTTTATAAAATAATACAAAGTGTGGGGGAAAATCTTACACATCAGGTGAAGAGATGTCTAGAAGGGAAGGCAAAAACACTATCTACACTGATAATTTAATGCAGTTCAGGAATAGCTTCATATACAATAGCCAGACTACAAACTGCAAAAATGCATGAAAAAGCCCTTAATATGCATCAATGCTCTGTGGTTTGTGTAATCACCGTCCAGGTCTCAAACTGGTTCAAAGATTTCCTGTACAATCATACGCACAATGAAACCACATTTTTCAATACCAGTTTGAAACTGCATTGAACTATCAGTGTAGATGGGATCTCAGATTAGATGGGAAGAACAGATTTTAAAATAGTATCAATTCCACCTCTTCCAACTAGTGCTTTCCAGATGTTTTGGATTACAGTTCTTGTCAAATCCTATCCAGGATGGAAAATGATCAGGGATTATGGGAGCTCTAGTGTAGAATATCTTGGACAATGTTTGGTCCTCTAGATGTTTCGGATTTCAGCTGCTGTTATCATTGGTCATGCTACTGGAAGCTGAAGTACAAAACAGCTAGAGCATCAAAGACTGAGATTCCCTTATCTAAGTGGATAGAAGTCTGAACAAGACTAACATAGGCCTAATTGCTGTTTTAAGAATGTACCATATCCATTAGGCATGGGAAAAATGAAACGGAAATTAAAAGGATTCGTAAGAGATTCGTATGTAATGGGACTTTTGAGGTTTTACGTATTGCTGCCACGAACCAGGAAGTAGACTTCCTTTTACGGTTCTTGAGGTCAACCATTTCCGTTAAGATCGTTAGAAATTCTTAAGTATTAATTAATTAATTTTTGTACTACTCACTTCTCCCTGTCTTCTCCTGCTCATTTCCTTCCCGCCTTCATTCAGCTTCTTCTTTTTCCCACATTTCTATGAGGAACTGGAAGTGACGCTGCTGCTAGGTAGGCTAGGCAATGCATTCTGGAAACTGTAGTCCTCCAGGCTTCCCCCCCCTCCTTCTCTTCCCTGTTGCTCTGCCTTGTCCCATCGCAGGGGCCAGCTTCAGCCCTCCAGGTACGTGTTTTGGACTTCAACTCCCACCATTCCTCACAGCCTCAGGCCTCTTCCTTTTCCTCTCAGCCTGGGCAAACTTGGGCCCTCGCTCCCTCAGGATCGGGGCTAGAGAGAGGCGAGGGGGGGGTGAGCGAGGGCCTCCTCCTCTCTCACCAGCCTGTCATTGGCGAGAGAGGAGAAAGGCCCCCGCCCAGCCCCTCTGCCTCTCTCTAGCCCCGATGCCTGCACCCGGGCTAGAGCCCCAATGCCTGCAGGCTAGAGGGGTGAGCGAGGTGGTGGCGGCGCGGGGGAAAGAGGGGCGAAGGATTGGCTCCTCCGCCCCTCTTTCCCCAGCGGCCGCCGGCGCCCGTCACCCCCTCTCTCTAGCCCGGTGCAAGCATCGGGCCAGAGAGGCGATCACCCCCTCGCCTCTCTCTACCCCGGTGCAGGCATCGGGGCAGAGAGAGGCGAGGGGGGTGAGCGAGCCTCCTCCTCCTCTCTCGCCAGCCTGTCATTGGCGAGAGAGGGACGAAAGGCCCCCGCCCCGTGCCCCTCTGCCTCTCTCTAGCCCCGATGCCTGCACCGGGTAGAGAGAGGTGAGGGTGATCGCCTCTCTCTAGCCCCGATGCCTGCACCGGGCCAGAGAGAGGCGAGGGGGTGAGCGGGGCCCCCCTTTCCAGCTAAAAATATAAGCCGACCCAGGCTTGGCCTCTCTTATATTTTAGGCTGGAAAGGGGCCCCTTTCCAGCTAAAATAGGCCTGTCGGCTTATATTTTCTGCCTCTCTCTAGCCTCGATCCATGGATCGAGGCCAGAGAGAGGCAGAGGGGCTAAAATATAAGCCGATCCAAGCCTGTCCTTTTTCAGCTAAAATATAAGCCGACCCAAGCCTGGGAGGGCTTATATTTTTCCAGCTGAAAGCCCAAGCCTGGGTTGGCCATGCATTTTAGCCCCCTCGCCTCTCTCTAGCCTCGATCCATGGATCGAGGCTAGAGAGGGCAGAGAGAGGCGGGGGCCCTTTCCAGCTAAAATACACAGAACACAGCCCAAGCCTGGGAATTCTAGACCATTACATATTTTAGCTGGAAAGGGGCCTCATCTCCAACACAATTTATTCTGCATCTCAGATCTCATGGCCTCGATCCATGGATCGAGGCTAGAGAGAGGCTAGAGGGGTCCCAATGATTTTTTCCCCACAAGAAATATCTCTAGCAGTTGGATAGATTTTCAATAGCTAAAATATAAGATCTCGACCCAAGCCTGGGTCGGCTTATATTTTAGCTGGAAAGGGGCCTCAATCGGAGGAATTTCCTCCTGTTTCCCAGGCTGTCCCTCCGCTAAATCACTGCCAAACCTCTCCAGTATATTCTGTTGGTTATGGCGGTTCTGTGTGCCAAGTTTGGTCTAGGTCTGTCATTTGTGGGGACTCTGGTCTGTGGAAGTCAGAGCTGAATGGTTGAAGGTACTGCAAATCCCATCATCTGTTGTCCATACCCCTAAACATATTGTTTTTGTGAGTAATCCCTATGCTTTAACTTTGGTCAATTTGTAACAATGAAAATACATCCTGCATATTAGATATTTGCATTAGAATTCATAAGAGTAACAAAATTATGAAGTAGCAACGAAAATATGGATGGGGGTCACCACAACATGAGGAACCACTGCATTAATACATATCTCTCTCTCGGCATTACTTCACGAACGAAGATTCAGGAAGGACTCATCCCACGCTTTTACAAGCGCTGATGACTAAAGAGGCCAATCTGAGATAGGCAAGTTCAGTTGCAGAAAGCACAGCAGAAAGCCTATATATTATACATATATCTTTCTGTTTAATTGCTATTAGGGAAATAAAACGTGAACAAAGGAAGGAAGGAGACAAAGGAAGAAGTAGAGAAGGGGGAGGGAAGGAAGGAAAGAGAAAAGAAGGGATGGGGAACCAAAGAGCAAAGGAAGGAATGAAAGAAGAGGGTAGAGAAGGAAGAAAGGAGGGAGGGGGGAGAATCGTACTTCACTTTCACAATTGTCCTGAGAGCAAGTAGCTACTACCTCTTATATTTATGTTATACATGTACAGCTCCACTTAATTGCACTGCAGAGGTGAAGGGAATGTTCCCCCTTGATTTTTAACTGTTTCCCTGCTTTTCAGACTTTAGAACCACTTTAGAATTTCGTTAGTACTTAAGTTACATTTTAGAACTTTTTGGAAAATTTTTTGTAAGTCTTTGATATACTAATCAAAAATCCCCCCCCCCCCCATTTGATTTTAGAATCCCGATTTTAGGATTCTAAACCAAGCCTAATATCCATTAAAATACTCTGGCATTGTATACGGTCCAGCTAATTTGAATCCCTGAATCAGAATGTGGTGGAGCCAAGTTCTGACATTCTCACTGTTGTCAAAGTTGTGGCCCTCCAGGTGCTTTGGAATTTAGTTCCCAAAATTCCTTACCATTGGACAATCTAGCGTGGGCTTCTTGGAGTTGGAAGCCGAAACATCGGGAGGGTTACAAGTTTGACATCTTTGTATCCAGCTCTTTACTCTATTCCTGTTATAAAATATTTATTTATGGTTAACAAAAATTATATATAAAAATTATTGACTTTGATATTTTGTCAGCCTCTGTTAATTTCTCTAATATTAAGAGAACCTTGGAAGTGCTAAAAGTGGGGTCAGATCTGGATTGAATTGACATTTTAGTTGTAAATAATGCCATTTAGCTGATAGAAGTAAACAAATCTGTTCTTTCATGGTTGAGAAAGGCAGAAACATATTGTTGTCCTTGATTTAAAGTTAAACCCCCACCCCCCAATTATCTTGCCATGTCTTCCATGCAAATCTGGATTTCTATATTAGTTACCAGATGTGGATCTCCAGATGCTGATGCGTTTCAAATCCCTGAAGCCCTAGCCATCATCATCAATGGTCAGAGAGTCTGGACGTTGTAGTTCAACAATATACAAGACTGACCTGTAGATTTAGGGCTCTTCCAGACAGGGCGGAAACCTGGGAAGAAGCAGATAATTTTAACCCACTTTCTCCCAGGTTTCTGGCCCTACTCCCAATCCAAACCCTGGGCTTTAACTTGAGGGGGTGGCTAGGTCAAACAAAGATTCACCCAGGATAGCATCCTGTCCTTCCCTCAGGCCCCTCTACATGATTAGATAGAATTAACACCTCCCTTCTTTGTATAACTCTTCTCATTTTTTAGTCAGCGATATCCATGTCAGAAGAGATACTGGCTGAGATTTTATTGAAGTGGATGTTTTCTCCTTAATTGGAGACATGGCCGGTGACATGCCATTGAAATTCAGGTGACTAGCAGCCCATCCAAAATATTTTGAAGTGGCATGTTAAATTTTATCCACCTGTCATTAGGTAAGTATCCTTTGCCTGTGTCAGAAGATACTCTTGAATATAATAACTGCAGAAGGATTGTGATGACAGGTACTGCAAAATCCAGAGGGTTTTACTATTCATAACAGCTCTGTATCTCAGAAGGTAATTGACAGTGTTGTAAGTTACCATATATCACTTCTCTTGATGAATGACTCACCTTTTTCTTTAATGTCCAAAAAGCAAAGTGTGAAGGGTTGGATTGCTTTTATTTTTAAAAAAACATAATCTGCTCAAGGCAATTGTCCTCCTGTCTCTAACTTCATATTTGTTTGTTTGTTTATTTATTTACTGCATTTCTATACCACCTTTTTTAGCCCAAAGATGACTCAAGGCAGTTTATATGTGTGTGCATTTATTCAGGTATAAACCAAGCAAAACAATTTGTTCCATGGCATGGCTAAACTTCATTAAGTCAAATATTTACCATAAACCAGGGATGGAAAATGTCAAATTCTTCAGATAGTATTGACCACTTCCAATTGACCATTGGAAAGGGATTGTGAGCAGCCCAAAGCATTTGGAGAGCCAAAAGTGCCTTAAGGCGCAATGTTGCTAACTTTCACAAAGCCATGTCCCTGCACAAGACATTCTTTCTTCAAGTTCTGAGTAACCTACATGCAAGGAATGTAAGAAAAGGTTAGCAGGATTGTTGTTTGTGTAATGTCAGAGAACCTCTGAGTTAAATTTTGTGGCAGTCATGGGTAGTGGCTCTACTCCATAACTGCTTCCTCGGTACAGTAACCATGTGGAATCACTGCTGGATCTATTTATTAGTTGTTATTATTTGCCATATTTATATCCCACCTTTTTCAACCCAAAAGGGGACTCAGAGCAGCACACATAGAGGCAGAATTTGATGCCATACATTACATACAATACATGTCCAGCAAATAAAAAATATAAACATTGAAACATCTGCAGAAACATATAAACATTAAAATGGATCTATTTGGTTTATGATCCAGATGTGTCCCGTGTAGGTTATATATCTCTTTTAAAAACGTTTTCTCCAGACCCTTTCCTTTATCCCCAAGAGATATCTTTAGATCTCAGAGACCACCTTTCTCCCTACCAACCCCGGTGATCACATTGACCCTCTCAAGGAAATCTTCTCACTGTACCAGGCCCCAGGGAAATTTGCCTGGAAACTACAAGGTGCAGGGCATTTTCAGTCTCTGCCCCAGTTCTATGGAACGTGTTGCCACCTTAGATAAGAGCCATCCGTGACCTGTGGTCCTTCACTCAAGCACTTAAGACTTGGCTCTTTGGCAGAGCATTTGAGTTGTAATCTAATTTTAAAATTGTTTTACTTGTTTATGTAAGGTTACTCTGTTTTACTCTGTTTTATGTAAGTCGCCCAGAGCACTTGGATGGAGGGCGACTAATGAAATAATAAATTTATTTACTATTTATTTTATTTATTATTTGGTCTTGTATGCCGCCACTCCCTGAGGGCTCGGAGCAGCTCACAGTCCACATAAAATAACATAAAACAGAGATAAAACATCAATTTAAACTAATTTAAATTGATGATATGATGCTTGGGATCTGAAGATGGTGCTAATACTTCCCTTTGAAGTAATCACAGCCACCAAGGAGAGGTTTAACTTACACAGAGAGGTTTTGTGTCCACCTGGCTGGTACCAATGTAAGAGCCACAGTGAAGACCAAACCCTGTTCTTCACTGATTATTAGCAACCAATTCTTGGTGTTTTGGACAAGGTGTTTTCTAGCACTGCTTAGAGATGCAAGGTGTTGTGATGGGACTTTATGTATGCACAATGTGCCCTCTCACATATACCTGTAGCTCCTTTATAAGATTGGCTAGCTTTATATCCTTTCTCAGTAAAAACTTCTTTCTAACTTTCAAGCTTACTGAAAAGCTGGGTGCCTTGAGTTTTGTTCAGAAAATGTGGCAGGTAACTCCGAAAATATTCTAAATGGTAAAGATTGTTCTCTACTCAAGGTCTTTGCATACATCCTCAAGTGGAGAATTTCCCACCACCTGCATCCTAAGGTATCCTGAGATTTTTAGTATGGTGAAGCACTCTAGATCTTTGACCGAAAATTCTCAAATGCCCCTCCCTGAAATACAAATCCAGGATTCTATGGGATGCTATGGGTAGTTAAAGTGGAACCATAGGACTATAATTGTGCATTGTGAAAGACATTTCAGAAGGAAGACATTTTGTGCATTTTTTCTATCAGACCCTATCTAACCTTTCTTTCCCTCTTCCTTCTTTCTGATGTTGTACCTCATTGTAATTATGTTTCTGAGGGACAAAAATATGCCAAAAAAAACACCCCTTTCCAAAAGCTCAATTGGATCATAAAATCCATTCTGATTTCACATTAGGACAAGGTATTCTTGCCTAAGAAAGAATGTAGCATCAATTCATTTTGAGGGAGAGACAAAAAATGGCTCACAGACTTGGTGTCTACATACGCTGGACAGGTACTTTTTTTTTGCTTCTTTCATTTTTACTATTTATTTGCAATATTTTCATATCTCCTTTCATTTAAAAATCCTTCAGCGATTTGCAAGAAATACTGTAAAACCAATGGCAGAAAGGATAAAGCCATGAAGTTAATTGAAACAATTGATTAAAAAGTATAGTCTGATTGGTAATCGGGGGAAGACAGACATGTGTCTGCGTAGACCGATAAGTCTTTAATTGACTGCAGAAACAATGGGGACCTGTCTAATTTTTGTGACACATCATCTCATATAATTAGCATTTAAAGTACTTTCTTTGAAAAGGCAGCAGGTACCAAAGTGGCAGGGCTTGAGGAAGTTATATTTTTTTGCCTGCCTCTTCCAGAATCCACTGATAGCATGGCCAATGGAATTGTAGTACAAAAAAAATGGCTCAAGGTGTGTTGACTAGATTCCTATCTAGGCTTTTAGATAGGAACAAACTAAAGGAATATGTAATGGGTGACTGTTGGTATTGGCTTTGTTTGCTGTATCATCCTCTATCTCGCCATGCTACTATTGTCTTTTAGCAGGCTGTGTAAACATTAGAAAGTGTGTCCCAGTTGACTTTCTGAACCTTTTGAGACTCTCACATCTCCAGCCTATGGCAATTTTAATATCTGATAGCAACATAAATATTTCCTGCACTGATTAATAAATAATTAGTTATTAAGAAGAAGAGAGAGCTGCTTCATGTGCATACGATTTTGTCCGATGAGGATAAAATCAGTAGTCTTCTTGGAACAGAACCGAAAATGCACACATGGATTTTATACGTACATATGTATGTATGTATGTACGGCCCCTCTGGATTATATCTGCTTTATTAAATTGTAACTATTAAACAAAACAGAAGGCTGCTCTCCAGAGGTTGGGATCTTTTCATTAAAAAAGCAGGAAACTCTATTAGCAAGAGGCAATGAACTTGCCTTCTGCTAGATAGTTTAGAGATTTGATCTTGTAAGTGGCTTCCTGTATTTATTTAGGATTTTGAACCTTAAAGTGGCCAAAAAAAAGAAAGAGAGAAAAACTATTCTTGGTACTTGTACACTGCTATTATACCTAGGACAGAACAACATATTCCTATTATAATTTTAGGACAGAGTAACACAGTGTTTTGCAACCTAGTATTCAGAACCCCTGGGGGGTTCGCAAGGGGGGGTTTCAGAGTGGTTGCCAAAGACCACCAGAAAACACATATTTCTGATGGTCTTAGGAACCCCTTTGGCAGAAAAGGCTGAAGATCTCTCCACCTGTCCTTCCTTTTCTTTTTAGAAACAGATGGTGAATCGTCCCACCAAAAGCCCCCTCTTGTATGTGAACTATTAGTCCCAGCAACTACAACTCCCAAATGTCAAGGTCTATTTTCCCCAAACTCCACCAATGTTCACATTTGGGCATATTAAGTATTTGTGCCAAGATTGGCCCAGATCCAACATTCTTTAAGTACATAGTGCTGTCTGGATTTAGGTGAACTACAACTCCAACATTCAAGGTCAGTGCCCACCAAACCCTTCCAGTATTTTCTGTTGGTCATGGGAGTTCTGTGTGCCAAGTTTTGTTCAACTCCATCATTGGTGGCATTCAGAATGCTCATTGATTGTAGATGAAGTATACATCCCAGCAACGACAACTCCCAAATGATAAAATCAATCCATCGCAACCCCACCAGTATTCAAATTTGGGTGTATCAGATAGTAGTACCAAATTTGGTCCAGGGAATGAAAATACATCCTGCATATCATATATTTACATGATCATTCATAACAGTAGCAAAATTGCAGTTATGAAATAAAAACAAAAATAATGTTATGGTTGGGGGTCACCATAACATGAGGAACTGTATTAAGGGGTCGCGGCATTAGGAAGGTTGAGAACAACTGGAGTAACATAACTTTATCTGCTTCCTGTTCCTTCTCCATTTTGATTCAGTAATAGTCATAAGCATTGGAAGTCACATTGGAACATAGTTGTTTTTATCAGTATAGTCAAGCTCTCATGCTAACTGTGGGGATTTGATTTTCCCCCCTTCTCAGTGGAATTATCTTTGCTCCCATTGACCCACAACTGTTTTTTAGTGTCGTAATGTTTTAGGTTTCTGATTTTCTGTTTTCTTTCTGATGGTTCACTAACCTCAATGTGCTGGGAACCTTTAGTTATGTGAGCCATGTCGAGTCTTGAACTGGTGAAGATAGAAGTTCATTAAGTAATACTAGGCATCATCTCAGTATTTTCATGGCAGCAGTGTTTTCCTTGGACCTGCATAAACTGTGTGTCCCACAATACCTCCAAGAATCAATATGCCATGCCCAACTATTGTGTAAAAGAAGGAAAATGTACAGAGAAAAAGATTAGGACTTTCTCTTGTGAAGGTTATAAAAATGGAATAGTTTTAGAAAAGTCAAGTCCAGAAGAGTGTGGTATAATGGGCAAGAAACCACAGTCATTGTGTGAATTTGATGTGTCTGGAAGGCAATTTTTTTAAGTGGGAAGAGATTGGAATGGTAATGTGACCTCTTTAAGGACATGCATTATTTGATGTCATTTCATGGGCCTGCCTTGCAACATTTATGAAAACAATGGCTCTGCTTTGGCCTGGAGAAGATCCTGGATGTAACCTAATACAGTGGGAAACTATTAAGCAAAACAAGATTTTCAGCAATAAGAAAGCCAAGTTCCTTATGGGTTTATGAAGTGATGTGCTCTGGTTTTTCAATTACACTGATGGTCAGTCGTCCCTGTTCCCTAGTCCCTGCCAGAGTTATTTGTTCATCCTTTCAGTACGAGTGGAGAATGAAAGAAACCAACTATTTGTGTGGTTTTGAGGAGAGGAGAGGAAAGAAAAGAGAATCCTGTATGGCAACTGTTGATTTAAGTTCCAGTACTGGCTTTTATAAGCATAGTGGGAATTGATTCAACAATTCCAGAATTCTGCAACAGAAAGCATTTCTTTTCATGTATTCATGCGTGCAACATTTGTTGCATGAGGGGGTGGTAGCAGAATGCTCTATTTCCTATCTTGAAAATGTATCTGGATATCTGTAAAGAACTTTCCTTGTGCAACACATATGTGCAACAGCTCCTTGAAGATGTTTGAACACTCATTTTCCACCAGTCCTGATTTGGCAGGGGCAGTTTAAATTTTCCCATAATTCCCTCTTTTCCAGCTGCTTTTACACTGTTCCAACTCTCCCTTGTTGTCCACAGCTTGCTTTAGTTGCTCCGAGACGAGCACAAAATGCAAACATAGCTTGCTCTAACACATGGGGGCAGAGTGGTGGTGGTAGAATATTGTTGTTCTCAGCAGACTTCTACACTGCCATATAATCCAGTTCAAAGCAGATAATCTGGATTTTAAGTAACAGTGTAGAAAGGGTCTCAGTTTACAACAAACTGCTGTGTTCTATCCTATCTTTCATATCCTTCCTCAATACTAACCTTTAACATCTTGATACACTCTGATGTTTTTTGTGCCTGGTTTTGATCTCTTTTAATGTCATAGGGCAGGGCTGTCCAACTTCTACTGGACCTGTGGCCGGAATTCCGGTTACTGATGACCTGGGGGGCCGAAGGGTCTGCCTCCACCCCCGGCTCCGCCCCTCCCCGGCTCCACCCCTGCTCCCAGCTCCGCCCCTCCCTGGCTCCGCCCCCTCCCCACCTTGGAGGTGTCTGTGGACGACACCGGGGCTTTGACTTGGAGATAGAGATGAACACCAAAATCCCAGTTTCAAGTCCCAGTCCCTGCTTTGAACTGGATTATATTGCAGTGTGGACTCAGGGCCCTTCACACAGCCATATAACCCAGAATATCCAGGCAGGAAACTCCACAAAACCTGCTTTGAACTGGATTATATTGCAGTGTGGACTCAGGGCCCTTCCACACAGCCATATAACCCAGAATACATGCTTTGAACTGGATTATCGGAGTCCACACTCATATAATCTGGTTTAAAGCAAATAACATGGGATTTTATTCAGATGTGTGGAAAGGAAGTCAAATAAGAAGCCAGGGCCCTTCCACACAGGGCTATAACCCTGAATGATAAGGCATAATATTCATTCTGCCTCTGCTAATAATAATAATAACAACAACAACAGGTTCCTGGAGTAGGAGACCTCCAAGGGCCATCCAGGGCCATCCGGTCCAATCTCCTTCTGCCATAAGGGGAAAATACAATCAAAGCATTCCTCACAGATGACCATTCAGCCTCTGATGATGATAATAATAATAATATTAATTACAATGGGTTCCTAGAATAGGAGACCTCCAAGGGCCATCCAGTCCAATCTCCTTCTGCCATAAGGGGAAAACACAATCAAAGCATTCCTCACAGATGGCCATTCAGCCTCTGATGATGATAATAATAATAATATTAATTACAATGGGTTCCTAGAATAGGAGACCTCCAAGGGCCACTGAGTCCTACCTCCTTCTGCCATAAGGGGAAAACACAATCAAAGCATTCCTCAGCCATGTTGAATCAAACTTGGCAGACTAAACTCTCATGAGAGCAACAGAAAGTACTGAACCTTGAGTTTGGGAGTTGTAGTTCTCCTCCATCCAGAGAGCACTGTGGACTCAAATAATGATGGATCAGGACCAAACTTGGCAGGAATCCTCAGAAGAGGAGGAAGCCGGAAAGGGAATGGATGAGCACCCCCCCCCCGCGTGCTCTGAACTCTATCCCTTTTTTGCTCTAGCCACGCCCCCTCTCGCTCGGTGCACTCTCTCTCTCCTTCCCTCTTTCGTTCAGGTGGTGGAAGGGGGAAGGAATGAAAGGGGGAAAGAGAGAGAGAGAGAGAAGGAGGGAGGGAGAGAGAGGGGGAGGGAGGGAAGTAGGAGGAGGAGGAGGAAGGGAGCCTGCTCCTCCTCCCTGTCCCGCCCCGCCCCTCACCCCCCGCCACGAAAAAAATAAATAAAAAGTATTCAAAAAAATATTCAAAAAATAATAAAAATATTTTTTAATCTTAAAAAGCAGATATCTTGCAGGAGGGTAGGGGGCCGTGGGGAAGGGGCTGGGGGGCCATATACAGCCCGCAGGCCGCCAGTTGGACAGCCCTGTCATAGGGCATTTGAATGAAACAAAACTGTACACATATGTATTTATTCTGTTTAAGTGATGTTTAACAAATGGTAGCATATTCTGGTTATTTTTGAAGGGGAAACATTGCATCTACTGTCCAAGTGTCCACTGTACCCTTTTTATAGGTGAGGGCACTGAGGAACGGTATGCACGCTGTTGTTTGGAGAGAAGGACTTTCTGAGTAGAAATGGCTTCTTGTGTGTTTGTTTACTTGTTGGATTAAAAAAATCAATGTCATCATAAAGCTATGGATAAAGCCCTAGAAATCTGAGAAAGGAAGAATAGGTTTCAAGGAAGAAAAATACACCCTGACACCATCCAGATCCCAGATAGTGTCCCAGAGAGTAATCCGATCTTGGTCTTTTTCACGTTTCATACTTGGAGGAAATCAGAGGATCAGGGACATTGCTGAGCAGTGGCTGGATCTCTCCTTTTCTTTGATGGGGTTCCTTCTTCATGTTAGCAATTCTTTTCAAAATAGCTTGCATTTCTGTTTGAAGTTAGTGGTTTCATTTTACTTGGTGGAAGATCTTTCAAACTTCTTTGTATTCCCCACTATGTTGTTCCTCTGACAATGAAATCTGAAATACCTTTGAGGAAGTAATTGGTGGAGTTTTGTGTGCCACATTTCATTCCGAAGGTAAATGCTAAGAAGAGTAGCTGCTTCTGACAAACAAGGATGAGTAGAGTTTCAGTACAAATAGATAGCCTACTTTGGAAGGTGGCAGGCATAATTGGAAATGTTCCCACCAGATCTGAACACTTGGACCTAAGTCTTAGGGTCTGAACCCTCTTCACCAATATGAAGGGAACAAATCTCATACTCCAACATTCCATTGGTGAAAATTGGGACACATGATCAAAGTGTAGGCAATATCAAACAAGATTAAAGTATAGTCAAGCTGGAAAAATCAGTAATGAAGAAGAACACATGAGCAACAGTGTGTCCCCTTTTCTCCCTGCTGAGTTGCACTTTGAAAATAAGCAGAGGAAATAAGTGGAGGACAAAGGGTGAAAGTGGGAGAAGATTAGAGGATCTGGGACATTTTAAGAAGCAGCTGAAAAATTGGGACAACAAAGGATTAGACTGTCCCTGCCAAAGTGGGATAGTTGGAGTGTAGGCAAGAGTTGGATAAGTGGAAGCAGAAGCCATAACAGCTGCGAGAAGGAAAAATGGTTTGATGAACATATGTTGGAATTCTGTAGCAAGTATACTGATTGATATGGCGAAAAACATAGAGATTGGTATAAGTGATGAAACATAAATAACAGTATAGTGTTCTCCATATGGGTAACATTTGGCATATTGCTTTTAGTACGAGGGATTTGTGAGAACAAATCATGTTTTTGCCTTTTAGTATGCAAAGCTTGCCACCAGCAATTGGGAAATTATCAGACCTTGATGCCTGTTCATATTTTTAAATGGGGAACAGTGAAATTTATGTACATGTCCACTGTTCTACAAATGTGCTTTGTCTCTGTTTTGCATGCATGTACCTGTACTAGACTACAAAATGAAAAATTAAAAGCAATTGTAATTTCTGAGCAAGCTTGTTCTAAGAGAAAGAATGAGCAATTTTTACTGCCTATTCTCCTTGTAATTTGGTTGACTTACTTTACTGGAGTGAAATGAAAGCACTCCAGTCTGAACTCTTTTTTAAACCTAGAGACAAAACTTGTTGATAGCTGGGGAGTCAGGAAATTGTAGTCCACAGAAGTAACTTTTCAAATCTTTGGTTAAAATGAGATGTAGATAGAATGGCATCCCAAATCAGATGAGTCTTTGATTTCCATCCATATTTACTCAGTTTCCTCTGATTGTCTGACAATATAGCTAGAGTCCATCAGTTGAATTCTAGAATAGATTCACTGAATAATTTCTTGAATGGTGAGTTAGCACAGAGGTAAATTCAATGGATCTACTCTAGTCAAATCTAACAGTATTTAGTAGGCAGGTATGATTGATAAAAATGTTTCAAAAGTCATTACAAAACAGGGAGTGCTGGCTCTTTGTTTCTAAAGTATAGTTAGTGAAACATTTGTTACTATAACAAGAGTAACAAAATGTTGTTACTATTTCATTAGAGTAATTGTCACGGGGGAGGGACAGCTATTGGGGTGAAACTAGCTACAATGTTAGAACACGTTTACCACTGTTAGTGCACCAAACTTCAGAACATTTCACTTATCCACAGATGTTTGGGGAATTTTCAAATTTCTTATAAACATTTTTAATAATACAGAAAATATGTTCCTAGTTTAAAAGTGTTATTTCCTGTTTAATGATGTAGTCCTTACTTTGTAAGTAATTGTACTACTCCACAAACATGGTTTGTGTGGCACAAACTACAGGTCCTTCTCAAAAAATTAGCATATAGTGCTAAAGTTCATTGTTTTCCATAATGTAATGATAAAAATTAAACTTTCATATATTGCACACCAACTGAAATATTTCAGGTCTTTGTTTGTTTTGTATTGATGATTTTGGCATACAGCTCCTGAAAACCCAAAAATACTGTCTCAAAAAATTAGCATATTTGGTCGGATGGAATATGCTAATTTTTTGAGATATGTATGCCAAAATCATCAGTATTAAAACAAAAAAGAACTGAAATATTTCAGGTGGTGTGCAATGAATTGAAAATATATGAAAGTTTAATTTTTATCATTACATTATGTAAAATAATGAACTTTAGCAATATATGCTAATTTTTTTAGAAGGACCTGTATGTTGAATCGGTTGAGACTTGATGATGAGATATTCATTGAAAAACCATCCCACACTATCATGATGTCCCTCCTCATCATAAGGACAAAACAAATTTCTTGCAACAGGATACGACTTTTCTGCACCAGCCTAGTATTTATACTTTTGTCTGATTGATCTTCTCCTTGTACTTGTAATCCATTCCATGATTATTAATTTTTCTGTAAATGAGACACTGGCTATACAGTTTACTGTTTGCTCGCTCTCCAAACTATTCTGTTCTACTTGTTGAATGGATTGTGATACATGTCTGAAAACATGTAGCCCAGTCACCGGTCTTAAATCTGGCACTGGCTGTATTTGTATTTTGGCATCAGTGTTATCAAACCAGAAAAAGCCCCCAGTGTTTTTGTGGCAAAAGCTTGGAAAAGTTACCTTTTGGATTACGCATCTCAGAATCACCTAACTTTCTTGGCTTGCTTATTCATTTGTTTTGGAATTGTAAAAAGATGAAATCATATTGGAATTTGGTTGTGTTCTATGCTGAACATAAACTTCACCAGTTGATCCAATTAGGATCCCTCCCTGTCATTTACAGTATTGCACGGGTGAGGTAGCTCAATTGGTTGCAAAATTTGCAAAACTACTGATAAATGTTCCATACTGGAATAATGAGATATCTCCTCTCTTGTCAGAATTTTTAAAAAAGATCTGGGATGTTTCTATAATGGTGATATTAATGTCATATACTGTATATGAACAAGATATAATCTCTTGCCCGAGAGCAGATTTATCAAGTGACAAAGCCTGCTGAATGGTTAATATGTTGAAATATGCACCCATACTCTTAAAGATCATGGATTTAAACTCCTTATTTAGGGATCTTAAATTCTATATACTTGAAAATTGCAAAAACAGAAAAAGAGATACATGAGTAATGGTGGATTTGTATGGTTTCATACAAAATATTTCCTTGCTTGTGCTTGGGTACAACATATCTCAACAATTTGCCATGGTGGCAGGGGTTGGTGAGAATGGTCATTCAACAACTTAGAGTTACCCAAGGTTAGTGGAGGCTTCACTAAACAATCCTTGGTACCACGATCATTTCCAGCAAACATCTTAGCACAGAAAACCTTTTTAAAGCATTTCATTTATGTGTGTTGCCTTCTATTTTTGAAATGCATTGGGTAGGAAAAAAAACTTTATTTCTTCTTATAATATGCTATTTTATATATCTTTTTATACATTCTGTATGTTGCATGTGGTCCAAATCCAACTCACAGTTTTCCAGGGGAAATAATGTAATGCATTTGTTTGGTTTGGACTTTTAAAGGAAAGTAGCATATGATCATTCAAGCAGAGACTCAGGTATATAGCTATGATTGGTATTCCTGTTCTGTCAAAGCAATATATTAAGTAGGCTAGGAAGGCATTTTATTGCTTTGCACATATCCATAGAAACCTGTAAATAAGACACAATAAGCACAGAAATAGGTTCTTGACAAAAATAAAGTCTTCCATCTCAGAATTCAACAGATTGAATGTATTTTCAACCAAATCAATATCTAGTGAATAATGTTTATGCTTATATTGTCACTTGATTAAGGAAATATGAAACATAAATTTTAAATTGAAAGAATAATATACTTTATGAGCACAATTGAATTTAAATTATTAAATCAGAAAATGCTTGCATAGATAGATATCTAGTTGTCATGTGCCTTCAAGTCATTCCTGACTTACGACTGCCCTGACCTATCATAGAGTTTTCTCATGTATATGGGAGCTAGGATTAGGTAGTTGGGACTATAACTCAGGAGGCAAGGTTCAAAGTTGCATTTGACCTGGGAAACCCACTGGGAGACCTTGGGCAAGTAATACTCTCAGGACAAATTGTGCCAATAAAACCATGATAGTTTCACCATACACACACAAACACAAAAACACACAAATTGGGAAAATATATAGATAGAATTTTATACATTCTCACACACCAGAAACAAACATAGATAAAGATACAGGTATCGATACATACACACTTGCTATTGTTTTGTGATTCCTGGTCATTTCCGACTTATGATTGCTCTATGGCGAGCTTGTCATGGGTTTTCCTGGCAAGATTTCTTCAAAGGATTTGCTTTTGCCTTTCTCTGAGAGTGTCATTTGCCCAAGGTCACCCAGAAGATTTCCATGGTTGAATAGGGATTTGCACTTTGTTTCTGGAGTTGTAGTCCAACATTCAAAGTACTTCAGCATGCTGTACACACATATGTTTATCTGTATACATACAGACATCATGGTCCTTTTATTCACATGTGATACATTCCCAAACCCAGGGCGGTTAGCAAGAATCATGAATAATAACAAATATTATTGAATGGACAACATCTGGTGGAAGCAGTGGTTCTCAACCTTCCTAATGCCACAACCCCTTAATACAGTTCCTCATGTCGTGGTAACTCCCCAACCATAATTTTTTTGTTGCTATTTCATAAAAGCAATGGTATTCCCTGTAGTAACCTGAGAGCTGGACCATAGGGAAGGGTGAGCGAAGAAAGATAGATGCTTTTGAATTGTGGTGTTGGAGGAAAGTTCTGAGAGTGCATTGGACCGCGAGAAGATCCAACCTGTCCATACTTCAGGAAATAAAGCCCAACTGCTCATTGGAGAAAGATAGTAGAGGCAAAGATGAAGTACGTTTGTCACATAATGAGAAGTCAGAAAAGCTTAGAGAAGACAATTATGCTGGGGGAAATGGAAAGAAAAAGGATGGATGGATGGATGGATGGTTGGTATCCTCGAAGTGACTGGCTTGACTCTGAAGGAGCTGGGGGAGGTGACGGCCAACAGGGAGCTCTGGCGTGGGTTGGTCCATGAGGTCACAAAGAGTCAGAAACGACAGAACGAATGAACAACAACAAATTTCATAACTGTGATTTTGCTACTGTTATGAATCATAATGTAAATATCTGATATGCAGGATGTGAGAAGGTGGGTCAAAAAGTAGAAGTTGCTACAGATCATAGCCTGAACTATTCCCTACACAAAACTACCATTCAACATAGTCACCATCAATTTGTACACATTTGTGCCATTGTTTAACTCAGGCATCGAAACCGTTTTGTAAAAATTCAGGATTATGCTTTGTGACCCATGATTTTAAAGCTGTTTTAATATCATTCAAAGTCAGTCTACACAGAGGAGGAGGAAAAAACTAAGGGTTGGCTACCAGAATGAAAACAAACAGAGCAAAGGGTAAATATGCAGTATTAATATTGATGCTTAATTGAAATCATGCAATTTGTGTTATAGATGCTTTACTGAATTAATACATCGTTATTTAATTTATACACATAGTGTATCTGCTTTATTTATATATTGACATATCTATTGATTGTCTACTGTATATTTACTGTTTGCGCTGTTAGTCTCTACAGAGAAGTCAAATGTCCTCTGAAAGGCAACTTAGGTGGTTTCAGCCTTCTCTGCCAAAGGGGTTCCTAAGACAATCAGAAATATGTGTTTGCTGATGGTCTTTGGTGAGCCCTCTGAAGCCCCCCTCATGACTCACCCAGGGGTCCCAACCCTCAGGTTGAGAAACACTACCATAGAGTCACTCCAGATAAACTAGTCTCCAGTAGGTCCTCTAGCACAATTCTATCACTAACTTCTAGCAAAACTATAGCATACAGTCATGCTAGAGGACCAAGAAAATGTCTACAGAAGACTTTCTTCCTCCAACAAGGTTGGGGGAAGAGAGCAGTTTGCCTCCCCCACGAAGGAGAGAATGGATGGTTCCAAATGGAACTATCCAGAGCAGGGGGCGTGGCCAGCGCAGGGCTGGCCAGCCCCTTAGGTCCTCATTCAGACCTGAGCTTCGGCCCACCACACCCGCCTATTTAACAGTATTGTATGGTTGCCGCGGAACCGGTTGAGGAATTTCCCCTTCTCATGTTCTGGGAAGGTTTTTGCCTAACCCTATACTGTTTAGGGGCTAGATAGTATGGTGGGTTTATATAAATAGGTTTAGCGGAAAATAGATAGGAAAATACAAAGTTTGTGTTCACACAAGGCCCCCCACCTTTTAGGGGGGTGGGTCATTTGCAAAGACACTCACCGGAAAGTTAGATAATCGGTGAGGTAAGATTTGATGGCCCAGGAATGGCAGAGTCTGATATCGACATGTTCGAAAAGACTTCTATTCATTTTCCATAACAGTTGCCTGGTTTTGGTTACCAGGGAAACTAGGTTTTCGCCCCAGTTAGCCGAGGGGTATAGCCGGCTGGGATACCTCCTCGGCTTTGTTCACCAGGTTCTTGACACCTATTAGTTTAGGTTAAGGCAAAAATTCAATAGGTAACAATTAAAAATAAAAGTTGCCCAAATTTGAACCCAAACTTACTTGTGTGTGGTCTCGTTATTTCGGGGATGGGCAGGCAAAGGATATATATTGTCAGAAGTGGGTAAATGAATATGTCAATACCAGAATATAGGAGTTGTATTCTGTGTGGGTGGTGAGGAGGGTAAAATGTAATTTATGTACATTGCTCATGCTCAGGACCGTAGCCAGGATTTTGATTCGGGGCTGAGTTTGGTTCGGGGGGGGGGGCTGAGACTGGGTGGAAGAGGGTCTACCCTAGCAAACCTTTTGTATTGTTATCCCAATAACCTCATTAATGTGGGATATAATGAGCATGGTGATCAGATCATGATATGAATAAACATAACAGTTTAAATAATGTACCAGTAAGGCCTTTTCGCGGACCACCCTGAGAATTTCAGGGGGGGGGGGGCTGAAGCCCCCTTAGCCCCCCCCCTGGCTACATGCCTGCTCATGCTGTAATAATTTGATCATGGGACTACAGTTCTGGATATCAGGGTTTCAATCCCCACTCATACGTGTTTCCCCCCCTGGAAAAATAGAAGGGGCCAATAGTCATGAATACCCATGCTGTAATACTCCCTACTTCTTGTGGGGAAATGGAACTGAATCAGACCTACTGTATATATGGGAGTGAATCCAAATGCACCCCTATCGTGCTGTTCTTCACTGGATGCTTTGGATCTATAGAATAATGCTGTCAACACATGTTCTAAGTAGGGCAGATGGAGATGAGGGAGACAATGATAGGGAACATCCATTTGCAAGTGGATGCCTCTGCTTGGGATGGGGTCGATAGAAATCCACCCCCATACAATCTGTCAGTGTCTGGTATAGCATCATTCCTGTTCTTTAAAGATATATATGTCAGACCATGCACCTTCTAAGAAGAGATATTCAAGACTCTCTGACACTTGATTGTTCTTTGTCTGTAATGGTATTAAGCATTAGTTAACATTAAAAAGGAAAACCCTGCTGTTTCTAGTCATATATTTGCCACTCCAAAGAGAAAATACTTGATGATATCAGATAGAGTAGAAGGTATGTATCTAAGAAGACATAAAAGCATAAAAGCAGGATCAGATTTTGTAATGCTCACCCCTCACTAGCAACAAGCTTGCTATACATAGCAAATCAATCATTACTACAGCTTTCATCATACTTAAAGCCCCTATTAACAGTAAACTCAAATGCCATGCTCAAGGTGAAGCTCAGGCTGCATCTGTCTCTTGCTCTTTTCTCTCTACCGCTACCAAAATAATCCCTAAAGGCTTGCCCTTCTATCATAGATCTCATGCAAATAATAATCAGTTTAAAAGAAAACCCTGCCAAGCAACACCTGGGACTCTGTGTGTTGCAAACATGCACTCTTTTTATGTGAGCTCAAGGAGCTGAGTTTGGGGAGGGTGCTGGGAATTCTCGAGTACCAGCCAGAATCCTGTTGTTGCTTTGTGCTCGTATTTACACAAATAGTTGTGTTTTCTGGGTTGTATGCTATTCAGGATGGCAAAAGCTCTTTCACACAGATGTGAATCATTGTATCAGATAAAAGATGCCTGAACTGTCAGTAAAAGCCAAAGTAATTAATTAAGTCAATTTATTGATTTATTTATAGTATTTTTACCCTGCTTTATCTCACTCCAGTGGGGACTCAGAGGAGCTTCCAGTAGGCAAATCTTCAATGCCACATTTGCACATAGAAGCATACAACACATAACACATAAAACTTTAAGCAACGTTTAATGTGGATATAAGTAATTTTAATGTTTGTATATATTTATGGTTTTATGTCCCCACATTGAATGTTTGCCGTATATATGTTGTGCTCCACCCTGAGTCCATTGCGGGGTGAGAAGGGCAGAATATAAATGTTTTAAATAAATAAATAAAAATACAATTAATTGTTTAAAACTTAGCACCTGATCCCGCTTTCGATTTTGCGGATGTGTACTGCACATTAATGCTATTCCCTGAACATCTGATTCCACAGCCAGGTTTTGACTTTCTTCCTGAAAACCAGGAGGGAGGAGGCTGATCTGATATCGCTAGGGAGGGAGTTGCACAACTGAGGGGCCCTGTCCCTCGTCCCTACCAGTTGCACCTGTGAAGGAGGAGGGACTGAGATCAGGGCCTTCCCGGAAGATCTTAACATCCGAGTGGGTTCATAGGAGAAGATACATTTGGAAAGGTAAGCTGGGCCAAGACAGTTTAGTGCTTTATAGGCTAAAGCCAGCAATTTAAATTGTGTTCGGAAGCAGACTGGCAGCCAGTGGAACTGATATAACAATGGGGTTGTATGCCCCTTTACTGGTGTACAGGGAGCATACAACACCCTTGTTACATCACCACCAACCAAAATGATACTCTTAACACAAAATGATACTCTTAACATAGTAAAGAATGGCTGGGGGATGGTGGCCTGCTGGGAGCAGCTGCTGGGAGTGCCGAAGTTGGGGGAGGAGCCAGGCTGCGCCATGCCCCATCCCCTCCCCCTGGCTTCAGCTCTCCCACAGCTTCTCCAGCCTTGAGGGGGCAGTGCGAGCGAGGGGCGGGAGTCATGGCTCCATCCCTGGTACTGCTCTCCGCCATGACTCCCACCCCTTGCTTGCTGAAGCCAAGCAAAGGAGAAGGAGCATGAGTGGTAGATGGGCTTCAGTGGGCGGGGCTCCGCGCGGCTTCAGCGAGTGAGGGGCGGGAGTCATGGCGGATTGGAGGCTGGCTGGGGAAACGGCCGAAGGAGGCGGCACCCTGGCCCCTTCTTCTTTTTCTTCGCTGCCTCCTGGCCCGTCCTCCTCCTCCCCCAAGCAGCAGGAGTTTGGCAGGAGGAAGGGGGGAAGGAAGGGGGGCAGAGAGCTTTTCTTGCGGCACAGCAGGAGGTCCGTCACGACACATTACTGTGCTGCGTCACAGCAGTTGGGAACCACTGATCTTACCAGTGGTGCAATTTAATAATGCTAGTATAACTCTTCTGGCATAAGTGTACAGTATACAGCCAGTGAACAGGTTCTTGACCAATATTCTGGTTTCCCTGAGGATGAGCAATATTTATTTAATACAATGTAAGTCTGCAATGCATAGATTCCTCCAAATTAAAAACAGAAATTGTGATACCTTTAAGAAAGGTTTGAATTATTATGTTTCCTGCAGCCAGTCTTACAGCAGTGGAGGGAATGTACAGCTTTGCATGGTGATGAGCATATCTTTATATAGGAGTCTATAAAATTCATCCTGTGTATCCACCTCTACCTTTTCTGCACTGCTTATCAACCATGCTTTAAGTCAGACACAATGCAGAACAACATTGTTTTGACTGGGGCTGTGATTCCCTTTTTCTCATCACACAGACAGATTCAACAGCCCCAGAGCATAGAAATCTACTTTGAAAAAGTAATTCATTCCAATAATTCAGCATAGTGTTTGGGAAAAAATATGTTCTCTTCATCACACCACAATGTTTTAAATACAATTGGTTGCATTACTTCTTAAGTTCCACAATTTTCTGTTATTTTTATTGCTTTTGAGAAATAGGCCTTAGTATTGATAAGAGGCTAAAAGTGGGGGAAAATCTTGTCAAAATAGCTTTGAAAATAGATTAAAAGATACCTCAAAAGAAACTTAAAATGTTACTTATAGCCACATTCTGACCCATTAATTATTTGAAAAAGATAACCTCATTACACCCGTTACCTCATCTCCAAGTAACTAATAGGTTATTTTCCACTCCACTACAGCCTGTTTGTGTTCTTCGGTGCTTGTAAACTCAGCATCAAGGAAGGAAGGCAGAATGCATGGAGCTTGAAGAGACATGGCGTATTTTCTAATCAAACCTCTTCTTCTTCTTGCTAATTTTCAACAAGAAAACCTTGTCTTACGTTGACCCTATCATGAGATACCTCCAAGATGCCTTGTTATCAATGGTCCTTCTTAGATCTTGCAGACCCAGTGCCATGGCATCCTTGTAATGTAGTCTTTGCCTATCTATACCAGGGGTCCTCAAACTTTTTAAGACAAGGACCACTTCATGCTCTGGGACAGACTATTGTTTGAAAAAACATGAACACATTCCTATGCACACCGCACATATCTTATTTATAATGCAAAAAGCAACAACAACTCATTAACGAACAACACTACATTTAAAGTGAAGAACAATTTTGATGAATGTAAACTTACCAGTATTTCAGTGGGAAGTGTTGGCCAGTTTTTGACTGATGAGAAGTCATGAAAACTAGCATTGTTTCAGACTAAGGTCAATTTCTCAAAAGCAGTAAGATGAGGGTCAGGCAAATAACCTTGGAGGGCCATATCTGGTATACGGTAGAAGAAGCACCATTAAAGCCTTGGCAGACTGTAGAAAAATAATCTGCGAACCTCACCTCCTTCAAGATGAACTGAACCATCTAAACTGGGCTTTACAGGCCAATTGATACTTCACCTCAGACATCAGAAGAGCTGCAAGACCGAGAACAAGCTACGAGAGTAAACACATAGATCCACCCAGAGGAAAAGTGTTCTTGCCATACATCAAGGGAACCACTGACCGCATAGGGAAGCTGATGAGGAAACACAACATACAAACAATCTACAGACCCACTAAGAAAATACAACAAATGCTACATTCAGCAAAGGACAAGAGGGATCCTCTCACTTCTGCAGGAGTCTACCGTATACCATACAGCTGTGGACAAGTCTACATAGGGACCACCCAACACAGCACCCAAACATAAATCAAGGAACATAAAAGGCACTGCAGGCTAAATCAACCAGAGAGGTCAGCCATAGCAGAGCACCTGATGAACCAACTTGGACACAGCATATTGTTTGAGAACACAGAAACGCTGTACCACTCTCACAACCACCATGTCAGGCTACACAGAGAAGCCACTGAAATCCATAAGCATGTGGACAATTTCAACAGAAAGGAAGAAAGCATGAAAATGAACAAAATCTGGCTACCAGTATTTTAAAAACCCTCTAAAATTATAACAGCAAAACAACACCCCCAACACAGAGAAATTCCAGAGAGGAAACAATCAGGGACAGCTAATCAGCTCTCAACAAAAGATTCCCCCAGGTAGTAACAAGCCACACCAAAAATTTGTCAAGCCATCTAATGCTAATCAAGGTGGCCAGCTGAAACATTCACACCTAGCTCCAACAGACAAAAGTTCTTTGTCCCATTCTGGGCATTCCACAGATATATAAACCCAATTTTCCTAGTTCCAACAAACCTCACAACCTCTGAGGATGTTTGCCATAGATGCAGGTGAAACGTCAGGAGAGAATGCCTCTAGAACAGAGGTGGGCAATTACCGGCCCTCTAGGTGTTTTGGACCTCAACTCCCAGAAATCCTAACAGCTGGTAAACTGGCTAGGATTTCTGGGAGTTGAAATCCAAAACACCTGGAGGGCCGGTAATTGCCCACCCCTGCTCTAGAACATAGCCATATAGCCCGAAAAAACCTACAACAACACAGTGATTCTGGCCATGAAAGCCTTCAACAATTCATTTATTTGTATTGGCTGCACTTCATAAGAACTACCAAATTCTCCTCCAGCACCACAATCCAGATGAGCTGATCTTCCTCCTACCTACTTTCTTTACAGTAAAACTTTCACAAACATATAAAAACTGAAAATACTATGGGCCCCTAGCCAGGATTTTGATTCGGGGAGGGGGGGAGGGCTGAGTCTGAGTGAGAGAGGATCTACCCTAGCAAACTTTTCGTATCATTATTCCAATACCCCCATGCATATGGAATATATTGAGCATGGTGATCAGATCGTGATATGAATAAACATAACAGTCTAAATAATGTACCAGTAGGACCTTCTCGTGGACCACCCTGAGAATTTCGGGGGGAGGGGGGCTGAAGCCCCTCAAGCCCCCCATCTACGAGCCTGGGCAATCTTGACTTTAGTCTTCAGTCATATATATATTTACTTGAGGATTCTGTTATAGCCGCCCTTTCAAGTTTTAATCTTCCAATTTCTTTGACTAGGGTCCAACTTTTGTCAATGCAGAAATCCACATCTTAAGTATCTCTGACAGGAATCTACTCAACCATAGGCAGTTGAATATCTCTCTGTGTATGTGTGCCACATAAGAATCTCAGGTTCATATGGATTGTAGTCACTATGAGAAAGGGAGAAGAGAATGGCTTAATGAGGATAGGATGGCTCTTCCTATGGGTAAACACCAGAAATGGATCAAGTCCTTATCCAGAAAAAAAATTAGGAGAACCAATTCAGGATTAAACATATTCTCTCATTTGCAAAAACTACAATCACAGTATTGAGCCATGGCAGGTAAAGTGGTGTCAAACTGCATTAATTCTACAGTTCTCTAAAACCTGGCCTAAATACACTAGCACAATGACAGGGGACTCCTCAGTTGTCTCCAAAGTTTTCTCGGAGACCATGGTCTTAGCTTCTCAGCCTGAGGATATTTAAGGCTTACCAGCAGACCATGCAACACAAGAGGGATTTTCCTACAAGCAGGTAATTTGGGAGCCACTGGTGTAGAACAGCTTAATAGGAGACAGCATATGTTGATTTGCTAAAAGATACTATGATAGTTATTTTGCATCTTTTTCACTGGGATTAAAAGACAGAGCATTGATTCTTTCTGCTTATTGTTTCCACACAGGCATAGCAAGCCTGTGTTTCCCTATACTGCATATGAATCGACACTGGGAATAACTTAATGCGAAAGGGAGAGATTGAATGACAAGCTGTTTATCTGATACCTTTGTTAGCATGACAATGATTGCACTCCCTGCTGACAGCTTTATCTTCCAAATGAAAATAATTTGATTTTTTGGGGGCTCAGTGGTGTTTTCATTAAAGTCTGTGAAAGTTATTGCTCGTTTGGTTTCATTATGAACGGTGGGAAGGGATATAAGAAATCATGTTATAAAAATACTAAATAAAACATTGTGAAAATAGTTGGAGAAGAACCTTCCACACTCCCCATGTCCCAATGTTTTAGTCACACAGCTGACAATCAACTTTGTGTGTCTGTCTCTCCCACACACTTTGTGTGTTCATTTTATCTTATTTACCTGGTGATGTGCACAACACAGGTGCTCCAAGTGTTCACCACAGGGGATAATGATGCCATTTTCACAAATTAAAGTGAATTATATATCTTTTCCTCCAAGGTAAGTGAGAGCCATGTGTGTCACTGATTTATTTTATCTGCAGTACTGCCTTTTCATTTCTTAATGTTGGATAGATAAGCAGGCAGTCAGAAGAGTGAGAAATCATGCCGTCGATGTAATTTTAGAAATAGATTTAGGTACAGCTCATGCTATTTACAGGTGCAGTTTTGCTCTTACTGAAGCGAAGGCAAATCCCACTAATTTCACTGGGACTCGGAAGGAAATGGAATATTATGCTAAGTGTGTGGATGCTAGCAAAAGCCAGCTGTGTTCTCCTGCCCTGCAACATCTAGTAGAACTTAGCTTGTCATATTCTGCATCTTCCCATTCCAATTGGACATTGTTGAAAATGAAATTTTTAGTGCACTATTCAGTTTGGAGGAGAAGGTAGGCATGAAAAGACTCTACCTGCTAGTGTGCTTTAATGGTTATAATGTTTATCTGGGACATGGAGAATCCAGCTTTATTTCATCACTAAACAATATTTGCTAAGTGACCTTGGGTCTGTTTCACACTCTCAGCTTGTTCTTTCTCAATAGGTGGTTTTGAGAATAAATTGAGAAGGAGGGGTGAAATGTACAGAGCCTTTATTTTGCTTGCAAGAAAAATATAAGTGAAACTAATATAAAAATAATGATAGACTATTACTAACATGGTTGTTGTGTGCCTTCAAATAATTTCTGACTTTTGGTGACACTAAGTTGGTTCTATCATGGGGTTTTATAAGGTTAAAAGTGTGTGAGTTGTCTAAGGTCATCTAGTTGTTTTTAATGGCTGGGCAGGGATTAAAACCCCGTTCTCCAGAGTCATATTCCAATGCTCAAACAGTTATATCATGCTGGCTTTCAGTGATAAAACATAAATGATTATTACAGTTTGTGATCAAACACAAAGGTATGTTGTGAGAAACCGCCTAAAAATTAAGCCACTATATTGAATTTTTAAAATGTAACTTAATCTATCTTTCCAAGAAAGTGAAAGGCCTATACAATATAGATTTCACTCCTGCACACCATATATATGGGCAACATCACCTTGCTGTGGGAGAAATATAGATACGAGATTCCTTGATAGGTGTATGATTACAGAGCAACAACATTTATAGTCTTTTCTATAAGAAAATCAATGCTGACAAATCGTAAACTGGAAATAAATGGCATTGCATTTATGTTGACACCTATAACAATCAATAATCTGGAATATACATTGGCCTTCTCCAGTCTGATGGTTTTGGCTACAGTTCTATTATTTCTGATCATTATCCATCTTAGACGGGGCAGTTGGGAGCTGTAATCCAAAGCATTATAAGGCTCCTGGTTGTAGAAGGCTAGTACACAGATACACCACAGGTTGGATCTTGAGTTAATCATGTATAAGGATATATCAATTGAAATCATGGTTGACTTAAGCTACATTGGTTTCAATAAAAGTCCTGTAAGATATCTGTATCTATCTAGTTGTATATAAACAAATAACTCTGAGGTAATGGCCAAAAATAAACTTCTGATCACGGAAGTATCTTCTGGTTGTCCTCATCATGTTTCGGGTTAGGACATGACCTATGTGTGTATGTGATAAATGTATAAATGCACATATGCACTTATGAAAATTGTTCTTGACATGTGTTATGCAAAAAGAGTTATGGTGTTTTTAATAATTTTTTTCAAGGATTTATTATCATGTAATTCTTACTAGCTAGTTGACACTTGTCTCAAGGAATAGTGGTTCTCAACCAATGGGTCCCCAGGTGTTTTGGCCTACAACTCCCAGAAATCCCAACCATGTGATACTTGTTGCTATAGTATTTAAAAGACATATCAAAATGAAGTTGTCTTGCCCCAGACTATTGTTTGGCAATTCTTGGCACAAACTGCAACATTCCATCCTACCATAAGAGAGCTGTTGTTTTTATTCCATAATCTATCATTACAACATGTTGCTTTCTCTTTCTTATCTTTCTTTTTAATTTTTAAAAGACTGATTTAAAAGGCCCTCTGTATACATGGATTCGGCATTCACAAATTCAATTTGGCTTTTAAAATACATTCCAAAAAGCAAACCTCAATTTTGTTCTTTTATAGAAGTGACATCATTCAATTACACTCTTATATATGAGAGTTGGACATCTTTGGATTTTGGTATCCATGGGATTTTCTGTAACAAAACTTCAACAGATGCCAAGAGCCACTGCACATATTTGCATTATAACTCTATGGTTTTATATATCTCAAGCTAGGAGGGTGGACAACTCAGTTCTTTAATGGATCATTTTTGCAAAACTTTGGAAATTGTTGCTGACTAAGATGCTTAAATATTTATTGGGTCAGAAGAAATTTCAACTCAGTGCTTGCTTCATTAAAAGTGTAAATTGAGTTTCCATTCTAGGTCATATATATATATGTGTGTGTGTATACACACACACACACACACACACATATATATACTATATATATACACACAGTATATGGGGCACAAAGGCTAACTTGTTTAACTTAATTGACACAGTTTGTAGGGGAAATAATCACCAGAAATAAATTAAAAGGGATTGTCAAGAGATAATTACAAAAATAATTATGAGCCTAAAATAGGTTACAAGGTAAGAGAAATATGAATGCTGACATGAAATGTAGACCTTCAACTTTATTTGAAAGTGGTTTTTTGTTTGGGGGGGGGGAGGGGAAGGTAATTGATAACCTAAATCAAAGCATTTATGAGATGGTTGATAGCCTTCATAAAAAGGTCAAGCCACAATGTATGCATCAGTCTTCATAGAGCCACAGACTATTCCAATCTAAGCCTGTCCAGCATTATCTTTAGGCAGAGTTTAACAACTGCAGGGAAGGACATTAGCCCCTTGCAGGGGGTGGACCAAGCTGTTCCCGGGGGGTATGCTAAAAAAATTTCGCGCCCCCCCAGTGCACATGCACCAATCTGCACGCGCACTGGCTCCAGAGCGCGCCTCCCGCTTTGGCGGCCAGTGCGCATGCACCAATTTACGCACATGCACTGGCTCCAAAGCGGGAGCCAGTATGCATGTGCAAAAAGCTCCACGCATGTGGAAGCGTGGCCGGAGCTCCCGGGTTGCCTAAAAGGCGCGCGCGCGGCGGCGGGGCCGCGGAGGCCTGGCCGGCGTGGCGGCAGGGCAGCATGGAATGGGCACCGTGGGAGCTGCGGGCGCTGGGAGCCGGCACACGGCGGCCCCTCCCGGGTGACATCGCCCCTCCTCGGTGACGTCGCCCTACGTGCCTGCGTAGTTTGTCTAATGGACGAACCGGCCCTGGCCCCTTGCCAAGCAAAACTGAGTTCAAAGTTAATAGACTTTGAACTCAGATTTGCAATAATGGCAGTAAGTCAAGAACAAAGGGAGAAATGGAAGGAGGAAAGAGAAACTGGGACATTTTAAAATTGGCTGAAAAAAAGAGGCCAACAAGAGATCAATCGGAATTGTCCCTGTTAAATCTGGACAGTTTCAGATGGTGGTGGTTGGTATGTTGTTTGGACTATGAACCAGTATGAATATATTAATGAATGATGATTAAGAACCAACTTTTGTGTCCCAAAAGCTTGAAATAGACTCTGGACCAACATAGGTTTTGTTTGTTCATTTAAGGGAAGGTTGATCAGGGAAGCATATGATATACATGCATCTTCTTAGGAATGAAAAAAAAGGGAAATAGCAGGACCAACCTGTGGGAGATTGTATGTGTATCTGCTTCAAGTTTTTCAAGTAGTACTTAAATGTGGTTTTGCCAGTTTCTTTCTCTGGGATATAGCTTACAGCACTTGGAATTAGTTTCCCATCCAAGTATTAACCAGGTCTGACTCCACTTAGCTTATAAGTTCAGAAACGATCTTTAGTGTCTCAGGTATTTAGGCCTCTTGAGGAGATTAGTAGCTTTAATTGCTATACTGTTCATGGCAGATGAGATCGCTACAAGCCAATTAGCATCAAGTTTTTAAAAAGTTGTTTTCTACTAAGGAACTGATGGAAGAGGGACATCTCAGTTTGTTTTCTTCCATCAGGCTGCTGTGTTCCAGTGATGCTCATGCAAGAAGACGCTTTCTGTTCTCTGCAGCTAGCATGAAAGTAGAGGAGAGGCAGGATGGATATACTTTTCCTTCCCCATCTTAATCCAGTAGAGTTGAAGACTTTAAAGGCCTCAATTTCATGGAATTCTCCCATTCTCATCTGTATTTTCTTCCTCTTTTTACATTGTATCAGTTTCTAACTTCCTTTTCTGCCTCACTGGCATTTTTGTAAAATTTTTTTACACATTTCCTTCCATTTGTGCTTTTATTTGATTTGTGAAACCCTCTCTTATTGGTTATAGTGTGTTTCAATATGCAAGCAGTTCCCAAGGTAAAATATCCAACTGACAAACAACTTGAGCAGAAAGATAGTCTCATCACGTCATTGCATTTCATCAACAAATGCAGCAGCACACACAAAAAGAGTGACTGACTACCAAAAAAGTGATTACAGGCAGTCCCTGAGTTACAAACATCCGAATGACAAACAACACAGTTAAGAATGGGATGTGACCACATAAAGTGAGAGAAATCCACCTGTAGGAAGGGAAAATCACTGCTGGAATAGTTATCATGGGGAAAAGGTGTCTCCACTGAAGTTTTAGCACCAACCCTTTTTTCCACAAGAAACCAAATGTTTCAAAATCCAATTGCCACTGGGACAGAAAGTGAGGTGAAATCTTCTGAACAAGGGCAGACAGCAAAACAAAAAAGATTACAGGGGTGTTAACCCTTTCCTATGCTCTCTCTCTCTCTCTCTCTCTCTGTCTCTCTCTCTCTCTATATATATATATGGCTAGAGTTAAAAATATACCTGTTCTGACTTGTACGTATACAAATTCGGCTTGAGAACACATCTACAGAACCTATCTTTTTCATAACTTGGGACTGACTATACTTATTTCCATGCTGCATGTTTCAAAGCATGCATATATTTATGCACCTTTTATTTCTTAGAAATGCTCTCATTATCCATGAGGTGAGTTTTGCACTTTTTTCTAATGAGTCTTTGAAGCTGCATGTAGCAACCCAGTTCCCTTTCGTGCCTGGGGGGCAGGGGGCAGCACCGGGGGTCCCACTTGCATTAGGGCCAGCTGCAGTTAATGAGGACATGGAGGAAGGGGCTGATGAGTTAGCTGGGCCTTCCTCTACCACAGAGAGCCTGGCCTGGGATGATGAATGGCCTGACGGCTATGCTAGCTGGGAAGTTCAGGCTGACCCTGAGAGTGATGACTCTGACAATTATGAGAAACCATGTGGTTACGGGTCACAGGAGAGAATCAGGGAAACAGTGGAGGATGAGCCCATGGAAGCTGAAAGGGAGTTCAGCTCTCATGAAGATAGTGACCCAGGTGCTGGGAGGCAAGGACGGAGCTTTGATAGGAGACGGAGCATTGAGTCCAGCAGGAGGGATTGGCACCGCAGCCTAGAGCGGCAGAGAGGCGCGAGGTCCCGTGGCTCAGATTGGCGCAGAAGCCAAGAGTGTCGGGGCCCCCGCCAAGGGGATTAAATATAGGATCCGTGGGAACGGATCCTCAGTAGCTCGGCCACTTCTATTCTAAGAGGAGTGAAGCGAGCGGAGTTCCAGGGAGCCAAGTTGCCGGCTCGAGCCTTGCCAAGTAGTTTCTTGGAGTTGTCTATGAACTTTGCCTTGTTCTTTGCCACGGACCAAGTCCTTGTTTCGCATAGTTTTGCGGTGCCTTGCCACGTTTGCCTTTGGATTTTACCTACGGACTCTTTACCTATTTTGGATTGAACTTTTTGATACTTTTATGGACAATTTACCTTTTCACCTGTTTCTTATTATTCAATAAATAGTTAGCTGATTACCGTCTCTGTGTGTGTGATTATGGGGCTGGGCCGAGACCCTGCATCGTGACACTGCAAAAAGATTGCTTTCTGCAAGAATGCTGCTTCCAGTATAATTAATTTCCATCTTTGAAAACTATTCATTTGTCTGCGTACCATTCCATTAATTCTCCAAAAATACAAGAGTTCAATTAAGAATTGTTATTCTTGCATCTCAGCTGAAATAGGCGGACCAACTTTAAAAACTAGACCTACAAGTGTGAACCTCTATAAGTCTGTCAACTACATGTCTACCCATATTGTGTGTGTTTGTGTGTGTGTATGATGTACACCTCACAGCAAGAACTTGACATTATTCAGTGGTGTTTGAGAACTAGTGAAGCCTAGACATTTGCAATCTAGTTCCTGCCATTTGTCAAATGCCAATTGATAGCACAGGCATGGGTACACTTGGGCTCTCCAGGTGTTTTGGACTTTTGTGGGAGTTGAAGTTCAAAACACCTGAAGGGTCTAAGTTTGCCCATGCCTGGGAAGGTACCTGCTTACTTCTGAAACAGAGTTGCTCCTCCTTATTAAGCTAGGTATGTGTTATACTGAATGGGGTTTTGTGTACAATTGTGCTACTTCACTTTTCCACCTGTGGAGCAGCATTTTATTTCCAATGACGTTGGCATATTAATTCCAGGCTTATTTTTCAACTTTACTTGTGTGTGTGTGTACAGTGCCAGTATCCAGAACAACAAAATTCTACTCTTGCAAAAGAGTACAACTGATACCCAGTTTTGCAGGTGCATGAGCACCACTGAGCTGATTGCTGAGGCAGAAGAACTGAAGGAAGATATTGAAAAGAGAAAGAAGGAAGAAATAGAAAGATTACACACATTCCAGAAGAAATTCCTGCCTAGAAAGATCAGGCAAGCTAAAACAGGAAGATAATAGGTTTTCCGGTAATATCTACATATATTAAACCTAACCCCAAAAAGCCTGTTAAGAAAGCAGAATTATTCACCTGATATTTAATGAATAATGTGTTCATTTTCTTGGATTACTATTTCATTTCTCTCCTCTCCCTGACAGCCCCTCCCACCTTCATCCTGCTCTAAAAAATATTAAACAACGAAGCAGATAATGCAGTCTTTGCTTTAATGACTGACTTCCAAAAACGTGCTGCCAGTGCCGCTCATCAGGGTTTGCACTTAATTACTGTTCCTTAAAGCTGTGCTCTCGTATGCCCTAAAACCGGTTCCCATATCAGTATGAAGATTAATTGAAGTAATTTCCCCTCTGAGAGAAGGAAAGTAGGTTCTGCTTTCTAATGGAAGAGCAGTCCACCTTCTGCAGGTCTCTGGTATTCACAGCATTAACCGGAAAATGCTCACAGACCATTGGATTTATTCAGCAGAGAATAGATTTCAGAAGGAATTACTTATTTCACATCAGGCCCGTAGCTGGGGGGGGGGGGCTTGAGGGGCTTCAGCCCCCCCCAATTCTCAAGGTGGCCCGCGAGAAGTACATTATTTAAACTGTTTATTCATATCATAATCTGATCACCATGCTCAATATATCCCATATGCATGGGGGTATTGGCATAATGATACAAAAGGTTTGCTAGGGTAGGTCCTCTCTCACTCAGACTCGGTCCCTCCTGAATCAAACTCAGCCCCCACCCCCCAAATATCAAAATCCTGTTCACGGTCCTGTTTCACATGGTTCAATGATGATGATTCTGTAGGTGGTGCTTCATGCTACCCCCCAAAAAAGGGAGCTCAGCTAATTTGTGAAATGAAATTTTAGATATTTACTTATTTAATTATCATATGTACCTCCTCCCATTCTTCCAATGTTCTCAAGGAGATTTAACTCTTTTTGTTTTCCTGCTGCAAAATTCCTGAAGGGAATTTTGTTGTAGGCTCAGCAATCTAGCATTTCACATTCTTCTCCAGTAATTTTTGGTAGACTCACCAATCTAGCATTTTACATTCTTATCCAGATCCAGCACCATACGGTTGTCTATATACTGTACAATTAATGCAGTTTGACACAGTTTATGCAGTTTGACACCACATTAAGTGCCATGGCACAATGATGTGGAATCCTGAGATAAGTGAGGACAAGCACTCTTTGGCAGAGAGTGTTAGACCTTTGTAAAACTACAACCCCCATGGTCCCATAGCATTGAGCCATAACAGTTTAAATGGTTTCAAATTGCATTCATTCTACAGCATAGAGCAGTGTTTCCCAACCTTTTTTGAGCCGCGGCACACTTTTAACATTAAAAAAATCCGGGGGCACACCACTAACCAAAATGACACAAAATGACACTCTAACACAGTAAAGAATGGCTGGGGGATGGTGGCCTGCTGGGAGCAGCTGCTGGGAGTGCCAAACCTGGGGGAGGGGGTGGAGCCAGGCGGTGGACGGGCTTCAGTGGCCAGGGCTCCTCCTCCACGCAGCTTCTGTCATGGCGGATTGGAGGCTGGCTGGGGCCCCGGCCCCTTCTTTTTCTTCGTCGCCACCCGGCCCTTCCTCCTCTCCCAAGCAGCAGGAGTTTGGCAGGAGGAGGGGGGAAGGAAGGGGGGCAGAGAGCTTTTCTTGCGGCACACCAGGAGGTCCGTCACGGCACACTAGTGTGCCACGGCACACTGGTTGAGAAACACTGGCATAGAGGAAAGATCTGTGTAAATTCTTCACTGTTTTTCTAATACTTTAAAGTCACCAAGTGAGAGAGAAGATAGTTCAATAAGCACAAAAAACTTCATAAGAAAGCTAGGATTTTCTGTGTGAGGAGGGATGTGCTATGCAGTTAACCTCTAATTCTAAATGTTTAAAACACCCCTTTTCCCAGAGGAGGAAAGCAATATTACTAGTGTAATGAATTAATAAATGATTCAAATGACTATAATTTAATCCTTCACAATGCATTATAATTCTTCCCAAAATAGCCAACCCTCCTCAGAAAAAGTAGGCGAAAAAGCAGAAGCAAAGAGCTGTAATGTATATATACTCATTAGCTTTGTCTTTTGGAGGCCAGAAAAGTGCTGCCGTGTGTATCTCCTGGAAAGGAAGGTGAATTGAAGAATCCCTTGGCATAACTCTGCAGAGGTGGAATCAGCAGACAGCTATTAATCACTCTGCCCTGTTTATCCCTTGCAGCCAATATCTGTGTTGTTTCTGGAGTCTGAAGTAATGCACTAGATTTAGCAGGTGACATTCAGAAGCAGCCCTGAGAGAGAATAATAGATGGGAAGGAACAAGAATTGGTGGGAACTATAGTCAGCTCTCCACATTCACTGGGATTAAAGGTATAGGATCCCTGGGAAAGTGAAAAACTATGAAAAAAGAAATTACTATTTTAGATTTTTAAATTTTTTTCCAGCATCATTGAACTGTTGACTTCTGCTGGAAGCTGACCACAGAATCTAATTGGACAACCTAGATATCCTTAAAATATTTAATCTCTAGAAATGTCATTTCTAGATGTCTTAGGCCTTCAGCAGAACCAGAGGAAGTTGACCGTGGGATCGCACTGGAGGACTGAGAGATTCCTAGAGGGGACATTTCAATTGAATGTGGCCATACCACCCTGAACATGCCCGATCTTGTTTGTTCTTTAATAATCACATCCACAAAAGGCAAAACCATGAATGTGGAGGGACAATTGTATATCCTACTGAAAGATATAAAGAAAATATTGGAAGACAGTCAGGGGGATATTTTTTAGTTTATTAGTGTGTTACTGTAGGGTTATTGTATTAATGTTAATATTCTCGTTTCTCGTCTCTTCTTTTGCTTTTCTCTTTTTCTCTCTGCTTTCATTTGCTAAAAACTCAGGTCAGAATACAAAAGTAGTTTGTACTCACTTAACTCAGCAAAGAGAGGAAAAGAGGGGCAGACTCTTGCCCTTACCCATAGGGTCAGGCAAAAGCAAACTATTGCAGTCTCCTGTTCCTTGTGTGTTCTTCCTCATTAATAACCTTCCCCATATTGACTGCACTCTAACATTGTGAAGTTATACATGTCCAAATTTTCAAATGTGAATCATTGGGGGAAATGGGATACTTGCCTGAAAAATAATAATTTTATCTGCTTCAGCCATCTATAATATAAATTAGATATGTTGAAAGTGCAGCCCATAGACCACGTATATTTCTTGCAACCCCAAAAGTCCTCTGACAATTTCCCCATGGTAGTCCTTCCCTCCATGGTTGTGGAGATTTCCACTCTGAAAATTGCCAAAATTACACAAAGCTGTACACACACACACACACACACACATTGTAGGCTAGCTTCTCCTGTCCCCAGAGCCATTAACACAATTTTTCAGGATACCAGCCATTGTCAATAATCCCGTTTTCAGAGAAAAACATTGTTTGTCCCTACCTTAGTTGCTTTTAGAGTTCCCATTGTTTCACTAAGTTTTTAAAAAATCTCAATTGTGTTGAGTTTGTCCTGATAAATTATAGCATTGTTGGTAGGATCTACCTGAGTCAATCAGGTATCAATGGACACTATAGACTGAATAAGAAGGGGCTGCTTCTAAGCTTTGTCTTTCATTAAGTTCATCTGCCTTGCTTGTCATTTGCAACCCAAGACCCTTAAATTACCTTCCACCTGACAATGGTAAATGAAGTGCAAGAATATTGTTACTGCTTGTTTTTCCCAAGCTTAAGCACATCTACACCATGGTGCACTTGGGCCATTACCTCATTGCAGTTAAAGTAATGTTGCCAGGTTTTCAAAACTGCAGTAAGGGACAACAGAATTGACAGTCAAAAGCATGCTATTAACAAGTTTGTGTTCTTCCAAAAATACTAAATAAATGTATTCAGTTTCTCTGTAAAAAAAGTCATTGGGAAAATGTGTATCATCTACATTCATAAATAGCATGATATATTCCAAAATGCAGGATTTTTTTTCTCGGCATCTTAGTCAGTCTGTATAAAAAGAAGTTTTCCAGCCCCCAGGAAGAGGACATCACTTATACTAATGAGTGTCCACCTTGGCACCCCTAAATGAAAAAGGTGGCTACTAAATTAAGTCCTGCATTCCTGGGTGAACTTTGTAGATTCTTGTCAGACAAAGAGACATGAGCTTTAGCATGTTATTAGATCTGAATCCAAACAATAAACTAACAAGACAGAAAAATGCTAGCTTCTAAACAAGATTTGCTTTGAAATAGTTTACATATATTTAAATATTGCTCAGCACAATTTACTTGTGTACAAATCTCCAATCAGTTCAAATTTAATGGAGGTTTTATTACATGCTTGATTCCCAGTAGTGATCTGTTATTTGAATGGATATGTGAATAGGTCATTTATGCCATCCAGAGAAGACAGGCAGCCAATCCCAATTCAATTTTCACTGAAACTTGACAAATGTCTCAGCTTCCTATGTGAAGGCGCGCCTTCTGCCAATGCCTTTGGAAGGAGTTCTTCTATCAGAGTGGTTTCTTCAAGATGCTGCCATCCTAAATTTCCCAACCTTGGAAGTTGATCAAATCAAGGGCTGATTAATACAAGAAAGAGAATCCTCCATACAGTCTTTGTCCCATGCTACGTAAGATGATACAGACAGCTAGCACCATGATTTGTGTCCAGAAGCTTAATTGGAAGTCTGCACAATTTTGATTAAACTAATATCATGATAGGATTTGAGCATAAAGAAACATTAAAACATTGTCCATCCACAGCACTTTTCCATACTTCCACTATGATCCACCCAAAACTGCTTCATACTCCTTTGTTTAATGATATATCTACACTTCACAATATTGCTGTTTGCTACCACTTTAGTTGTCATGGCTCTATCTTACAGGAGGCTGGAATTTGTAGTTTGGTGAGGTATTTACAAATCTCAACTACAGAGCACTTGTGCTGTGGTTGGGGGGAAATGCATTTCAGTTCTCCAGCAACAAACTACCTCATCAGACAGGCTTAATATTGGCAATATATGCCGGTTCCTGTCCATTTGCCCCACAGAACCTGCTAGCTCCCATCCCACAATGTCAACATCTATTTCTTGTGGTGATTCTAGCAGCTAATGTGATAAAGTCAATAGTCAGCATACACTGCAAAAGGGATCTGCAGGATGAAGCCACAGCAGTTAAAGTTTTATCAAACCATTATACCCAAAGGAGCAGGTGTTACTGAACTATGACTCCCAGCACCACTCATCGGCATAGTTAATAATGACGAATACTGGACATTGGAGTATGATAACATCAATACAGTTCTCATCTTGGTGTTAATTAGGCTTGGGCTCAGATCAGTTTGACTGAAAGTGATTTGTAATATTCGGTGGACCATTTCATGTGATAGCCCGAAAACAGAATGGGACCTGCTGCCAACTCACTTTCCTAGTAGCACTTGCATGTGGCAGACATTGAAATGTCTCTGGAGTTCCTCTTGGAGCATGATGGGAGTTGAAGTCTCTCTCTCTCTCTCTCTCTCTCTCTCTCTCTCAGCCAATAAAAGGCCTAGTTGTGTCCATGCTCTGATTGGCTGAGAATGGACACAATCTGCGACTACAATTCCTAAAACCCTCTCTTGTGTTTTGTGTTATTTTAAAAACGTTATGATAAAAACTTAAAATAATTCTAAAACATCATTGTGAATTGTTCTGAAACTTGGCAGGTCTGCAATTGTAAATGGGGTCTAAAACTGAGGTAGGTTTCATGCAGATAGACCTTAAAATGACTGAGGATAGAGCCTTTAAAGTTTCTTATTGTAGCCAATGGGCCAAATCTTTGCCGAATGAAAATGACAACACTCCTCCCAATTTGAGTAATTTCACTCTAAACAGAATGAGGGGTTAGCCAAAAATGGACCCTGAAATGGCATGCATAGTGGCAATATGCTAATTCTGAAAAATGAAGTAAGGAGGTATCAGAATTTATGGATTCCTTTGGAATGTGTAGGTTTTCTGTGTAATACAAGAGAATTTTCGTATTGAAGAACCATTGTTTGTTGCTCTGGATGGAAGCAAAATCAAGCTAGTTGCAACCTTCTAAAGTTGCTCTGCAAATAATAAATATCCTAAATCAAATGCTGCAAAAATGAGCCCTCTAGATATTTTGTACTGCAATTCTCATCATCCATAGCTAGCACAGGATTGATAGAAGCCGCAGTTTACCAACAACAAGAGGGCCGACCCTTCCGCACTCTGCCTAAATCTCATCGGATGGCATTGTATTATCTAATTGTACACTTTGAAACAGTCCCTGAATTGGACTTAATTACTCTTTAGTAAATTAAGGATTTCATGAATATGGAAGCAACCAGAATGTACGGAGATTTAGTTGAACTAGGTTGAGATGCAACTCAGCTGTGAAACTCAATTGGGCCCTCAACCTAACCAATTTTACATTGCCACTGTGAAAATATATGGCAGGCATAGGTGGCCTCAAGAAAACCACTGTAAATACTTGAAGGGGGCAGGATAGAACATTCAGATTAATTCTCCTTTATATTTTAAAATGTGAAATCCAAACTGTCTCTTCATTCATAAAGTCAAATATTTTGCTACTACATGGACAGGTCATCCGCCATGCCTGTGTGCCACCCTCTGTAGAATATATTCCCGTCCTGCCTTTTTTCCCTGAGAGAGAAATGTTAGTCCCAGACATTCATGAAATATGTTGTTCTTGTAAAACAAAAACTAGCCCTCTGGCAGAGCCTCAATCTGGCAATTGCTCTGGCAAGAAAAATCAGGATTGGGCCCTGGCAGCTAATAATTTTAATTCCTCACATTTGCTTTTTGTTACTGAGTCTGTATAGGGTTAAATGGAGTTTTAGGGGAAGAGTTTTAGCTATGGCATGTGTTAAACTGAGGCATCTTTTCAACAAATAAATGACTTGAATTTGAATGCAAATGAAGACTTGCAAATCACAAAATATGAATATCCCCTCTTTTCATTTGGCAGCAATATGTATCCGAGCACTAATCCTCCCTGATCCTGAGAGACAGAATTGCATGGATGTTTACACATGAGAGCTCAGTGTTAGTGTAACACCCAGTTTGCTCATGCTTCTATCTCTGCTTTATAGTTGAATTCCTAAAGCACATAAAGATTTGCTGAATTTGGTCAAGTGATTTAAAGTTCAAATCCTCATTAAAAATTCAGATTCTTATAGGGCCTTATTATTATATGCTTTGCCTGTCAACCACATTCTTTCTTGATGAGCCCAAGTTTCAGTACGTATTCTACTGGTAGGCTCTAAACAAAGCAAGCAAAAAAGACACCGGGCAATTGTTCCAGACCATCAGAATTGAGAGAAGCAGATCACACCTCAGCATCCCTAATACTGCTGTTCTCCACCAAGCAGTGGTTCCACCTGCACAAACATCAGGAGGTAATTAGCTAGGTAATTGATTAATTGTTAGTTCCTTTGTCCTGTTATTTTCATCTTTTGAGTAAATACAAAGGGGTAACAATGTGGGTTGCATCTTTGGGGGATAACCAATTGCCAGTTGGTTTCTGGGCACAATTCAATTTGTTGTTGTTGTTGTTGTTAATATCCTGCTTTTTTCCCACAAGGAGACTTCAAGGTGTTGGTTATTACCTTTAAAGCCCTATATGGCTCAAATTCAAATTACTCTGGCTATCCTGCCTGTTCTTTGAGCTCTGCTGGGCAGATCCTTCTCTCTGACCCACCACTTTCACAGATAATTCTGGTTGAAATACAGTTGAGGGCCTTCTCATTGGCTGTTCCTAGGACCTGAAAGCTCTTTCCAAGAGAGAGGTTATACTGGTACAGGTTAAGACTTTGTTACTTCAGTGGGCATTTGAAAACTGACTTTTTTATTTCATGTCAAAAACATTGCATAAATAAGTATAAAATGACAAAAATAGAGGGAGCACAAGTGGCTAAATACTTTTTAATCAGAAATGGGCAACAGCAACCATATTATCTGTAGCTTTAAACAATTATTCCTCTGTGCATGAGGCAGGGCATTGCGGGGAAGCATACAGATGCAGAGTTGTTTGTTCTGCTCCACAGTCACAAAAGGTAGAGGATTCTTCCAGGTAGTGCCATTTTGCCAGGTTGTCTTTTGATCTGCCCACTCCACTTCTGGGTCAGTTCAGGGACTTCCAAGTTGCCCATTCTTGGTTTGCCCCTGGAGGAAGACCCTCGTGGGGGGCCATCCAGTTGGAATTACCTGGCTTTTCTGCTTCCAGGGATATTCTTGCTCCTGCTGGGGAACGTTAAGAGGAGTCGTGGATCTCATGCAGCTTTTCCTTGATTTTACTTATAAGGGTCCTTTGCACCTTCTCTGTTTCTATTGATTTAGTCTTATCTTGAAAGAATACACCAAGACACACAGGGGTTGAATGTACCATACATATTCATTGTCCAGAATACAAGAGGCTTGCACTACAGCCCATCTATATAGGGCTTTTCCTATGATGTTATAAATCACTCAAAATCTCTGGTGCCTGCCCTTTCCCACATACCAGAATCCTCCTTCCCACACACCAGGGCAATTGTTTTTTTGGCCAGTTCATGTGTCCTTTGAGCATCCTGTCCTTACTTTGGGCCATGTGACTGTGTCAGTACCGGGGAGCTCATAGTTGCATGACATATGTGATTATGGCATGAATCCACAAGGAGACTGGGTCCTGCAAACGTCTTTCTGTTCTGCTTATTTGTCATTTTAAGTGCTATGTTTCACTCAAAACCACCAATTAAGAGGATCCACTCCCAGAAACTGATGGAATCTGAGGAATTATCGAAAGATGTGGGGGATTTTATATTAGCAATTCTTTTGAAGTCTTGGCTCACTATTGAATGGAAGGATGTAAGGGGGTTTTATATAATCATCCCCCTATTATTATTATTTCATTCATTTCTACCCCACCCTTCTCCCAACAAAGGAGACTCAGGTCAGCCTCACATAAGCATCAATGATGCTATCAATATATACAATAAAAATTTCAATTAAACCCATAAAACTCAATTTAAAACATTATACAATACATTAACAAATTCATTAACAATAAATTAATGTGCCACTAAAACCAAGATCCAGCCAGGTAAATCCAATGTCGCAGTGTTCAAAAATTTCCTATCCAAGTTGCCGCTAACCTCCAGTCAAATGGCTGGTCCCAAAGCCAAGTCTTCAGTTGTCTTCTAAAGGACAGGAGGAAGGTGGCCAACCTGATGTCCTTTGGGAGAGAGTTCCACAGACGGAGGGGCACTGCCGAGAAGGCCCTGTCCCTCATCCCTACCAACTGCGTTTTCGAAAGTAGTGAGATCGAGAGCAAGGCCTCTCCAGACGATCTTAAGTTTCGTGATGGTTCATAGCAGGATATACATTTCGACAGTAATCTGGGCCAGAACTGTTCGGGGCTTTTAAGGTTAAAACCCAATACCTGCTCCAGTGCTGTGAATTGTGAAATGCCCAGGTTTCTAAGAGCTGTAATAGAAATGAAAAGAGATGGATAGTGGTAGCTCACAAATGGCATTAATTAGGACTAAACAAAAGTCACTACACTACTGTGCTGTTTTGCAATAGTTAAGAAGATTAAAAATAATGTTTTGCATTCTAACTTACATCTTTATATCAATGTCACAGTTGTTTCTCATGGTAAGCAGCCTATTAGGATCAATCTCTGATTGTCATCTGTATTGCTTAATTTGCTAGGCACTTGGAAGAAAAAGCCTTTCATATTTACTCAGTACTTTTTGTGTTTGTAGCAGCATCAGCTGGACATGTCCAGTGTACCATCCAGTCAGGGCTCCTGGGTTCATTTTCACTTGTAGCCTGGGGCCATGAACAAGATGCTCACTCAGATTACTGTCGTCCACCCTATGAAAGCTCAAACTTTGTTCATCTTGGCTTATAAGACACAACAATGAGGCATTAGTTAGGTGGGAACAGGCATAATAAATGTTTATACTGTCATGCTGTTGTTTCTTTTACTCTGAAACATGCAGCAGTGCATCTTTTTATACCTCCTCTACCCAGAGGTATGTCTTATTACAAATGTCCTTCCAAAGGATAAGGCACTTGAAAGTGCAATTCCATTGAGAATTTGAACAGGGCATAGAAAACAGGAATTTGTTTGCTATCTTCTGCCTGAAACCAGAAAAAAGCAGGAGAACTTCCCACATCTTACATGCACTCTCCTTGGGTAATTTAAGCAGTATCTATTGCTTTTTTGTTTGTTTAATTTTGAAGGTGGCTTCAGGGAAGGAAGAAACATCATTTGTGGATCAAATCTGAATTTTCTCGGAGCCACATTAGAGAGGGAGGCCAGAAGGCTTCCACCTCTTGTGTTAAAGATGACAACCATACTTAAAGTCTGTTAGTTGGGGGAAATAGAAATACCTAAGAATCAGTGAGTTCAACTGAGATTTTTTTAGTACCAAATCCTAAGATGAACAGGGAATAAAGAGAGTGAAGCTGATGGTCCATTGCCTTCCTTAACAATTGTATGCCCTGGCCATCAATAGCCTAAAGACATAAAACTTAATATATAAGAAATGTAAGGCTACTGCTAAAAATGACAGCTCCATGTTGAATTTTCCCTCCGTTATTTCTCCCACCATCATTGAAAAATGGATTCATGGAAATCCAGAGCACAGTAGATATTCAACTAGATATTTTCACTAGATAGATGGGTCCCCTGGTCTGCAATGGGATAAACCATTGAGCTGCTGAACTTGCTGATCGAAAGGTCAGTGGTTCGAATCCGAGGAGTGGGGTGAGCTCCTGCTGTTAGCCCCAGCGTCTGCCAACCTAGCAGTTCAAAAACATGCAAATGTGAGTAGATCAATAGGTACTGCCTTGACGGGAAGGTAACAGTCCTCCATGCATCCATGCTGGCCACATGACCTTGGGGATGTTTACGGACAATGCGGTCTCTACAGCATAGAAATGGAGATGAGCACTACCCTTCAGAGTCAGACACAACTAGACTTAATGTCAAGGGAAACCTTACCTTTACTATTTCAACAGATATTCTGGAATGCACTAGACTGCAATTTTAGCAGCAGCTCAGTGTTTCTTACATCATTTAGTTTTGCACCAAGAATGCTATCTCCTTTCTAACACACTTTTTTTTCTTTGTCTGTCTTGTGCAATGATTTTATTTATTTGGTGTGCGTGATCCATTCAAGCTGCATTTTATGTTCATATAATCACATTCAACAATGTTTTTCAAGATGTCCTTTAAAACAAGATAATTCTACAATAATGGAAATGTTTTAAACATCTGATATGGATTATGAACAGAGAACAGTATATTAACTGCTCTCTCCAACCCACTGCAGAATTATGGATATTATCAGAGCGTGTTATTTGCCTATTCTTGTTTTTAAAACATGCAGGTGTCATAATAATTATTTTGGAACAGTTTTACAGAATGCTCACACACAGGTTTTTGATATATTGGGTGAATTTCAATGGCAATTATTCAAATTGTACTTCAGATTGTTCATCTCTTGTTAAGTTATAACTTAGACTATCAACAACATTTTCTAACATATCATTCAGACATTGGTTTCCATTTTAAAATGCATGCCCTAAACCATTGCAGTTTTTCAAATCTTTGATCTACATTTGATAGACAAATTGAAGAATTGCACACTAACAACTTCCATAAAGCATATTTATGCAAAGTCCATACCTGTGATGTAACTCAAGCCCCTTTGCATGATGCAGTTGTAGCATTATGATTCTACTTTAATTGTCAAGTCTGTATCCTATGGTGTTTGTAGTTTGATGAGAAACTTGAATTCTAAACCCCACTTCTTCAACTGCAGATCTCAGGATGCCACAAGATGTTGCCATGGCAGTTAAAGTGGAATCATATTATGATCTGAATGGACAGAAGATGAATATTTTCTTGCTCTCCCTTTCCTTTTCTGTTGTGGTTGAAATTGAAGCTATATACTGCTGAATGAAGAATTTCTGGTTAGAGTAGTGGTTCTCAACCTGTTGGTCTTCAGATGTTTTGGCCTTCAACTCCAAGAATTCTCAATAGCTGGTAAACCGTCTGGGATTTCTGGGAGTTGTAGGCTAGAACACCTGGGGACCCATGGGTTGAGAACTACTGAGTAAGAGCTTTAAGGTAACTATCCCTTTGAAAGTGAATGGGATCCAAAGCGTATTCAGGCTCAAGTATTTATTATTTATTTATTTCCAACATTTCTACCCCGTCCTTCTCAACCCCCGAGGGGGGACTCAGGGCGGCTTACAACTGGCAACAATTCAGTGCCACAATGTACAAACAAATATAAACAACTATAACAACAATTAAAAACCATAAATAAAACATTGAGCTAAAAACAAATTTAAAATTATTATCAAACCATATAGCAATTTCCATTCCGATTCAACATCCAAAGTACTGTCAAGTAGGATGCAAGAGCTCAATTTTCCAAGAAGGTTAATATGCTTGGCCCCATCTACACTGACAATTTAATGCTGTTCAAAGTTAGTTTCAAACTGCCAGAAAAGTGTATGAAAGAAAACCCTGTGCTCTGCGGTTTGTGCAGTCATCATATGGACCTTAAACTATGTCACCATTTGCACAGTAAAACTAGTTTTCTCAATACTGATTTAAAACTCCATTAAGCGGTCATTGTAGATGGGTCCTCATGCTCTATGACTTTTTCTTAATAGTTCCTTTTGTCCCGAGCATGCACCAAGCACTGGTAGCATATGATATAGCATATCTATATCAGCTATATCGGGGGGTTTCCTGGTTAAACCTCATTATTTACTAGCCTCTGGAACATCCTCCTGTTTTCCTTCAAGTCCCTTCTGATATAAGGTGACCTTAAAGCAAACCTATCAAAGACTTTTCTTGCGAAGATTTGTTGTCTTCTCCTTCCTCTGAGGATGATGGAGTGTGATTTTTCAAGATCACCAGTGGGTTTCATGAACAATCAGGTGTTCAAACTTTGGCCTTCAGAATTGTAGCCAAATACTCAAACACTATTCCATGCTGGCTTCTGCTTCATAACAAACTTTCCTGTGAAGTTCCTGTGAAAAATGCCTCTAGATAGCCTATTCTTGCCTATTGGTCCTCATTCATTCCCCTCCTTCTCACTGCAACCCACTCCATCATCTTCAGATTGCATCGATCTTCTGTCATGCACACATTCATCCCATTCTTTCCTGGTGATGTGCCTGTGGGTTTTGGTTTCTCATTATTTTCTGCATTGGGCATTCTTATCCTTAGAGCTGCTTCCCAATCTTCTTTACAAGTACATTTGAAAGTCACAGCATCTTCTGTGTACTGTGAAGGTGTATCGGTGGTGGAAGGGTTTATGAGAATACCCTTCTCTCTCCAAAACAAGGTCTTCCACTTCTATTATCCCCTTTCAAAAATCAAAAGCCTTTTGGTTTAAAAAAACTGGAAGCCACAATTTTTGTGAATGTAAAAGGAGAATGGTAGTGTTGTAATTTCTTTGCCAATCAAACTAAAAGCTTCACTGTAAGGAAGAGTGTGAAAATAAGGTGAGTCAGTCTTCTGACTGCACTAGAGAGATGATGTAACAGATTGGATACAAAAGCAGATATGAGCTAACTCTGTCTTATCAGAGATGAACACTATTTCAATGAACTTGTACAAAATTGCTCTATGTACAACATAGAGGAATGGACTCAAATTTCAGGAAACAAGTTTCCACCTAAACATTAGGAACAATTTCCTGCTGGTAAGAGCTGTTTAGCAGTGGAATAGGCTGCCTCAGAGTGTCGTGGAGACTCCTCTGGAGATTTTAAAGAAGAGGCTGGATGGCCATCGGTTGAGGGTACTTTGATTGTATTTTCCTGCAAGGTGGGGGGTTGGACTGGATGGGCCTTCCAACACTGTGATTTATATAGAATTTTTCAATCAAAAGATAAAAGCAATGAATTTCCAGATAATGTTTCTTCTTCAAAGCACAGTTGGCTTCCACATGTAGGGATTAGGGGCAAATAGCCCACATGAATGTGGAAAAACCATGGATCTTTCCAAGGGCAGGCCAGGGCAAGGTTTCCTTGTGTAGCTGGCAGGTGGAGATACTGCTGCTGTGCTGTCCCCAAAGCTGCAGGAAGTGGAGTAGCAGTGATTTCAATTTTCAACCACTCCCCACTGAAGTCTACAAACCAGCCGATTTTGGTAGATTGCAGATGATGACATAACTGGTTGCTATGCCACTTCCCGTGGTTTCAAGGGAGGAACAGCTGCTTCCTTTCTCATCTCTTGCCATCCAGCCCCTCTGAAGCTTGCTGGTTGGTATTCTTTGCAGTATAGTTGGCAAGCTTTCTGCTAATTCATCCCTCTCCCCATGGCTTCGGGAGTGGGGTAAAGCAGTGAATGCCTTGCCAATTGTCCCAACGAAGGTTATGTATCAGCTGCCTTCAAGGGAGCAGCAAACACAAATAATCTAAAACAGAAATACCCAATCCCCAAATGTGGGAAGTGTATAGAGAATATGTACAGCAACCAGTTCTGTACAGCAACCAGCAACCAATAATATATAAACTTTCCTTAATCATTTAACAAGAGCAATATTTGCAGAAGCAAGGCTATTGCATAAAAAACACAATGATAGGATAGTAAAAAAATACATACAAGTAACACCATATCTAAATAATACAAAACACCAGTAAGTAAAGACAGTGCTCAGAATTTATTCTGTTTACTTGCTCATCTCATAGAGAGCCTTCCCAGGAGAGGAATAAGCAAGCAGAATAAACCCAGGGCTCTGTCTTTATTTACAGGTCTTTTCTAATGTTGTAGTTATGGTGTTACTGATATTCTGATATTTATATGTACTCTGGTCCTGCTAAATGATTGTAGAAGTTTATGTATTATTGGGATAAAAGTTTATTCTTAGAACCAGTTGCTATAAATCTCTATACACAAAATTCCCCATGTTATGAACAAGATAGGTTCTGTAGTTTGTTATTAAGTTGAATTTGTATGTAAGTCGGAAAATTTTCAAATGTAACTCCAGCCATCCATCTGTCTGTCTGTCTGTCTATCTTTCAATGTGGGTTTGTTTTGTGATCTGTGCCTTTGTTCAGAAGATTTCGCCTCACTTTCTGTCCCCGTGAGAATTCGAATCTGAAAAAAATTGACCTGTTATGGAAACAAGAATTGGGGAAAAACCTTCAGTAGAGACACCCCCCCCCCCCCTTCCCAATAATAACTCTTTCAGAAATGAATTTCCCTTTGGATAGGTAGATTTCTCTCACTTCCTGTTCTTAATTATGACTCATTTGAAAATCAGATGTTTGTAACTCAGGGACTGCCTGTACTTTTAAGAAAACCACTCTGGCAAAAAATACATATCAAAAAAATCTACTCTATTGTATATATGGTATGTTTTGATGTTAGTATTACGTATGAAGTATATGTTTTGAATGCCTTAATCTATTCCAACAGTTTTGTTGAGTTATTGTTATTAGTTTGGCACCTCTGCTGCTTTTTTAAAACTGTGTTGCAACTTCTTTTTGAAGACATCCAGAGGAAGAGAAAGATACCCCACAACCTCTCTAAGGAGCTCATCATTTTGCCCCTGGAATTGCCACAGATCATGGCGAATCCGATGGTGCCCACTGTGAGCGTGATGAATCTGTCACCCCACATTGCCCAACTTACCCCAAACCCCATCCTATGGGAGAAGCATCTGCTACTCAGCTTCCTCCATTGTTGCTAATGCAACATGGGAAATCTCCAGTGTTGTCACTGCCACGTATGCCAATTCCTCTCCTTTTGCATCACAAAGCCCCACTGGAAGTTGCTCTACTTCATGGGATGGGAGCTGGCAGGCTTGGTGGGAAAAATGGAGAGGAACCGGCATATGCCACTGATTTTGGTCAATGTGGTTAGGTCAAAAGAAAATTGGTTCCACTGGTGACACACTCTCATCATTAAGAAATTCCTTCTCATGTTCAGTTGAAATCTACACTCACATAATTTAAAACCATTATACTTGAGACTACCTTCTGAAACAGCAGACAACAAACCTGCCCCTGCCTCTCTGTAGTAGTTCTTTAGATCACTGCTTTTTAAATTGTGGGTCCCAACCCCAAAATGGGGTCCCCTTAGCTCAGTGTTAGGGTCCCAAAATTGGCAACAGTAAAGGTTTTATGAATACCTTCTAGTGGCTGTTGAAAAATTTACATGAAACTGTTGTGCACTGTTTATAGAAGACTCTGCAGAAGATACTTCAACTATGCGTCATTAAAAGAAAAATCTGCCTGTTTAGCATACCATGCAAATGCTGATTTGTTATTAGTAAATGTTTGATTTTATACCTATTTTATATTAATCTATCTAGGGTCAAGCAAAATTTCTCAGGTCAAAAGGTGTCATGAGTGGAAAAGTTTAAGAAGCCTTGCTTTTAGATATTTCAAGATTGCAATCATGTTGCTCTGCCACCTTCTCTTCACCAGACTGAGCATGCGTAACCCCATCAACCATTCTGCATATGCTCTGTTCCTCCTACTTCTTACCATCCTTGTTGCCCTTCTCTAAATCTTTTGCAGCATGTCTGTATCCTTAAAATGAGGTGCCCATAACTTCACAGCATATGGCAAAACTATTCAATCTAGGAATATGACCCAGCAATTTGTCACTACAACAAAGAAATATTTCTAGAAATGACAGTATAATAATTGCATAATTTTATAGGTGTGACTCAGAGTCAATTCACTCAAGATCTTTTTTCTATGATGGTGCAGAATTTGTGTATAAACATGCATTCGCCCCATCTAGATTTTGGCAAATGGCAATTCCCATCATTCCCAGTCAACATGGCAAATGGTTAGATGATAGGAACTAATTCAAAACATTTGGAGAATCACATGATCCCCACTCCCAAGTGCATTACTGGATGCAGCACACGCGCAAACACACACACACACACACACATGTAAGAAGCAGACCTGACAACAGATTCTAGCATTATGCTTGTGAGGAGAATAAGACAAATTATCTGAATTTGTCTCATACCATTACAGTATTTGACACACATATAAGCTATATTCATATAGTCAGTTCAGTGAGTGAAGCCACAAATCATTTTTTCAATTACAATCTATCCCATTTTTGCTTAAAATATTTAACAGTGGTTAGAAGATAACTTAAAATTCAACATTATTTAAATTTCATTATAATTCTACCATACGTATCTATCATGTTCATTGTGCAAAAGTTACACTTGCTATGCCTGAATAGCTCTCCAATATCTGAAGAATAGTTCAAAGGCCCTCTCTAGGAGGTGGGCTGTTACTTTGAGGTGAAATTCTTGGTGAAATGCTCTTTGTAATCAAAAGTCTTGCATCGGCAGCCAAGTGAAAAAGAAGCATTGAGTGCATGGTTAGACTCCTAATGAAATGGTTCTTTGACTTCCAGGTGGTCAGAAGTAGCTAGAAGCCCGATACTTTGTTATTTGAGAACATCCTTTGCAGCACCTGCAAAATGCTTTCATGAATGTTGTGGTCAGTAGTTTCTTTCTAAAACTTTCCAACTAGCATCTATTAACAACCAGATGTAGGGGAAGTTATGTTTACAAATTACCATATAACTTCCTGATTTCTCCAACCAGCTTGGCCACTGGCCACACTGACAGAGGATTCTGTAGTTCAAAATTAACATTGCCCAACTCTGTGTACATGTTATCTCAGAAGGCAAGATTACATATTTAGGCTTTCAAGTAATCATCCATCCAAGTACTGATCAAACCACATCCACCTTACACCGCATGCCTGGAAAATGATTACATTAATATCTCTGAAGCTTAGAAAAATAGAAACAGATGATCTGATATGCAAACTATAATAATAATAATAATTTGTTATACCCCATCACCATCTCCCCAATGGGGACTCGGGGTGGCTTACATGAGGCCAAGCCCTACAACACAATACAATAAATGAAGTCAAAAATACAAACAATAGCATGATAAATTACATAAAACATAAAAATACAGCAAACAATATAAAATTGAAATAAAATCATTCATAACACAGTAACAGTGAGCAGGCCACATGCACAGAATAAAATACTAAAGTTAAAAACACGGGGTGAGATAGGGATGGAACAGATTATTTGTGAGGGAGAAACTTCAGGAGTGGGGTCAAGAATACAATCATATTCTATGGTAGCCATGTAGGACATTCAAGTGCCACCTCGGAGTTGGTTGAGGTAGGCAGGATGTCCCTGGGTACTGGTTGTGGGGGGTCGGGAGCAGGTCAGGGTTTTGCCCTCCCTTCTGCTCGAGATCCCTGTGTACAACTGGTGGGCCACTGTGTGATACAGAATGCTGGACTAGATGGGCTGAGGTCCGATTCAGCATGGCTCTTCTTATGTTCTTATGTTCTTATATAGCAGAACAAAGAACAAAGAGAGATACCATTCTTGGTGTGCATCTACACTGTAGAATCAAGGTAATCTGTTACTACTTTAATTACAATGGCTCAGTGGTATGGTATGACGGGACTTGTATTTTGGGAGGTTAGCACCAAAGACCTTGCAAACCTATGATTCCATAGCATTGAGCCATAGCAACTAAAGTGTTAACAAAATGCATTAATTCTACAGTGTAGCAGCTGTTCCAAAAATTCTGGGCCAAAACATGGGATTTTGGCCCAGAATTCTGAGGGACCGTCTCTCCCCATATTGCCCTACGAGATCACTGCGGTCGGAAGGTACCAACCTTTTGGATGTCCCCTCAGCGAAGTCTGTTAAATTAACAGCAACCCGTAGGAGGGCATTTTCCGTAATTGCGCCCACACTATGGAATGCCCTCCCCGCTGAAATGCGCGCCATCCAGGATCTGCTGCCCTTCAGGCGGGCTTGCAAGACCTACCTGTTCCAACAGGCCTTCGGCCTGCAGGTCTTGCTTTTGCATAGCCCGTCATGTTGTGTAAAGTGCTGTGCCTGTTATTTGTTCTTTCATATCAGGCTTTTAACTCTGTTTTGTTTTATATTGTGTTTTATTCTGCTGTGTTTTAATTGTTTTTATATGCTGTTTTATCCGGCGCTTGTGAGCCGCCCCGAGCCTCCCAGGAGTGGTGGCATAGAAGCCCAATAATAAATAAATAAAATATATGATATTTTTAACAGTACTCTGCTGTTTAGATGTTTTGTTAGTTGCCTTAGATCTTGTATAAGTAGAAAGCCAGAATATAAATAAAATAAATAAGGGAGATAAGCAAATCTATAGACCTGCCCTGGATAATCTTTCCGAATTGCAGCAATGAATCAATCCTAGCAAATGGTAGCTTGCTGCTTCTGTACTTGTTGCGCACACATTTTTTTTCTTCTGTGGCACTGAGCACATCAAAACTGAAAAATTTTCACCTCATCTTCTGCATGGAGGTGACTCACAAAAACTGGAGATTCAAGATAAAGCCTTGAGAACTGTCCCATTATATCAGGAGAAAGTGAGTACTGTAATACATGCATTTTGCAACTGGCTTTAGACCTATTCAGCTGCTAGCCCAATGGTTTGGATCCTAATTAGGTTTCTGTGGCACTTTAAACTGAGCCCCAAACCTCACATACCAGTATGTGCATAAATGGATATGTCCACCTCATGTATGTGTAATGCAGTGGTTCACAATCTTTTTTGACCAGGGACCACTTGACTGTGGACCACTTTGACCAGGGACTACTTTGACCAGGGACCAGTTTGACCACGGATCACTCTCCAACATTAATACCAAAAGGGTTACAAATCAGTTTTTGGTCAACTTTAGATTCGGTTTGGGGTGCAGATTCAGAAAATTGCATTGGATAGACCATATCAGCTCTAGTTTCTGATACAGAACATATGCCATGGTCAGCAACAGGGAAGGAGTGGTAGGTGGCACGAAGGGAGTGGAAATAAATAAAATAAAATAGAGGAAGGAGGCTCATGGACCAGATTTTTGTTCTTGTGGCTCACTGGTGGCCTGCGACCCACAGATTAAGGACCTAATGGATACAGCTTCATACATACATACAGCTTCGCTTGACTCTTGGCAGTATTTACCCCCGCAAACCCTTGTGTATAGTGTGGAAATGAAATTCCTTCCTTAATCAGGATGAAACAGTGTGACTTTCCAAATGTTCTTTCATGGACAGCATCATGAAATAGCTGTAGCATCAGTTATTAATGGGGCCATCTGCCCCTACTTTTAGGTATGTAACCATAGCATGGGAAATTAATTTGAAACAGATAATAATGGTCATGACTGGCACACTGTGGTAAGAAGAAACATAACAAAGACTGATTTGTTACATTATAGGAGTAGAAATATAACACAAAAAACAAATTTGTAAATGCTTTTTTCCTGATTTTTAATCAATCATCTCATGGAGAATTAGAAAATAGAGTTTGATACAAACTATACCACCAATTGCTTTGGTGGTAGATGTCTCTTTCAGAGATAATAATTGTTGTTGTATAATACCACCAACAATATTACATATTCATGATCCATATGTACACCACAGTTAAGGTCTGGATGCATAGTACCTCTGTGGATTGAAAAAAGCTCAAATGAGGTTGTGTGAACCTTACCTAAGAAGGAGCAAAAAAGAAGAAACAGACTAAATGGCTAAGGTAAAAGACTTAACTAATAAATATGAGATGAGCGTTAATGGAGTGCCCTTCAGCAGTATTTATGTATCAGATTTTTTTTGTCGTGTCAGGAGCAACTTGAGAAACTGCAAGTTGCTTCTGGTGTGAGGGAATTGGCCATCCGCCCAGGGGATGCCCAGCTGTTTTGATGGTTTACCACAGTTGTGGGAGGTTTCTCTCATGTCACTGCATGGAAAGCTGGAGCTGATACAGGGAGCTCATCCACCCTCTCCCCGGATTCGAACCTCCAACCTGTCAGTGTTCAGTCTTGCCAGCACAGGGATTTAACCCATTGCGCTAACAGGGCTCCCATGTATCAGATAAAAAGAGGACAGAGGAGACCAGTCTTGAACTAATGCTTTTTATTGCTACAGCGGCTCTATTGCTCTTTTGAGTTAAAATAAATAATTAAAATTCAGATGTTAAAAGCAATGCAGACATTAAAAATTCAGATGTCTCCATTAAAAAATACCATTTGGTGCAGCATTTCAATTTCATTGAAATACTAAACCTGCATTTGACAGCTAATTTTGCTATTATTTTGTTGATTACTTTTCATTAGAGATTGCCTTTAACAGACACGTTTTCACTTAAAATGTACTGAAAGCACTACACAACATTAAAACTACATACAACAACAATTGGAATTTTTAACACAATGGTAAAATGAAATTCAACGTTTTTTTTCATGCCAGGAGTGAATTGAGAAACTGCAAAGAGATTAAAATGATATAAGTCAGGGCTGCCCAACAGGCGGCCTGCGGCCCGCACACAGCCCACCAGCCCCTTGGATGCGGCCCATCTACCCAGGCCCGGATTAAGGCGTTTTGCCACCCTAGGCCACACTTGGGAAGCAGCGCCCCGGGGGGCGGGGTTTCCTCCCCCCTTCTCTCCGTGACCGGTCATGGAGAGAAGCAGAAAGGGACGCGCCCGGAGCGATGCTGGGCATGTGCAGCAGAGCCAGGGGCGGGCGTCCTTTCTGCTTCTCTCCATGACCGGTCACGGAGAGAAGCAGAAAGGGACGCCCCGCCCCTGGAGCGATGCTGGGCATGCTTCCCTTCCTCCTCCTCGTCGCCGCGACTGCCTTTCTGGTTCAGCGATGAGGAGGAAGAAGGGAAGCTCCCACGAGGCATGCCCAGCAGCGCCCGGTGGGCGGAGCTTCTCCTCCTCGTCGCCGAACCAGGAAGGATTGGAAGGAGGGCATGAGGAACTTTTTCACACTGCGCCCCCCCCAGGTGATCAGTGACTGGAATTCCGGTCCTTGGGCCGGTAGAATTTGGACAGCCCTGATTATAAGTCAAGACTGAAAATCAATTATATGTTTTATTTCCATATATATATATATATATTTAAAAATATCAAGAAACAAAACACATTTCTCTCCTTCCTCTGTAATGGCATGTGACCCTGCAATTGCTATATCTCCCTCTGCCCTGTATGACTTGTATTGCTGCCCCAGTTTCTGAATACATTGAATTAGTAACAAACTATAGAGGACCAAAGAGACAACCAAAAACAGAAAATGAAAATGCAAAAGACAAATTATTAATACAACAATGTTTAACATACAATTAATTGGTGTATTACTCCCAATCGACCAGGTTGGTAGCTAGTCCAGCAGCACCCTACTCCCATCAGGAGACTGCCTTGAATATACCTTGATCACAAGCAATGGCTGCATTTGGTCTCATGACCAGCATCCAAGATGCCGAGTGTCTTAAGTGCCCCTGACTTTTTATTCTTGTCATTGTATCTGGTATAAGATACTGGTGATTAATTTTCTTTTATGTACTCCTGCTGAAGCTTTTGACTGATGTGTGTGGACCAAAGAACTGTAGATTACTCTCAGGCATTATCCTCACTCCCTGCCCCTTTGGACCCTCTTGTGCTTTATAACTACAGAAACATAAATCACAGAAAATGAATGGGTGGGGAGCAGACACTTTGCTTCTTTGCTACTTTTAGTTTTATGGCCCATGCCTAAGCAATTCCTGATTTATACTGACAACTTAACCCTTTTCAATCCATGTTGGAATTTTCATGATAGTCCTTTGCTTGAGTTGGGGGCAAACAATCTTTTCATGTTCTTTGATATGGAAAACCAATGATTATGATAGATGGTTCTTTTTTTAATGAACAAAATTACCCTGTGCCTCTCTCAGGGAAATAAAGTGCAGGGAAATGAAGTCTCTCGCTATGTGTCTCATATTTATGACTGATTAAATGTTATCTGTACAGAAGCAGCTTGTGGAAATGCTCTGTTCACAGAGAGCAATTATTTCACCCCTCTCCGTCTTAATTTTCTATATTAGAAAACCTGCTTATTCAGTTGTAGAAATTTTGATCCAAACAGCAAGTGCTTCAAGGCTATTTTTCTCCAGATCATCTTCCATAAACATCAGTGTGAATCGTTGGTTTAATATCCTTGTGGTAATGTAGTCCTGCTGTCGAACAAACACATGCAGGTGGATAAGTACCTGCCATTTTTTCATGGTTTTGTGTTAATGGAGGAAACAAACAGGCTCAGTTTAGACTGTTTCTAGTAGAGTCCAGTGGCTTCAAGGTATTCAGTGTGAAAACAAATTCTGTGGATCCAAGTTTGGATAGAGAGACTCTTTCTACTTTTTCTAGGCTCCAAATTAATTGGAGACAATTTATCATAGAATCATACCCCATAAGCCATCTGATCCAATTCATCATCTCTAGTGCAGGATGCAACTACAACTTCCTTGATAGATGTCAATCAAACCTATTTTTAAATACCTCCAGTAATGAAGGCCCCACCTCTGTTTCCACTTTCAATTGATGCTTAATTTTTCATGACTTTAATGTAAATTGGTTCTGACCTATGACTTACTTGTGTAGTCTTGGGCAGGCCACATTCTATGAATGAGTGACAATTTGTGATTGGATAGCACAACTTCTTGAACATGTATGAGCGATATGCAGGAGCTATTTGCTTCAGCCTAAAAGCATCTATAATGTTCTTATAACATAAATTTATCCTGTGTGGCTTTGGTGGGGAATAGGGGTTAAAGCAGACACTGGCCCTTATTTGTGGCAGGTGTTGGGGAGCTACAATCCAATGATCCACCTGTGCACTGTGCACATTGAACTTCTGGGTATCAGGCGATCCAAGGGGTTATGAATAATCTCTTGTCCTTGGGGCTGGTTTTTGGGTTTTTGCCTTCACTAGGGGTTAAAGCGGCTCAAGGGTTTACACCTTCTAACTGGCCTTCCAGTATTTGAGCTGGAACTTTGACCAACCATGTGTATCAGGGGTTTGATATTTTGCCGGGGGAGTTGCTCAAGTAACTGCTTCAGTCGCTCTCACATTAAATTTGCTCCCCCAAATTTGATAAACCACCACCAAGATACAGTTAAAAACATAACAATTAATGATATTTCCCTTAGGTCATTCCACTTCTATTGTCTGGTCTCTTTAGTCCTCTAGTTTGACAGCAAACTGAAGTTACTGTCCTCAGTGGGGCTTATTTTCAAGCAAGAAATTATGCTGTTTCAACCCAGTGTGTGTTTACTCCAAAGTAATTCAGGTGAATTTACACATAGGTAATTTTGCAGTCGTAATAAATTTGAGTGTTATCTTAACTAGATACATTTCAGTACACAGACTAGGCTGTGGTTTTATCTAGAACTAATATTTAACAATGTCATAATACAAGACATAGGCACCATATCAAATCCTATAGCCAATGAGATTCTGAGATGTAAACAAGTATTGTGCTTTATAGGCACAGCCAGAGAGATTTTATCTACCTTCTTACTAGCAAAGTAATTGCTATTTGAAATATGGTTTTTCCTTTGGAGATCAAACTTATTTGAGGATGCCTTCATTATGACTTATAAATCTTTGCTTTACATCTCCATGAAGCTTTCCAGCAGGGTGCATTGTTATAAGAAGCATTATGGCATGTAGCTACTTTTTATAGATTGTCTTATATTTTACCAGAAAAAAATTCAATTGAAAATATGAAATTGCAAGTGGTGGTATTTATTCCAGATAAGGAATCACAGCAGAGAGATCAATTAAAGCTTTCATTTTGTTCCCCAAATACAAAGCTTTTCTCACCAACCATTGTTCTCAGGTTTGAAGAAGAAAGCGCTATACGAGCAATTTCTGTGTCCTGCAAAGCATGTGAAATGGAAGACAGGAATGTATTTATGCTTTTGCAATGAAAACTATATTTCCTAGCATTACCATTGTTATGCAGCCTTGTCCCAAAGTCTTTGGGATAGACAAAAGTACATATGAAATATGAAAACAAATAGCCACTTTTGTGCAATTTATGTGCTGAAGCATATTGTGGAGATGATGCATCGGTTATCCAGTAGATGGGCTACAGTATCAAATATATGACATTGCTGATGTTATGGACTGCATTGATTATAAATGGTCATATGCAAAGTAATTGCTTTGCAATCGTTGCTCTTCAAAATGAAATAACCCATGCAGTTCTTCTTCCCTTCCTCCTTCCTCTTCTGTCTCCATGACAAGGGAAAGCATATATTTCATAGTCTAAATTGAGTGTCAAGGAAAGAACATCTGAAGCCACAAATATTTACACAGTCTCTTGGTATGGAAATCATAATTAAAACAGCCTTAATCCGTGTCACTAGATAAGTATGAGAAGATTAAAAAGCTAATTTAGTTGTACAGTGGGATTGATCTCATCAAAAGGCTGAATCATGTGAACTGCTCTAGTGCAGAGGCAGTGCAATTTCCATCAGGAAAAAAAAAGAGAAGTTCAGTAGTAACTTTTTTTTATAAAAAAAGCAAAACTATTACTTTACAATACACATGCTACTTTATGGAGTTTAATAAATATGCAAGAAAACCCTAAACTCAAGATATTTTAGTCCAAATGTTGATAGTTGGGGAAATGGGGAGCAGACAAAAGGTGGCAGTAATAGCAAAGAGGAAATAAGATAAAATAGGAAGAAAAGGAAGAGCATAACTAAACATAAATAGGGCATTTGGATTATGTCTAAAATCAAACTTATCATTACACCTTATCATCTAATGTTTTCTCATTTAACCCAACCCAAAAATCTGGGCCAGTCCAGAGCAGATGTCATGAAGCTCTTTTGGACTGGCCCCAGGTGATATGCAGTTGCGGCATGGTAGAGTCTTGATCAAGCTTGGGCATACTTCAGCCCTCCCCACAGCCAGAGTTGAAGTCCAAAACACCCAGAGGGCCGAAATATGTCCATGCCTGGTCTAGATGGTCCTGTTAGACTGAAACCCTTACCTATTGCCACAGTCATCATAGCAGCCATTCAAATTGCACTGGAAAGTTCCTGGTCATTGCTGAAAACCTTTGTGATTGATCTCAGTTGGGTTGTTATAGATTTTTTCGGGCTGTATGGCCATGTTTTAGAAGCATTCTCTCCTGACATTTCACCTGCATCTATGGCAGGCACCCTCAGAGGTGACCTGCCATAGATGCAGATGAAACATCAGGAGAGAATGCTTCTAGAATATGGCTATACAGCCCAAAAAACCTACAACAGCCCAGGGATTCTGGCCACGAAAGCCTTCTACAGTACATTAACCTCAGTTGTTTTGACCATGCAGGCATCTTTGCTGATATAATTCAGGAGCTTTTGGGCAACTATTGTGTTAACAGGAATGACACAGGGCACAACCAGTCCACATGGACAGCAGACCAGTTTACTTTGCAGCAAATCTGTTGTCCATGCTCAGCTCCAAATGCAACACTGCTTTGGTGTTTCAAAGAAACTTCAGGGCATTCCCTGACTTGGTTTAATGTGAGGATAAACTGACTCAGCTCAGTTTGCACCACATTAAGGACTGGAAGTTCCTGGATGTCATCAGAACATCCGAGTTTGACTTCTGGACCACTTTAGGGGTAAAATGGTTGTATACACAAACTCTAGGATCATGTTTGAATTCTCGCCACAGTAAGCCTTTTTTTTAAAAAAAAGATAAGAATGGGTTAAAAATTGAGATGGTTTCTTTCTGGTGACAATTTGTATTTTGAACAAGATAGTCGGAAGTTTAAATCAAGAGAGATGATTTTTAAGGAAGGCAAAGATCTTAATTGGTTTGCTTATATGCCAATTTAAGGACAGATTTAATCATGACAAGAGAAACTCAGCCATAGTGATTAAAGAAAATGAGTTTTATTTAGAGTTGTATAAAGACAGTGACCATGTAATTTTAAAAGTGTTTAAATGTCTTTTGAAACTAGAAACAGATGATTATCCTGGGTCCAAAATGTTGGGCATGATGTCCATATGGTTGGATAGGAAAGATATAAAATTTACTTTGTGCAGCAGTTTCAAAGAAAAACTGTATAAAATTATGTATCAATGGAATCTTTTCCCAGATAAACTGTCAAAAATGTCCCAGAATGTTTCAGATCAATGTTGGGGATGTCAAGATAAGGAAGGCTTTTTTTCCATATGTGGTGGTTTTATTAGAAGGTGAAAACTTACTGCACTATAATGTGTATGTTAATAATAAAAATCAAAAGTAGATTTTATAATGTTCTCAAAAACATTTCTGTTGGGCATTATGGATAGGAAATGCATAGTAATTATGGATTACTTATTTGATATATGCCAAAAGCAGCAAGAATATTATTTGCTCCAACTTGAAAATGAACTGAAACAGCAATGATGGAAGACTGGGTTCTTAAAGTGAAGTTAGCCCTAATGGCCAAAATAATGTGGGTTCTAATCAGTTGAAGACTTTTTGAAAAATCTATTTTGTGTAATAAGGGATCTAATGAAGTATTAATCTGTGGCTATTGTTGTTAGTTATTTTAGTAAGATTATTTAATTCAGTGCACTATCTGTGTGCTAACTGTCAATAGGCAGCTTCAAGGTTCCTGAAGGCCCTTCTTCTGTCTTTACCGTGTCATAACATAGACAAGCTCCCAAATAGGGTACACATCCAAACAGAGGACTATTATCTGTAAAACAGATCCCATAGTCACCCAGTTACCTTGCAGGACTCCCATCTTAGGCAGGTTCATAAAAGTATAGTTTCTGGAAATCATGATCCCTCTCCTCATTGTTTTTGGATAACATTCTCCTTTTAAAAATTTCTCCATGCATAATAACAGTTTTAATCATCAAGACTGTTTTTTAACTTAAGGAGTTATTAGAAATTCAGTCATGTGCTTTAGAGTAATTTCTTTGGTTTCTGGCATTACAGATTGAAACACCTTGTGCAGATGAGGTCTCTTCCACTGAACTAGGGGCATGGGTGAGCAGGAGGAGGGAATGAGATATAAGCTCAGAAACCTTGTACAGAAGTGCTAACTCTTCTACCTTGGGACAAGATTAATGAGGCTAGTCTGCCTGACAATCCTGCAGTTTACATGGTAATAGAAAACAGACTTCCTTGAAGGGAGAAAATATATTGCTGAACGAGCAGGGAATGTTTATCAGCTCCTGTAAATTGCAGGAAAGACAACACAAAATGATGTCAGCAGCAAATTGTGTGGGAAATTTATTTATCTTATTTTATTCACTTGCTTTTTATCCTGTTCTGGTCCTGCCAGGAGTGGCTACTGTATCAAAAACCAGCAGGGAAACAAACTTTTCAAAATGAAAGATAAAATCCAAAGACAAAGTGCTGTGAAAACCAACAAAAAGAATATCCCTATATGTTTGTTTTAAAGTAACTCAGAGCACACATTTTTCTGCAAATGGCATGCCTTGGTGTTGTACACAATTAGCTTTATGGAGTCCCCATTGGATACTATTTCCATAACTCTGCTTGTAGCTAAGAATATTAGTGCCAACATAGATATTAGTGGTGAAGGTACTGTTATGATCCCATTGCAATACTTTCCTATCTAAAATAATGTCTGTTCTGGACTTTCTGTGAGTCAGTAAAACAATGAGAAAATAAGGTTCTATGCTACACCATTCAGCAGTGTTTGGGCTCCAGTTTGGTGAGTTTCTGTATAGTTCTTCAACTGAAAACAAATGCATTGGAAACACATGCAAAAAGCAGTGCCTTAAATTGCTAGATCAGTACTGTCCAACTTCTACGGGGTCCAGGGCCGGATAAAAGGTCACTGATGACCTAGGGGGCCGCTCGGCCCTGCCCCCAGGCCCCCCCCCCACGCCCCGCCCCCAACCCAGGCCCCGCCCCTCCTAAAACGGCCGTGGAGGGCAGAGGCGGCGCCAAGAGCAGCGCGTCACAGGCCTGGCGTGACGCGCTGCCTCTGGCACCGCCTACTCCTCCTTTCGGCGCCTCCCTTCCTAGGGCGGGGGGGCGCCGAAAGGAGGGAGGCGGCGCCAAGAGCAGCACGTCACACCAGGCCTGTGATGCTCTGCTCTTGGCGCCGCCTACTCCTCCTTTTCGGTGCCCCCTCCGCCCTAGGAGGGGGGGGGGCGCCGGTAGGGCAGAAGGCGGCGCCAAGGGGCAGCGTCACGCCAGTCCTGTGACGCTCTGCTCTTGGCGCCGCCTACTCCTCCTTTCGGCGCCTCCGCCCTAGGAAGGGAGGGGGCACCAAAGGAGGGGAGTAGGCGGCGCCAAGAGCAGAGCGTCACAGGCCTGGCGTGACGCGCTGCTCTTGGCGCCGCCTACTCCTCCTCCGGCCCCTCCTACCTAGGGCGGGGGAGTTTGAAGGGCAGAAGGCGGCGCCAGGGGCAGCGCGTCACGCCAGGCCTGTGACGCGCTGCTGTTGGCACCGCCTTCTGCCCTTTTTCGCGGCTCCCGCCCTAGGTAGGGAGGGGGGCGCCGAAAAGGAGGAGGAGCTAGCTCTCTTCCTCCTCCCTGCCCCGCCTCCCCCCCCCCCCCCCCCCGGCCGCCATTTTTAAAAAAAAATCGATTTTTTTTTCAAATTTAAAAATGGCGGCTGAGGGCATAGGTGGGGCCGTGTCCAACAGGCTACGGGGCCGGATCCAGCCCCGGGGCCGCCAGTTGGACAGCCCTGTGCTAGATCAAACACTTGCTGTTCTCATTTTGACCAGTCCTTATCAACATTAGAGCTTCTTTTGAAGGCGCTTTATATGAACTTTCATCTATCAAGGGTGGTCTGTAATCAGACTTGGAAAATATAGATTGCTTTCACAACATACGATATGTGCCATATTTAACTGAATCTAATTTTTTTCCCATTTACTTGGATTCAAAAATGGACTTTCCATTCAATGGCACCTTAGTTTTGGTGAAATATAATTCTTTTTTTCTGAACTCCAGTTGATTACAAGGCCAATGAATTTCTCTGGATTTTTAAAACTGGATTTTGTTTTGCTTAATGGTTTGCTACTGAATAACCACAAAGCCTGTGGGAATTTTCAAAGAAATAGCCATGTTAGTTTGTTGGCACCACACACACACACACACTTCCAATGTTTCTTGTTTCCTCTTCTTTTGGTTTCACTCTTTTAGCTGGGAGATGAATGATTTTCCCAGCAATCATGTAACTCAGTATTTTGAGGTGGCTTCGTCTTGAATGGGTTATGGAGATTTAACAAAAGACTTGCTTCTGGTAGAAGCAAAAAGTGCTAGAACTTTATTGTTTAATCTGGATCAGCATGTCTGTAATTCAACATTTACCAATAAACCAGATTGTCAGTTGCAACACTCTGACTAGAACTGCTCATTGCTGAATTCCTATTCTCGCCAACTTCAGAGCTGTGAAAGTTGGAGTATTGCCTGGAGCTCATTGACAACATACGACTGCTCCCATGGGCACAGTGGACTTTTCTCATATTATCTCCTCAGCAATGCAATAGTTAATGCTTTCTGAGTAAATTCATTTCTTCCTTTGGAAATTCAGGAGTGTAGCTGGAGTTGGGGAATTAGAGTATTGTCCCATAAGAATTTGTGCCCTGCAAATGAATGTTAATTAAGTCCCAAAATTTCTAGCATTGTAGAGAGTGAGGTATTAAAATTGTTCACATCCAGAACTATTCTATTTGCTGTATTTGTATTCCATAATTAACTTTCCCTGTCTAACTTTTTAATTCCAAAACTACATTTCTAAGTATTCAACTCAGGTTTTAAGTTTCTGCAATGTTAGAAATTTGGGGAGTGAAGACAAGTTGGTGGGAGGAAGGAGAGAAAGATTTTCTTATTTTAGGAAGCGATGCCCTTATCTCTTCCCTTACAGCTACACTCATGTCTAAGATGTAGGACACCTGTAGAGTTCTGGAGACACATTATGGCCAGAATCAATTCCTTTTGGATTGTATATTATTTTTCCTCCTCTGTTATTATTTTGTTCACAGAGAAATTCAGTTCCTTTTTGACAATCTCAGTGGCTCCGGAAATCAAGGTTGGGTGAGACCTCGTGAACAGACTGGAAGGCGACCCATACTTGGTTTCAGGAGCTTTGAGGATTTATTCATCAACTGTCCCTTGCTGCTTCTTGTGTCTCAATTTTCCGCAAGCTATTCTGTGGCCTTTTAGTGAAGTTCACTATTGCTTTTCTTTACCATCCTGACCCCTGCACACTCTTCAGAAGACTACTATATGCTTTGCATAGAAACATTCATTGGGATGGGAATACCTTTAATATTGGGGGAAATAATGTTAAACCTTAATTTGAAAAATGTACATATATAGGTGGCATGGCTAAAATGTCACATCTACAAATCTACTAAAAATTAATTGGTTCCGGCAAGAACTTTTGTTTTCTCATTTTAGGATCAAGGTGCCATATTTATTTGTACATTTTTTGTTATGAGTAAGAAGATCTCTCTGATTCAGGGAAGGATCTACATGTATACTTGTGGGATCTATATGCATGAAGCCTGAAGAGTCTGCTGGGGGGGGGGGGTTCTTTCTTCTCCACTGGCTGATTATGAACAAAGCTTGGATAGTATAGGGAAGGGTTAACATCCCTGTAGTGTTTGTTTTACTGTCTCTGCCCTTGTTCAGAAGATTTCGCCTTACTTTATGTCCTTGTGAGAAGTTTGTTGTGGAAACAAAGATTGGTGAGAAAGCTTCAGTGGAGGCACCGCCCCCCATGATAACTCTTTCAGGAATGAATTTCCCTTCTGAAGGGTAGGTTTCTCACACTTCCTGTTGCCTTACCTTTGTTATTAACTGAGTCATTTGTAGGTCGGATGTTTGTAACTCAGGAATTGCCTGTACTCTATGAGGAGAGAGCCTTTTAAACTGTGGCACCATATAGAGACCCAGCTACTGCAGACATTGACTTCATTCCAGCATCCAGTAAAAATACAGCTTTTTTGTAAGGCCTTTGAAGATCACTGGATTTATACCATAATGTACATATATATGAATTTTAAACTTTATCATTCTTTTAAACTTGTTTTAATATCTTAAACTTTCATGCATATTCTGTCTATTCAAATAATTTTGATTACTTTAAATCTGAATCTGTTTTAATTGATGTTACTTGCATGTTGGCTCAAATCCTATAATATTGTATAGAATGGAATATAAATATTTCAAAAAAATGTATATGTTAGTCCTACTAGAAGCAGGTATCCATTCACTGAATCTGGGTGCAAAATGATATCAATTTGACACAACTGCTAAAAAATATCTTTTGTTGGACCACAATTTCCAAAATCTTTGGTTAGTGTAGTACATTGGTCTGAGTATTGAACTTCAACTCTGGATATTAGAATTTGATTCTGGCTGTGGAAAACCACTGGGTGACCTTGGGAGAATCACATGCATTCAGCTCTGGAAAACCACATAATATCGTAATGTCATCATAAATGCCAGCCTTTGGTCCTCCAGGTGTTTTGAATTTCAGCTCCCAGAATTCCTTACTATTGGACAAGTTGGCCTGGGCTTCTAGGAACTGGAGTGCCAAACATCTAGAGCAGTGGCTCAAACATTCTAGAGGGACAGAAAAGTTTACCAGCTGTTAGGGATTTAAAGGCACACAACAAGAATGACAACTGGATTTAAAGGCACACAACAAGAATGACAACTGGATTAGACAACCCAGGATTCCTCACTATTGGCTTATGCTGACTTGGTTTAATGGTAGTTTCAGTCTAAAAGGTCAACACAATTTCTTGCTCCTGATTTAATGCAAATTTTGCTATGGCTTGCCTACTAGTTTCCAAGAATATGACCTGGGAGATGTATGTTTTTATAAATAGCTTGATGAAAGAAGGAGAAAGTTTCCAATATGTTTCTGAACAGGAAACATAGAAAACCTAGAATAGATCAAACTAGGTTTATATTTATTTTGCAATCCTAAACAGACAAATGGGCATTTTTTTCTTTGTGTGTTCTAACACACTGGTGGCTTGTAGATCAAGTGGTGAGCAGGACATCTTACTATCTTGGTGTAAGAGCTATGAAGTTCAATCTTATAAAGGAAAGGTTATTTAGATTCCATTAATTCTTAGATATAATTGCATATGACTTTCCTCTTTGTGCACAGTAGTTCTGATCAGGTCCATCCAAACTCCCTATAGTGGCATTTATACATTTACTTAGAGTTTATAGCTGACATATCCACCACAAAAGTTCCCAAAGTTGCTTGTTATTAGTTAGTTTGACTACTCCCTGCTTTCAGACTTACAATCTAAGTAAGGTAGGACATGCAAGGTAAAAGAGATGGTAAGGTGGGAATAAAGGGCAGCTTTACCTGGTTGCTTTCCTCCTCCTTCAGGGACCATGGTAGTGACAGTTCGAACATGAAGGAAGCATTCTTATTAACCACTGGAGCCCAGAAATAATGGAGTGATACCGGATGCTAGTTAACTAAAGCCAAACCAAATACTCAGCTGCTTGTTATATATTTATAGAATATCCATTTTGTCCCTTCCTAGGGAATAAGACCCATAGGATTGTGAAATTATTCCTAGGGGAAAGCAAGGGTCCAATACTTAGTATAGTAATTTATGTATACATTTTTAGCTCTTGAAAAGAGAAATGCAGAGAGGGCAGTCTGGAACTCGAATAAGATATAGTTTCCCCCCAAAAAAGCCTCCATAAATGACATTGATTCATTGCAATATAGTTCACTTGCTGAGAATCTCTTCTATTCATCTGCCATTCCAATTATCTCCTGACCTCCCCAAAGTCTTTGACAAATGGGAAATAATTTTCATTTTGTTGCATTAATGACTTTTGTAAAAGTTATATTTCCCTACATTTTATAATTATATGTGTGGAAGAGTTTTTTTTCTTTTTGAGTGTGAATACGCTTTGGAATTTAATCAGTAGGTTACAGGTAATGGAAGGGAGCCTGTGGGCAGTGAAAGAAAATAACTAATAGCAAAACTATGTTTTAAATATAGAAGTAGATCAAGAGGTTGAAAATATGCTCTTGCAGCTTTTGGTGCAAATAACCTGCTTGTGTAGAACAGATGAAAGGTACAATCCCAATGGGGAAACAATTCCCCACTGTTTCCCCATTGTATTTCTTTCCCCTCTTTCCTGCCCCAGGTTAACCCACCACGACCCTAGAGAGGAGTACCCCTCTCTTCAATGTATGTACACTTTCCCTTTTTAACCATTTTGGAACCTAATAAAAACCTTTTTAAAAAAGAAAAAGAAAAAGAAAGGTACAATCCCAGTGGCAGCTAAATCATTGGGATGATATATCCATTCTGGATTTTAGTCCAAAGTTTAAGATGTGATGTGGTAGATTTGCAGTTAAAGTCCAACTTCTTAAATATTGATTTAATTAGCTGTTGAAAAAACATGCCAAAACAAACATGAATATTTTTGTAACTCCTGACTAGAAATAGTTAAAAAGCACGGAAAGACTTCTAAAGGATAACACCTTTATACATGCCACAGCTAGAAATTATCAGGGATAGCTTTGCCAGTTCCTTCATCTGAAATATAGCCTAAAGCATACAATATTCATTGTTGGTCTCCTATCCCTGTGGTGACCAGAGCTGCCCCTGTTTAGATTCCAAGATCAGATGAGACCTTGTGTCTTTAGGGTATTTAAATACATTAGTGTCCTTTATACTAATGCCAAATAGTATATTAATGGTTGCTGAACAGATTGTGAAGAATCTAGGAAAAAGCTATTCCAAGAGGAGTTGCTGGACTACAGGGCTATGAATTATGCTCTAAATAAATAAATAATGCCAACTTGCAGTCAGTGGAGAGCATATAATATTAAACAAGACAAGAATCTTGCAGGGCCAACAAGCCAATGACTAGGTTTGTTCCTCCAGGAAGGAATGAAGTCACAGTAAAACTGTACCTCCAAGACACATCATAGTAAGGCCATCTAGAAGAATACCATCATCAGTAAAAGCAAAAGGTTCTGATAGGTCCAGAAGGACCAACAGGAACCCATTCACCATGTACAGCTCCCATGTTATCTACCAAGGTGAGCAAGGCTGTTTCTGTTTCATGGCCAGATATGAAATGGATATGAATAATCTATTCCATCCAAGTTACCACACAATGCAAAATCTTGTCCCAAAATTTAATATTAAACACTCACTGATAATTAGACATCAGGACTTATGGGATGACAATGATAGCAGGGATCTACAAACAGATACTTTGCAATAAACCCTCACTCCAAATAGATTGTGAGGAGAGCAACCATGCTTTAGAGTGGATTCATACATCTAAACATAGAAACTGCCATCTTCCACTGCACAATCTTATGCATGTCTACCAAAATCAGCACAACCCAGTTCACTGTTTATTAGTCTGAAAAAGAGCTCTGTCATGTGTTGGCCTAATATATGGACAGCATAGAAGCATTTTCTCTATGCATGATATAGGTTTCTAACTATTGAATCCAGAAGAAATTTTACTTGGAAAGTTCTGAGAAGAAGTGGGCTGTTGCTTATTCTTCTACTGTGCATCTTTATCTACTCCAGATGTTAAGGAATTCTTTGGGACCAACAACATAGTAGAAATTGTGAGCTGCATGGGCTTATTGGAACATTTCCCATTCCTACCCTCCTTAAGTGTTGTGACCTGTGTCTACTCATGCATATGGGTATTCACATATTGATGGACAAACAACTCTTCAGATATTGATTTTGGATGCATAGTATTTTTGTATTATTACTAAAACTTGTAAATAAAATAGCAGTCACTAGATGTTACAGACATTTTACAGACTTCATCTACTAATAGTGACAATGTGGAAATATAGGGAGACAGAGCTAGACTATAGTTATCTGCTCTGTTAATATTCTGTTCCAGTTATAGCTTCCCATCAGATCCTTGAACAATCCAAAACCCATCTGTCCTTTAAAAAGTGAGACACCCTTCTGTATGCCTTTGCCATTCCTTAATGTTGACAATTTAATAAATGATCAATGTGAACCAATAACATGTGGGAACAATCCAAATTTGTAAACTGAACAGGATGGAAACAACTTGTGATTGGAAACCAGTTATAATTGCAATATATACTATGTTAATGAATTCAGTTTTTAGTGTTAATCAGAATTCCAAGACATTATAATAGATAATCCTTTTAATAGATAATTCTTTGTGGTGTTTTGATATCTGTTCCCTTCATACCTGAATCACATTAGCCCTTTCTATTTCAAGAATATGTCTGATCTCAATATATTTGAGCGTAATATTTGCAGTTTGGGGCAATAATAGTCCAGTCAGATAGTGACTCATTTATTAGCATGTATTAATTATATTATGACACTGGGGAATTTATCCAGTATTGCCTTGGTTGGTGCTGATGATTCAATTTTGAATTGGATGAAAAATGTTTGACAGGTAGCACATACAAGGATCAAAATAACAAATTTAATAACTAGGAAGAGAGTGGTATTTCAGCCAGCTAAATTCTTAGTACCAAATAATTTTGTAGATTCCCACATAAAAATAATGTTGTCCATATTCAGTGTCAATTTCTGAGACTTTTGTTTCTCCTTCCTGAGTAGAAATTCAGACATATTTAGGTATGGTTCCAAATACTTCTCCTCGCATGTGCATGCTCTTATTTGCATTAACTAAATTTTATTTGTATGCATATTTTAAACATGACTGTTATTGTTGTTACATGTCTTCAAGTTATCCTAAGGTTTAATTATCCATAATTTTTCAGACTGGATTTGCCATTGCTTTCTTCTTATGCTGAGAGAGTATTACTTGGCCAAAGTCACCCATTAGCTTTCTATGGCTGCATGGGGATTTGTTTTTTGGTCTGCCAGTATCCACGATCAACACTCAAACTATTACACCACCCTGACTTTCATACACATTTTACTGTGTGAATTTACTTGCATAATTATGTGTTTCTATGAAGCTTTAGTTTAATTTGCTTCAATCCCTCACCATGCATATTAACAGCCTCACAGACCATGAATTGGCTGCAACTGGTGTTTTCTTTTTTTAAAAAAAAAATACTTGGTTAATGCGGATTTTCCCCCCATTCCTATCCAAGTCTAGAGCAGGAGGATTATAACTGAAATCTTGCCAGAAGCAATCAAAGGATGCTCACCAGCCACCTCCTTTTAACCCATATAAATTACTTGCAAGAGTTGATTAAAAACCACCAATCACCCATTCTGGATCTCATCACTGTGCATCCAATCGTTGCCTCACCTGTAATTTCCTTAGAGAAACTGTCACCTTCAAAAGCATAATGGCTTGCAAAACATACCACAAGGCAGACAGTATCTCATAAAACCAGCAGCATTGCTTTTACTGGAAGATAAGTAAACTAGAATTAGATTGTGGAGGGGAAAATCCACATATATTTATATTTCACTATAGAGTGTGGGGTGTACTGATAGATCATTGGGTGATCTACAGTAGATTGGTGAGGACTCTGAATCTCATTGTTAAAGAATATTATGAGTAACAAAGACATACATACAAACATACAGAGAGCGATTTTTTTTGCTATGTGTCTTATTTTTTGTCTTATGGGTGCCTTATCCCAGGATGTTCTTGCTAAGGTTTGTTGGGAGGTGGTTGTACCTTTACCTTCTTCTGAGATTGAATGGGAGTGACTTACCCAAGAGGACTTCAGAGACATAGTTCAAAATTCAAAACCATTGGACACTAGCTCCCCAGCAACAATTTATTAAATGGCTGAAATGAAGGCGCATCATTGGTTTTTGTGTGGAAACACTGTATGCTCAGTTCATATATGTCATTTTGAAAGAGATTCTTGGTTTTGAAGTTTTCAGTTCTAACTCAAACTTCAGTTAGCTGATCTCAAATATCTGAGTAAAAACACTGTAGATCTTGAAGGATTTACTGTTTGTAAGTACCCTTCAGCATGCTCATTTGAAGCACTCTTTATATATGTAACAAAACATGTATTTTCTAATGACAATAATCAGATTGAATGTCCCAAGCAGTTTAGCAAAACCAAAGTTTACAGTGCCAAATTGATTGTTGGAACTTTTTTGATTGAGAGGGACAAAGGTGTATCCCATCACATTAAATATGGCTTCCCTGTTCCCTCTCCATTGCTGTTCTCAAAGAACCTTCATGGGCATGGCAGTAAAATACAGTATGGTCCTTGTATCTGTGGAATCCATATCCAGTTGCCTACCTGCTTCCAAAAAAAATGTCCTGGCTATTCCAAAATATTCCAGTATCCAAAGTTGTGTGGCTAAAATACCTATGCTTTCTGGTGGTTCAGTCTGTTCAAACTTTGTTTTATATACTAATTAATTTAAAATTTGGTGTAAAATTATCTTCAGGCTTAAGTATACAATGTGCATATAAAACATTAAAAAAATAAGATGTGCGTCCCAACTCCAAAATATCTCATTATTTCAAAGTTGGAAAAAATCCAAAACAATTCTGGTCTTAAGTATTTTGGATAAGAGATGCTCAACCTATATGACCTATGATTTTCCTAGTATTTAGGTCATACAAATGCATTTGTGTGAACATCTTGAATATAAGATCTCTTCCTCTGTAAATAGCACAGGCAATAAAATGTTGTTGTCACTGCAAAGCAGAGAGTAAAGAAGAAATGACATTTGACTGTTGTGGAAAATGCAAATCAAGGGACCAAAAAATCTGTTTGTCACTGGGTGTAAATGAATTTCCTGTGGCTGTACGTCAATAGTAGATGGCTTTACAGTCATCACATCACAAAGTCAAATCCACACTGGAGTGTGAAAACTTGATGTCACAATTGGCTCCTCTTTGCCTTAGCGCAAATCATTCTTTATTAGCTGAGCTAAATTTGGAACTTAGGCGGCATTTCTTTTCCACTTATGATCACCTTTGACATCTGACAAGCGTGAAGCCGTGAAACTACATACTATTATGGATACAACTTTCATGGAATTGAACTGATTTTTTCCCTACTATCCAGAATCAGGACATCTGCTGTGTATATGGTATACAATAGCAATTTTGTACTGAACAGTATTTGTTTTAATAAAAACATACAACTATCCATATGCCACTCTTTGTTGCTAAAAATGACTTAGTAGAGATTTTAATGGATTTTGTATTTTGCTAAGAGTTGAACCATAAGGGTATATACATTTTTTCTTATTTAATGGCTTTTGTTTTTACTTTTGAAATATTTCAAAAGGCTGTCCAAAATTATGTATAGGAATATTTATTTAAATAGAGTATAAAGGCTATTTTAATGTATTTGCTGTATTTTAATTCTGTTTTAATCACTGTTATTATGTTAAATTTTTTTAAAAAAAACTTCTGTGTTGTTCTTTTAAACTGTTTAGTGTAGAAGATGTTAACTACCTTGAATCCCATGGGGGAAAAGGTGGGATATAAATAAAGATTGTTATTGTTCCATAAGAAATACTGTACTTGAAATTGGAAATAAGGTATGGGAATGATCTATTCGCAAAGGAATCAGTTGGAGACATATTCTCAATTTTTCCCAAATTTCTGGCATTTCTAATAAGCATGTCCATTCACGCCAAAAGGCATGCAGTTTTTGGGTCTGTTTCTATCTGACCCCTCATTTTGTTTATCTGAAAATTACCTGAAAGGGGAGGGGTGTTTTCAGTTTCATTCGGCAAAAATTCAGCCTATTGGCTACAGTCATTTTAAGACCTATCTGCATGAAACCTACCTTAGTTGTACCTACCATTTACAATTGAAGGCCTGGCAAGTTTAAAAACAATTCACCATTCTCCTTTTTTATAATTATTTTAAGTTTTAACCATAGATTTGGGAATTGTATTCAGTGGTTGTGTCCATGCTCAACCAATCAGAGTATGGACACCACCAGGCTTTTTATTGGCTGAGAGATACAAAGAGAAAAAAAATCAACTCCTATCATGCTCCCTATGGCCATTCTATGCAAGTGCCACTGGAAAAGCGAGTTCCCAGGGCCCTCGCTGGAGGAGTTGGAAACTTTTCAAGAAAAAATTGAGGAATCTTCTTCTGCTGGGGAGAGAAGAAAATGACACTGATCCCCCTGTCTCAGATATTTTTGGACTTAACTCTTTCTGAAAATATCCTATGTCAAAAATTCATTTCACTGATCTTTTAGTCTCTCTCTTCCTTTTTCTGTTTTCAAGAGATAAACAAAATATGGCCCTCCAAAAACTACAAATCTTTTCATTAACAGTGATTTGGGCCCAAGTCTAATTTCTAAGAAGAATTCAGTAAGGAGAATGCATTTTTGCATTCTTTTTATTGTTTTTGGATGGATTTTTAGTAAGATCCTCCTACTATATGTTGTTGTCTGTCTTGTATGCCAATATTAACAGTAGGGATTGTCTGCTCGTATATGTTCTATAATCTGCTCTGAGTCCCCTTCGGGGTGAGAAGAGCGGAATATAAATAAAGAGTATTATTATTATTATTATTATTAGGTTATGTAATCAAGTTTTGCCACTCTGAGTCCCCATCCGGGGGGTAGAGAAGAGCGGGGTAGAAATAATGGAAATAAATAAAGTTTTCAAAAATTGTAAGCAAGTAGTATTGAGTCTCATTCTGGGGAAGAAGGCAAGCTATAGCCTTAACAATAACTGTAATAGCAATAATTTTACCAGTTTAAATTGTACCTGCTGTGGAGATATTATAGAAAGTCATCATTGTGTAGTGGTTTGAATGTTGGATTATAATTCTGCAGACTGGAGTTCAAATCCCAGCTCAGTCATGGAGATCCACTAGTCGACCTTGGGCAAGTCACACTTCTTCAAAGGCAGGCAAACCCACTCTGTACCAAGAAAGCCCCAGGGTAGGTTCACCTTAGGATTGGTGTAAGTCAGAAACAATTTGAAGTCTTACAACAACAAGGCGGCTGTTCAAAGCCTATGAGTTTTCTCAAGTTGTAGGAGGCAGAGTGGCTGGCATCTCTATATAGATTTCCCTTTTATATATAGACTAGCTTGGGGACCCGGCCCTGCCTGGGTTATTTGAGAAGCGCAGCAGGATGTAGAGTGGGTCATGGGGGCTCTGTGTGCCAAGTTTGGTCTTGATCCATCATTATTGGGAGTTGCAGTGGTATCATGAAATTACTGAAGGTAGTGCAAGTCCCATTATCTCTATTCCCCCTCCCCAAAGTGTAGTAGGATGTAGATTGGGTCATGGGGGCTCTGTGTGCTAAGTTTGGTCTGTATTGGTGAATGGATGAGGGATGCATTGTTTTTCGGAAGTGAGTGAAGGTACTTCAAGTCCCATCATCCGTGGTCCGTCTCATAGTAAACTGCACCAGGCTGTAGAGTGGGTCATGAGGGCTCTGTGTGCCAGATTTGGTGATGATCAGTCATTGGAATAGGTTAGTAGCAGGATTGGGAAGTGAGGGAAGGTACTGCAAGTCCCATCATCCATGTTCTGTCCCCCTCCAAATTTCAGTAGGATGTGGAGTGGGTCACTGGGGCTCTGTGTGCCAAGTGTGGTCTTTATCGGTGTTTGTTGGGGGCCGCAGTGGTCTGTGGGAACAGAGGGGTGTGAAAATACTACAAATTCCATCATCCATTGTCAGTCATCCCCTGAACCTCACCAGGATGTGAAGGCAGTCATGGGGGTTCTGTGTGCCAAGTTTGGTCTCAATCAGTAATTGGATGAGGGTCGCAGCAGACTTGGGAAGTGAGTAGAGGTACTTAAAGTCCCATCATCCATGGTCCACCCTCCTCCAAACTGCACCAGGATGTAGAGTGGGTCATGAGGGCTCTGTGTGGCAAGTTTGGTGTTGATCAATCATAGGATTAGGTTTGTAGCAGTCTTGGAAAGTGAGGGAAGGTACTGCAAGACCCATCATCCATGTTCTGTCCCCCTCCAAACTTCAGCTGAGGACCCGGTGGTGCCCGGGTTATTTGAGGAAGGCATTGTGTGCCAAGGTTGGTCCGTATCAGTTGTTCATTTGGCTCGCAGTGGTTTCGGGAAGTGAGTGAAGGATTATGGACCATGGGCCATAATCCATGGTCCATCCTCCTCCAAATTGCACCAGGATGTAGGGGGTTCTGTGTGGCAAATGTGGTCTTGAACAGCCATTGAATAAGGGTCGCAGCAGTCTCAGGAAGTGAGTGGAGGTACTTCAAGTCCCATCATCCGTGGTCCATCCTCCTGAAAACTGCACCAGGGTGTAAAGTAGGTCATGGGGGCTCTATGTGCCAAGTTTGGTCTTGATCGGTCACTAGATGAGAGTCGCAGCAGTCTCAGGAAGTGAGTAAATGTACTGCAAGTCCCATCATCCATAATCCGTCCTCCCACAAACTGCACCAGAATGTTGAGTTGGCCATGGGGGCACTCTTTGCCAAGTTTTGTCTTTATTGGTAATTGGATGAGTGTCGCTGTGGTCTCAGGGAGTGGAGGTGAAGCAGCCAAATAAGGAGTTATGGAACTCCGAGTATCAAATTTTACTTTTATCAAGCTACCTGAACGTGCGGGTACAAGGATGAGGGAAAACTCATGACAACTGTGAAGTAGGTGAAATCAAACGGGTTTATTGATGGCACCAGCTGGTGGGCTTCTGCCAGCAGAACACGCTGCAATCAGGGGCAAAAGACCCCGTCACTCTCAATACAAAAACATTTATACCCCAATGGAGGCATTTCAGTTAAGCCCACCCCTTCTTCATGGATCTTGTACAATCATAATTGGCTGGTGTTTACTGGTGTTTACATGACATCTCATTAATCCAATAAACATTGTATTTCCATTTGCATCACATCTCAAAAGTCCCACCTATGAATGAGAACAATAGTCATTTCTTATGTTAGTCTTTCTCACAGTACAGCTATCAGTGCTAAGACTCTGGCGTTCTTAGTTTGAAACATTTAGCTTCCAGGCTCCGTGCCAGCAACGGAGGGGGCTAAACTCTCCACTCATGTGCAGTTCTTTCCCAATTAGCACTAAGGTTTTCCATAGCACATCTTGTACTGTTCCATCAATCTAAGCCTATGTTATCTCACATTAGGCACAGAGTGCATCAAGAAGCATAAATCACAGTGTTATTTTCACAGTGCAAGTGCCTGCCTGATTCTTGGCACAGGAACCCGCTTTTCAAAGACACGTGTGCAGCATCACTCTCTGACTGTACTCCTACACGGAAAGTACCAAAACCTGCTTCAGAGGTACTTCAAGTACCATCATCCATGGTCCATCCTACTCGAAGCTGTACCAGCATGTAGTGTAGGTAATGGGAGCTCTGTGTGCCAAGTTTGGTCTTGATCAGTCATTGGATGAGGGTCGCAGCAGTCTCAGGAAGTGAGTGGAGGTACTTCAAGCCCCATCATCCATGCTCTGCTCTTCTCCAAACTGCACCAGGACATAGAGTGAGTGGAGGTACTTCAAGCCCCATCATCCATGCTCTGCTCTTCTCCAAACTGCACCAGGACATAGAGTGGGTTATGGGGGCTCTGTGTGCCAAGTTTGATATTTATCGGTCTTTGTTGTGGGCCACAGTGGTCTCTGGGAAGCAAAGAGCTTTGAAGTACTACAAATCCCATAATCCGTGGTTCATCTTTCTCAAACTGCACCAGGACGTAAAGGGCATCATGGGGGTTATGTGTGCCAAGTTTGGTCCAGGTCCGTCACCCGTGCTGGTCAGAGTAAGTGAGTGAAGGTACTGCAAGTCCTTCAAACTGCACCAGAATGTAGAGTGGCTCTTGGGGGGGGGGTCTGTGTACCAACTGTAATCTTGTTCTGTCATTTTTGGGGGTCTAGTCAGGAAAATAAAGTTAAGTAAGCCTTTCTGTCAATTCAGGCTGAGGCCTAGTCAGGAGAATCAACTTGAGGAAGTCTTACTGTGAATTCAAGCTGAGGCCTAGTATCGAAAATCAAGTTGAGGAAGCCTTACTGTCAATACAGGCTGAGGCCTAGTTTGTAAAATCAGCTGAAGGAAGCCTTTTTGTAAAGAACTCTGTCTGGCACCTTTGAGATTTGGGATGTTGGAATGCTGGCCTATCCATGGCCCATCCTCCCTCAAACTGCACCAAGACGTAAAGTGGGTCTTGGGGTTCTGTGTGCCAAGTTTGGTTTTGTTGTCTCATTGTTAGGGGCTGGGGGCTGCAAAGTGTTTTGGACTTAAACTCCCACCATGCCTGACTGCCTCAGGGCTTTTCCTTACCTCCCTCTGGCACTTTAGAGTCTCGGAATGTTCATGGCTGGCCAATGGGAGTCGTTTATGCAAAAAATGCTGCCACATATCCTTCCTGGCCTGTGAAAGTGGCTGCCACATATCCGCCCTTCCGCCCTTCCACATACACACATCTCCGCATCTCTGCATACACACATACAAACATTCCGTTTTATAAAGGTATACAGATACAGATACAGATTTATCTTTTTGTGTATTACCTCAATAATGGAAATGTACTCACAATTCATTGAGCTAAAGGAAAGAAATCTTTGTTTTCTGCTGGCTGTGGAGAAATGCAGCTGGCAGGTTTTCTTTGAAAAGAATCTTCTCCCTTTTGGATACCTTGAAAATGACACTTTATTAGCCTCCTCCTGTCCTTTTTTTGTACCATCTGTCCTTCATGGATGTGACTAGACCAAGTATTTTGCTCAAGTGAGCTTGTTTCAGTCGTGCCCCTTTGGCTGTGGGCTGATGAGGAAGCTTCCCAAACCTAATTAGGCTATTGAAATATCAGGGAACAATAGCTTCCCCTGGAGTCTGTCTCTTAAGTTTTAAATAGATGAGGATCTAATTATCTTTTTCTATGTGTGTTGTTTTGCCCTTGACAGGGAAAGCGCTGCTGTTGAAAAACCTGGGAAGCTGTGACATTCTGCCTCCACTAGCTCTCAAACTTCTTGTTAAGTAAACTAATGAGGGCACATGATCCCCTTCAAAGATAGTTAGAGACTGCCTGTGTAAACCGTCATGAGTCGCCTTCGGGCTGAGAGGGGCGGTATAGAAACGTGACAAATAAATAAATTAGCTGTTTGCATGATTCCATTACTTTGGTTGTGTAATAGCCCAGTCCAAAGTGAACAGTGTGGTTACTTGATTTCAAGCTATTGGGGATTTCTTCCAAAACTGCATCCACTGTAGCTGGCACCATAGCAAGAAACTTGTATGGATGCAAATTTACTCAGTTCAAAACTTGAAAAAATGTATTTTTATAATAAAAAACTACCCTTTTGGCTCATTGTTTTGGGTGTTACAGTCCACACAGTCAGTAACTGTTCTAAACACTGGAGCAGGGAACTGAAAAAGGTTATATGAATGGATTCCTGTAGCTCTATGGCTCAGACTGCCTTAGACTAAATGTTTATTTATTTATTTACCATATTTCTAATCCGCCCTTCTCAACCCCAGAAGGGGAACTCAGGGCGGCTTACATTCAACCCCATTAAGAGGCTATTTTAACAATACAATAAAATCACAGCATAAACATATAATGATAAAAACAACATAATTAAAACTATAGAAGTCATCATTAAACATTAAACCAACCTAATCAGACTTCACCCCAATCCAGTTCATCCCTTAAGGTGCTGATTGTATTTATTGACCAAACGCCTGGTCCCACAGCCATGCCTTTACTTTCTTTCGAAAAGCTAGGAGGGAAGAGATCGATCTTATCTCAGTTGGGAGTGTGAGATCTTGCCCAAAGCACTGGGCAGTTCAACCAGAAATGTGGTTTCATGGAGGGAAGGCTAGAAGTGTAAATGTCAGGGGTCCTATGCAGTCATAAAATTCCTTATTAGAACAGAAGGGACTCTATTCGCTCCAGTTAAGGAGCCAGATACTTTAGGTGGTTGTAGTGGTCTTCTCCAGGAACAAGAACATGCCAACAAAGTAGTCTTTCCAAAAGAAAAGTTTTTCTCTTTAGTTGCAACAAAAGTATATATAATATGTACAAACACAATTCCCCCCACAATTCGAGCACAGTCTAACTTGTTAGCTTTCCGCAAGGCCTGTAAAACCCACCTATTTGTACAGGCGTTCGGTCGGTAAATAACTCCAGGCCGCCCACTATGTAATGTAGGCCATAAGAGTTATCTGGTGTGCATGTGTCTGCTAATTTTAATGTGTGGACACTGGTCTGTTGTTTTTATACTGTTTTTATGGTTTTAGCGCATGTAAGTCGCCCCGAGCACATCGAAAGGGGCGACTAACAAGCCGAAATAAATAAATAAATAAAGCTGTCTGTCTACAATCCTCCAACAATCCTCATACTTACATCCACCCTCATTAAACTAACACAGGGTTACTACAACGGTCTCAGCACTAGCCACCACATCTCAATTACAATGACACTGTAGTAAAGCCTGGGCACTGATTCTATTATCACTTAAAGAAATGCTGTGTAACTTACAAATTCTGACAGTAAAGAGCTCTCAGGGATCACTTCAAAGAAAGGGGATTTTCTGAGACTTGTTGCTCTCATCCTTGTACACAGAAGATGGTGGAGGAGAAAGGCACTTTCAGTGGGTTTTGCAAACATCGGAAGACTTTGCACACAACTCAGAGATATGAATGGATTTTAACTGTGATATGAATTGATTTGAACATCTTTTGACATTCATGGGTTCATTGTATTTTTAATTCTCAGCTGGAAAGCTGTAATATCTTACGAAACACAAACCTCAGGATTCTATATGGTTCAGCCATGGCAGTGTGAAAGGTCCCCAGGAGAGTGGAAGGAATCAATCCACTGTGCTCACATTCCTATTTTGAAGGAATAAAAGGTGAATGAAGAGGAAGCATTGAAGCCTGGTTGTAAGAACTCACATGGGATCCTATCACGTGGTTATCCTATGGAATCCTAGAGTGAGACATTAGTATTATCTGACTGGAAATTAAAAATGTGTTGGCACTTTCAGGTTGCTTGTTGAATCATGGTTACTCCATGTATTCTCTGTGTTTTCTGCAGCACAAAATATGCAGAGGTTGTTTGTCCGATTTGTTGCTCTGAAATAGAACACTAAATCGCTTTCTTTAAATAACAGGATCTGACTAATCATATCTCCCTTTATGTCCCCGTTCACGGGAGGCCCTTCTGTCTGTTCCCCCACTTTCTCAGGCTTGTTGGTGGTTGTCCCCACACTTTGGATTTCCTCCTAAGGGTACCAAGATAGCCCCCTTCTTCTACCAAAAAGTTGAAACATATTATGCATTAACGTTTCAGAAACTGACTAGGATGGAGTTTCATTCATGTGTTATGCATTTTATGGTTTTGTGTAGTCTTTTAATGTGTCAAAGTGATAAAAATTGTCTTTTAAATAACTGTTATATATACACCTTTTATTGATACTTTTAATCTTTATTGTTGTTAATTACATTTCAGACTACCTTGAATCCAATTGGTGGGAGAAAGGCTCCATATAAATGAATAGATGGATGAACTGTGTTATTTTCCAACACTGACTGGTGACAAAATTGATTTCTTCAACTTCCCAATTGGGAGGTCAGGGCAGGAATATGTTGTTTTTAATCTCTGGTTGGAATAATAATGGAAGTCCTCTCCAGTGATGAAAGGGGGACCAACTTGAAAGGGGAGAAGGAGAATAGGTTTTGAAAGGGCTTATAGAACTGGCAAAAAAGAAGACTGTCTGTGTCAGTGGTTCTCAACCTGTAGGTCCCCAGAAATGTTGGTGAACTAGCTGGGATTTCTGGGAGTTGTAGGTCAAAACACATGGGGACCCACAAGTTGAGAACCACTGGTTTAGGTGGTATGAATTTGTGTACAGTATGTTCCTAAATATTTTTGCTCAAAAGTTAATCATATTTGAGAGCCAGTGTGGTATAGTGGTTTGAGTGTAAGACATCGGGAGACTAGTGTCAGAACCCCCCCCCCCAAATCCACAGAAGCCCACTGGGTAACCTTAGGCATGTCATACATTCTCATCTTCAAAGGAAGGCAATAGCAAACCACCTCAGAAGAGGCCTTGCCAAGAAAATCCTGTGATAGGGTCACCGTGACTCAGCACCAACTCCACAAGAAAAAACAACTTGTGACTGATAGATCTTCCTATGACTTAACAATCAAGATCTTATCCAATTTGGTGTAGAGTGAGTACATCAGCACATCCAATTCTCTGATTTATTTTATACCTCTCCAGATAGTTTCTCAGATCTTGACCTTCACTTTTCTAATTGTGTTAAGTTGTTCACTTGTATCAGATAGATAGTGAAGAGTGTGATACTGAAATATAGAGTAGCCCTTTAATCTCTTCAGATTACTTTGTTCCAAACCATCCAGTGAAGCTGGAAGGGAAACATCTATGTAATAATAGCTTGTCTTTACCCACTCTGATATTTAAATTTTCAACAAACAACATCCAATTAGACCTTTTGCCAACCTGAATATTCTGCCAAAAATGGTAGCAGTCAAAGGTGATGGCAACAAAGTTCACCCTAATTTGTTTTTGGCCAAGTATAACCTTAGACTAACTCACAGTGAGCCTTCACATTCTACAGGAGGCTAATCATTTTACTTAATAGCAAAGAACAAGCAATTGGTTTGCATGTTGGATTAGGACGTTGGAATATACAATTATTTGCATTTTGGAGCAGGGCACAAGAGACCAGAGTTTGAATCACCACTCAAACATGTAAACCCTTTGGGTAACCTTGAGAAAATCACACTCACACAACCTCAGATGAAGGCAGCAATACACCCCCTCTGAACAAATTCTGCTCTTAGTGTCTCAATAAATCAGACATTTCTGGATGGCAAACAACATAAAAAATCATGTCTATTTCTATAGGCAAACAGCATCAAAAATCATGTCTATTTCTATAGGACTGTCTCACTTCCCAATGAGCAATCTTTAAATATAATAGATGCAAATCTACCCTGTGCATTTTTACATTTATCCCCTGGATCCAGTAGAATAACCTTGTTTTTAACAGGACGGAGAGCTCCATTTAGTGTTCTGCATTGCCCCCCCCTCCTTCTCTGCCAGTAATGAATATTGGGGTGAAAGAATGTTAAGGAATCTTGCTGGGAGTGAGGGAGGAAGTTGGCAGGGTGCCCAATTTTATAATCTAGCACACTGTTTTTCTTCTTTGTGCCATCTGCTACTTAATCAGGAAATTCAGACAGCAAGCTGCAGGCTTCCCTCTTGCTTCTGATATAAGAGGTACTATGTGGTCTCTTTCAGAGGTAGGAATGTTCATCAGCTATAGACAAAATTGCAGACTTCACAGTCTTATATAAGGGGTCGGCTTTTTGATATACTTGCTGGGTTGTAGGTAGATTCTATCATAGAATCGTAGAATTGGAAGAGATCACTTATTTTATCCCAACTTTCTGAAAGCAGCTATGAAAGTATTTGGTATGGATTACATCAAACATATCAGACGCAAGACCAGTGGGCCAAATCTGTCCCCCCATGTCATTTTATGCAGCATGTGAGGCTTTTAATGCCAGGGTAACACAGTTATATTTATACAATCTTAAAACTACAACTGGCTCTTTGAAAGCAACCATAAGGCTGATGATGCTCTCAGTGAAAATGAGTTTGACATCCCTGGGTTACACAGTGAGAAAGCAGAAGGGAAACCAAAGATAAGATGCCTTATATACACATCATCTTGAATCCATTGAGTATTTCAGTAGCCCACCATATAGAACTATCAAATCCAAAAGGCAATTCAACCAGTGAAAATTTATGTCTTCCATCTGAGAGTTAAGGTCAATCCATTCTTGACTTTCATCTGAACTTTGAAGGTGATAACTAAGTCTTCTCACAAAAAGAAAGCCATCCTCAACATCAGCAACATGGAATGGATGAAAGATTAGAGGAAATCCAACCCAAAATAGGGAAAGAAGACATTTAGGAATACCTGGCCACTCTAAATGAATTCAAGTCCTCAGGGCCAGATCAATTACATCCAGGGGTATTGAAGGAACCAGCAAAGTCATATCAGAAGCACTGGCAATCATCTTTGAGGATTCTTGGAGAACGGGACAAGTCCCAGCAGATTGGAGGAGGGCAAATGTGGTCCCAATCTTCAAGAAGGGAACAAAAGGACAATCTAAATCATTATTGTCCAGTCAGCGTCATGTCGATAGCAGGCAAGATTCTGGAAAAGATCATTAAGGAAGTGGTCTGCTATCACTCAGAAACAAATGTGATTATTGTGAATAGTCAACATTGATTTTTCAAAAACAAGTCATGCCAGACTAATTTGATCTCTTTTGTTTCAATAGAATTACAAGCTAGGTAGATGCAGGGAACGCCATGGATGTAGCGTATCTGGATTTCAGTAAGGCCTTTGACAAGGTCATCCATGACCTTTTGGCAAACAAACTAGTCCAATGTGGTCTAGGCAAAACTATGGTTAGGTGGATCTGTAATTGGTTGAGCAAACAAACTCAGAGGGTGCTCACCTATGCTTCCTCTTCATCCTGGAAAGAAGTGACAAGAGGAGTGCCACAGGGTTCTGTCCTGGGCCCAGTTCTTTTCATCATCTTTATTAATGACTTAGACGAAGGGTTAGAAGGCATGATCATCAAGTTTGCAGATGACACCAAATTGGGAGAGATAGCCAGTACTCCAGAAGACAGGAACAGAATTCAAAACCACATTAGAGAGATGGGCCAAAACTAACAAAATGAAGTTCAGCAGAGACAAATGCAAGATAGGCTACTCCACTTAGGCAGAAAAAATGAAAGGCAAAGATACAGAATGGGGGGAGATGTCTGACTCGATAGCAATATGTGTGAAAAAGATCGTTGAGTCCTCATGGACAACAAGTTAAGCATGAGCCAACAATGGGACATGGCAGCTAAAACAGCTATTGGGATTTTGGCCAGCATACAGAAAAGTCTATTCTCTAGATCCATGGAAGTCATGCTACTCTTCTATTCTGCCTTAGTCAGACCACACCTCGAATACTGTGTCCAGTTCTGGGTACTGCAATTTAAGGGAGATGTTGACAAGCTGGAATGGGTCCAGAGGAGGGCAACTAAAATGATAAAGGATCTAGACAACAAGCCCTATGAGGAGCGGCTTAAAGAGCTGAGCAAAGAGATAATCTAAATAACTGAAATAAGTGAGCCAGATCCCATGCGACAGGGAAATTAGGTGTGATGGAGTCTACCCAATCTGAAATAAGATGGAGGCCTAATAACTTGTTTTTAATCTTGATAAACTCAATATAGCTTACCTCCCAGAATAACAGAGCACAACAAGACAGTGTAGCATCTAATAAATACAGTATAAGTCCAGAGCATAATATATTGTTACTCACTTATGATGGCATAAATCCATCTTGCATCCTTGTAAATCAGTCTCTCTCTCTCCCTCATTGCACAGGTTTGAATTATGACAACCTTGGGTATGATCTAAATTTCCCAAGAACTCACCATTTAGCTCCTACAATCCCGCCCCCACTCCATGGTCAGTGGATGGAAGGGCATCCCTGTAACCAGATGCAGATGATCTTCAGAGGTTTCAGTGGATTAATCATCCACTGAAACTTCCAAAGGCCATCTGGAGATCTTAGCAGATGATGACAGTGTTGTGTTTCTGGTCATAGTATTACATAAAAATTGGCCATAAATTGGTCATGGATTGGTGGGGGTAGGGGTGGGAGTTCTGAATTTGAGTCCCATTGAAGGGAGAGGAGGAGATGTAGTGCAGTTCTACAAGTTAAACATTAACACTGTGATTCTGTGGTGCAGGTTCTCACCCAAACAAAGAGATACAGCATTGAAAATAGCATTCCAATTAGTCTTCAAAAGAGAATCCAGATATCTTCTGAAACAGCTCTGTTTGGCATTTTTAAGAGGCCAATGTTGGGAGTTGGCTCTTCTCTCCAGGGAGGCTATCCCATAAATTTGATACCACAAACAGAAAAGACCTGAACTGGAAAGATGCCTGCTGTTGTGCTTCTCTTCGCCTGGCACTGATACTCATCACATATTTTTCCCAGTGAAGGTGTGGTAAGATTCCCTTCCTAGCCTGGTGGGAATTATTAATGTGATGTGAATTAGAAGCAGAATTTACTCAGTGACTGCTCCAGAATCTTCTTACCTGGTGCTGTACTACCAGACCACGTCATCAAAATCCTGTCTTCATAAACTTATTTGGGAAATGTCAGCTGTTTTAGAATTCCATTAGTATTAAAAAAAGAATTTGAATCCAACTGAGAAGAGTAATTGCATACTAAGAATTTCCTCTTCAGTATAAATGGCTTACACACTGATTGTAATCAGCTATGATTTTTTTTGCTATTTTAAGATAGAAATGTTTTTTGTAGAGCAAGATTTCTGAAAAGAAGTTATAAAAACTCTGAAAATTCCCCAAAAAACCATGGATAAGTGAAATGTTTTGAAACTTGATGGACTAAGAGTGGTACATGTGTTCTACCATTGTAGCAAGTTTCACCTCCCAATAGATGTAAAACTGAGGGGAAAAGGAGCCCCTGAAGTTTCCCCACTTGCACAATTACTACAGCAAAAAAGCAATGAAATCTTGTTACTCCCATTATAGAAGCAACATTTTCACTAACAATACTTTCGGGGAAAATGCCAGTGCCCCCTAATTTTGTAATGAGTTTTGAAACATTTTTTCATCGATCGCACAGCCTACACACACACACACTCACACACTCACACACACACACACACACACACTTATATCCCTTCCGAGCTTCATCATTTTTTTCAGTTTGCAAGGGGACATTAAAATGAATAGGAATAATAAGTTATCATGTGATTTCTTCTTTGTTGGACTAAACCATTCACATAATAGTTATGGACTCCAGTCTCTTGTTCAATCTGCTACTGTATCAGGCCTACCAAGCCAATTTCAATCACGAATTTTACACTTGCATCTTATTTTTGATTTTGTTCTGTGTGTGTGTGTGTGCGCGCGTGTGTGTGTATATATATGTGTGTGTGTGTGTGTGTGTTTTGATGTGTGCATTTTATAGAATGTTTTAGATGATTTTGTGTTTTTAACAATGTTGTAACCCCACCTCAAACTACGCCGAAAGGCAGGTAAGAAATAAAACAATTATTGTTGTTATTATGTGTTGCAACCATGCTAGAATAGTCAATAGACACCACTTGAACTGATTGGCACCTTGTTTATGGCTTGTTACACTGAGAATCCTAATGCTTTAGAAGATATTTTTCCACCCCAGTAGTTTATTGTAGGCCCAGTGAGCTATGACATTCACCAAAGTCAGCTTATTATGGTTCGTGGAACAAATTAGCCCTATGAGTGTGGTCGTTGAAACAAAGGTCAAGTTAACAACATATCACAGATGTCTTAATGAGAAGATAGAAATCCTTAGGGTGGAGAGACTTCTAATAAGCAGCCATACAATTTCTGTGACCTGCCTTTTTCTATCAAAATATGTCAGTGTAATATAACGGTATTTTCTTCTAGGAAAAAGTGTGACCTCAAGGTTATATGAGTTTGCACTTTGTGGGCTAGGAATGTAATGCATTGATTGTAGCTTATGGGCTTTGTCACCTGGAATGTGAAGAATTTTGGTGCAAAATTCCATTTGCTGTGTTTATATTTTTTTAAAGGATCTATGGTTCATTGCAAACATAAGCTACTGAATATCTCTTCTTTTGAACCAAGAATTTATAAAAGAAATAGTACAATTGTATGAACCCAAGTTTACCAGAACCTGAGTGCATAATAAGAAACCATACTGTCTGCCCTTATTGTTTGAGACCCATTTGTTCTTTACAGAATATGCCTGTAGCTGTTGACTTTTTGTAACATTTATTTGTCTTTTAATTCTTGCTCTTGAAACATCTGGGCATACATACACTATTTCATACATTTCTGTTCAAAACTAAATTCCACTGTGTTCAACAGAGCTTGCTTCTGGGTAAAAGCATATAGGATTGCATCCTTTATCAAGAAATAAATTATCTTGCTTAGTGCTTATTTGTATAATAAACCACCTTCCAATTTTCTTCAATTTTCCTCTTATAGTTAGGCAGGATTGACTAAATATTCCTAAGGCGCTCACCAAAGGATTAGTTGCTTTTGGTGTGAGGGAATTGGCCATCTGCAAGGATGTTGCCCAGGGGATGCTTGGATGTTTTGATGTTTTACCATCCTTGTGGGAGGCTTCTCTCATGTCCCCACATGGGGAGTTGGAGCTGACAGAGGGAACTCAACCCACTCTTCCCAGATTTGAACCGCTACCTGTCAGTCAGCAATCCTGCTGGCAGAAGGGTTGAACCCGTTGCACCACCGGTGGTTCCTGCCTTTCAGGCTAAAATTGTGAAGGTACAAGAAGTGAACTTTTGGAATAGTTAACCTTATGAGAATATTTATTTTGACAGACAGGATGAAATGCTGCATAACCACACACCCAAGATGTTGATATTGTATAGTTTATATTTTTGGAGCTTGTTCTTCATTTTTAAAAATTCTTTCTGCAGATGTCAATGAATGCAGTGTGGAGAATGGAGGCTGTCAGGACCAATGCTGCAATACTATTGGCAGTTTCTACTGTAAATGTCCAGTTGGCCAAAAACTGGGGGAAGACCAGAGATCATGTGAAGGTAACAATTTGTAGATACTTTTCCTTGATCAGTTGCATGGTAACATGTTAAACAGAGAATGGGGTGGGGGCAGTCTTCGCTTTCAGAAATCATACTTGACTTCAAGATATGAACTTGGATCTGGATGGCAAAGCAGCAGCTGGAATGAATAACACTTTACACTGGATATACTTTGAGTGGATCCCTCAATGTTGATACTTAATGTCTAAGTATAGGGTTTCTTTTGTATTATTCGTCAATTGTATACTTCATCATAACTTCTCAGGACATTCTGATAGACATATCAAAATCTACAACTATATTTGTTTAGCACCCACAATTTACTGGCTACTTTCAAACCCACATTCTAAACAAGAGGATTGGAGAGAGGAGTGAAGAGATCTATATAAATAACTGATAGAAAAATATTTTAAAGGGCTAGAAAACTGAATAAGAGGCACTGCTGCTGTTTTCCCTGATGTAGGGATGTGTGTGTGTGTGTGAGAGAGAGTGAGTGACCAGGAAAGCGCTACAATGCTAAAGTTTTAAGAAGTACAGAGAAATGAGATATTCTCTTGCTTAGATTTCTGAGGGACAGAACAAGTGCAAACATAAAGTCAGTTGGACTTCTCTGGTCTATTAGGTTAAGATATTTCAGATTATAAACAAATAAAACATTATTAGGATCCAAACAGAGGGCTCATCTATATAGGACACTTAGGTCAGTATGTATTTGGATCAGCCCCTTGGCAGCTATATGAGGCTGCTTCAGCTTAATCCAAGGCAAGGTCATTTTAATGCATTCTTGCCCGGTTTAAATTAACTTAAGGTTAGGGGGAGTGAAGACAGACCAATTGCAGCGGTTTTCTCTGCCATCCCACATTCCCCAGGCTACTGTGATTGAGGAATGTGGGGGCCCAGGGATGTGGGCTGGGAGTCCCCTGTTGTTTTCCCCATGTTGCCTCTGTCCCCAGCCATGGAACACATTGTCCTTGTTCTCAGGCTCTATGGCTGATGTCAGCAAGAGCTGAGTGGGATGGAAGTTGGGAGATGGGCTTTCTCCCTCCTCCTCCCTCTCTCAGCATCCCTCACAAAGTGGTACTCTGGCTGACATCAATTTGAGTACCAGTCCAGGTGGCATGTCATGGCTAGAGAAAACCATAAGACAGGAAGTGGGGAACCCCTAGGGTGACTGTCCAGTGGCACCGAACCATGTTCAGTGTGGCTGGGCAGTAGGGACTTCCCACCACCTCCGTGGCAGTTTAGGAAGTTCCTATCTGGCCACTATGTCACAGGTGCTGGATCAAATCCACATTAGTGCTCAGTCGGACTTGAATTGATCCACTTGTAAATTCATTCACATTTGTAAAAAATAAGTTAGTTATAAATACTTGTCCCATTAATGTTAACAAATTTACTCTAACCATAACTAACCCTGAACCCAACCATTGCTTGTAAGTTTTAAGATAAACAAATTTATAATTTAGTAGTAGGTGTAACAGAGAGGTTTGCTCTCACCTAGGTGATACAGAATTATTTGGATCCAGATTTTTTTCTACCAGATAATCACAATCAACAAGTTGTCTCCATTCTTCAGCTGAAACTTGGAAAGCAAGATGTTCCTGCCTCAAAGATTGCTTAGTGTCTCTCGATGTAGAGAACCCTTAAGTGCAAGCCCTATTTTGGTATCTATGGCCCCTTCCACCAGGGCCGTAGCCAGGATTTTGTTTCGGGGCTGAGTTTGTTTCGGGGGCTGAGACTGGGTGGAAGAGGGTCTACCCTAGCAAACCTTTTGTATTGTTATCCCAATAACCCCATTAATGTGGGATATAATGAGCATGGTGATCAGATCATGATATGAATAAGCATAACAGTTTAAATAATGTACCAGTAAGGCCTTTTCGCGGACCACACTGAGAATTTCGGGGGGGGGCTGAAGCCCCTTAGCCCCTGGCTACATGCCTGCCTTCCACATAGCTGAATAAAATCCACACTGAACTGAATTATATGGCAGTGTGGACTTAGATAACCCAACTTACTTGTCCAAATGTATCTCCCTCTATGTCCTGCCTCGGAGTCTAAGATCATCCAGGGAGGCCCTGCTCTCGATGCCAGCTTCTTCGCAAATGCGCTTGGCAGGGACGAGAGACAGGGCCTTCTTGGTGGTGGCCCCCTGCCTGTGGAACATGCTCCCCAGTGAAATTGGATTAATTACATCCCTCCTTTCATTTAGGAAAAAGCTTAAAACATGGTTTTGGGACCAGGCTTTCGAATAGCAGGCTGACAGCAATCACAATTCTTTGGAGAACTGACTATGGACAGGCCTTAGATGGGGTCGTCGGTCACTGAATTGGATTTGGATATGGCTATTTAGTTAATAATGCTGTTTTTGGATTTTTCTTTTTAACCTAATGCTTTTACCTATTATGTAATGTCATGTTTTTATGCCATTTGTATGTGTGGGCATCAGATTGTGCCAGTTGTAAGCCACCCTGATTCCCCCTTCGGGGGTTGAGAAGGATGGGATACAAATGTTAGAAATAAATAAATAAACCCAGTTCAAAGCAGATATTGTGGATTATCTGCCTTGATATTCTGGATAATATGGCTGTGAGAAAGGGCATTTAGATGACCCAAAAGAGAAGACAATTTGGGTTTAGGAAAATGGCAAGAAGAAAGGCTGGAGGTCTGAGTACAACAAAAATAAGTGCAGAGTTTTAAACATTATCAAAATTCCTATCATTTTACTGCTCGGTGCCCAATTTTTTGCGATGACCTGATTCCAGGATACAGCTTTTCTCCCCACTGCCTTCTTGGCGATAATATATTCAGACAAGGCTGTTACAGGCCGAGCTGATCTGATTAATTTTTTCTTCATTCTGTCTAGTGTATTTTGGTACGCAAGTGCATTTGTTTTACAAGTTAGCAAGTCCTTCTCAGTTGAATAGCTTGCTACCTGAAATGAACTGGTTCTCGTTTGCAGCTTTTTTCTTTTCTTTCCTTTTTGCCTAAAGCTAGTATTTTATTCAGGCAGACAATTTCGGTTCAACAAAAGTTTGCAACTGACTTAGAAGAAGGGAAAAAATCCTGAGGCATTTTTTCTTTAAACAGGTGCCTTCTGTATTATCTGTAACAACAACATATACCGCTTTCTCCTTGCAGTTTCCAAACACAGATGCACCTCTTAATGTTATAAACATAAAGGAATTCTTTTCTAATATGTCTGAACTTCAGTAAATAATCTTCTATATCTTTTAAGGTAGTGCATGGCTTGTTTGGGGCAGTGGGAACATAAGAAAAAAGTTGGATGGTTCATTTACCCCATCTTTCTTCCCAGGCAAAATAATAGCTCATTATGATATTATTGTTGAGGTTCCCATATCTTGACATTACGCTATATTTTGAGAATGATTGCCAACCCTTGGTGTATTACTTTTCATTTACCACTGCCAAGTAAAAAGATCTCTAGTATCTATCAAATGCATACTCACCCCAGCTTATTGATTATAAGGAAGAAAAAAAGTAATAGCAGCTTAAATGACGTAAGCAAGCACATGCCAGATCCTCGTGACTTCTCATGACTCTCTTTGCTATTTTAATTTATTTATGACTTTTTATATTATATTCTATCAGGGTAGGCAAGTTACTGCCCTCCAGATGTTTTGGTAAACTCGTGCAATGCCTTGCTGGATCAGACCAATGGGAACTTGACTCCAAAACATCTGGAGTGTGCTGGGTTGCCTTCCTTTGCATACATTGTTGTGCAGCACATCTGCTCTAATTATAACTCCAGCAATTTTTATATTTTGTAAGGATATACATGACCAGCAAAGAAGAAAAGCTGATAGCATGTTTCTGAGGTTACAGTAATAATAATATAATAATAAATTTTATATTTATTTATTTATGTACTGCATTTCTATACCGCTTTTCTCACCCTAGGGGGACTCAAAGGGGCGTACACTGTACTGTACTAATTGGCAAAAATTCAATACCTCACATACAAATAAAAACAATACATTACATATCTAAAACAATAACATACAACTGTAAATTAAAATCATTAAAATTGTCAGACATGATCGTTTGCCAGTTTGTGTAGTTTTCAATTACCAATCTTGTAGACAATGCAATTATAATGAAAGTTTGTGATGAGAACCAGAGCCACCAAGGCTGCCCAACACAATCAGTAAGGAATTGATGGAAAAGCCTCAGAGAGCAGTTTAGCTAATCCAGGTAAGTAGTCCTCACACATCAACAGATGTTACAGGTGCCGGGCAGCAAGGAGGCAAGGTAGTGGGGGCCATGGGGGCTCCCTGCACAGATGTTGCTGGTGCTGGGCAGCGAGGAGATATGGGCCCTTAAAGGGGCCAGGCAGTGGGGGATTCCTGCACAGATGTTGCTGGTGCTGTGTGGCTCCCTCCTCAGATGTAGATGCTGCCGGGCGGCGAGGAGGCATGGGCCCTTAAAGAGGCCAGCAGTGGGGGCCATGGGGGATCCCTGCACAGGTGTTGCTGGTGCTGGGCGGCTCCCTGCTCAGATGTAGATGCTGCTGGGCGGCGAGGAGGCATGGGCCCTTAAAGGGTCCAGGCAGTGGGGACTCCCTTCACAGATGTAGCTGCTGCCATTTCCGCAAATGGGACTCGGGGCAGCTAACATGAGGCCAAGCCCAAAAGTTACAATACAGCAAATCAAAATACAACAGATAAGTAATAACATCAAAATGAAATGCAAACAGTAGCAAGTATACAATAAGCAAAGGCAACATAAAATGGTAGAAAAATAAAAATAAAGTTGGCGGGCCAAATGCAAAGGGTAACATTGTTTAAACCCTGGGTGAGATAGGTAAATGGAGTAGTGTGTGCCTAAGGGGATAACTCCGAAGGGATGAGCAGTGGGGTTGACATTCACTATGGGACAAGAGAAAGTGCATCAAGAGGACAGATCTGTATTGAGACGAACATAGTATGGGAGTATGTGCTCATTCGTCAAAGCACGTTGGGAGACCCAGTTTTTTAGGCCTTTTTAAAAGGTTGCCAGGGTAGTGGCTATCCTAATCTCACTGAGTAGCTAGTTCCAGAGCCAAGGGGCCACAATGGAGAAGGCTGGCCTATGTAGCGGGATCTTCAGAACAGAGCACTGTATGATCCTAGATTTGGAAGGGATTCTCCAAGGCCATTTAGTCCAACATTTTGTCAATACAAGAAACAAAAGCTACAACATTATGTGTTTCATATTTATGAATCTTAAACAGCATTGCTTGAGCATTACTTACCACTTCTATGAAACTTGCAAGGATGGCTGATTTTAAGTTGTTTACATATCTTTCTTTCATTATATGATGGTTGCTTCTATGATTTTTGGTAGAGCTGTTTATATAGGACATATGGTATTTGTTCTGAATGAGAGGGCTTCTGTATGTTAAATGTATTTTTCATAAATTGCAGTTGCAGGTCTTTCTCATAAAGCTCTTGCTCTTGAACAGAATTGAAAGCTTTGTCTCTTTGACCTAGGATTTGACTCAGCCAACCTTTGCTGTTTCCTGGTATTTTTAGTAGCTTAGGCCCAATGCAGTGTAAATGTATGCTGCAATTAAAATTTACCCCCTTCTCTTCTTTTTCACATTGGAGTGCTGGGGAAAGTAGCAAGTGCTGTTGCTGGAAGGTGAAACAAACAAATAAACTGCTGGATTTTTATTCTTTTTTTTTAAAAAAAATGTGCTTTTCCATCAGCTCTTGCACAGTCTTCTTTTGAAAGCTAATGTAATATTCACACATTCAGAAGCAGGGAAAGTAATCCAGAGGGCTTGTTAACATTGCATGCTGTTGGCATGGTCTTGGCGTAATACTATTATGTGCATCAACAGAACTGTATTTTGTATCCCTCATTGTGTTAATGAACACATAAGGTTTTCTAGCACACTAAACTTAGTCCATCCATATGTCCCACAGGCACTCATTATTTCTTTGAACATAAAGACTGATCTGTCATAACAGCTATAATAGGAATATGTTGGAAGATACTTCATAGCGAGTCAAAGCAATGTCCATTTATGTCAGCCCAGACTAGCAGAGCATTACAGTGCTACTTTCTGGGATTTCAGGTTGTTTCTAGAGGAAAGGAGCAATGCTTTTTCTTCATGGCTATAATCCCAAGTTCTATGATTCTAGTAAGATACAAGATAAAATGATTTATGGGAGACATTTTCTGAAACATGCTCCCTCTATATTTACGTGCATCCACAGATGAAGAATCTGTGACTCTCCTTATGTTGTTGGACTGGATCTCTCAGCAGGCCCATCCAACAAAGGCAATGGTGATGGCATTGAAGTATAAAGCATCTGGGACAGTACATTGTCCCCAGTCCTGAGTTATATTATATAACAGTGTTACTAGATGGTGCACAGCACATTATAACACAGGGATGAACATAGGATCATAATGTCAAAGCCTTCTGTTAGCTTTAACATGGTGATCCCATCACAGGCTTCTCCTGGCAATATTTATTCAGAGGAGGTTTCCTAAACCTGAGAGATTTATGATTGGTCTCAAATCACCTAATGAGTTCTCATAACTGAGCAAGATTCACATCCTATTCTTTCAGAGACGCAATATTTATCTGGGATTCCATAAGTCAAACCACTACACCACATTGGCTCTCTTATTTCAGAAGTTTTAAGTGACAATTGTAATCCTCTGATTCTCCTACGGAAACTTTAGATTTCTGTTTTTTAAACCTATTTACAACTTTAAAAATCATCTTTGAATACAGGATAGCCACACTTTCTAAAAGACAGTGATGTTGAGATGTGTGTCATGTCATTTCCAACTTACTGTAACCCTGAGATGAGCTTAATCATGGGGTTTTCGTGTCCAGATTGGTTCAGAAGGGGTTTATCATTGCCTTCCTCTCAGACTGTGAGAGTGTGACTTGCCCAAGGACACCCATTGGGTTTCCATATCTGAAGAGGATTCAAATCCTAGTCTTCTGGAATCCTAGTCCAACAAATAAACCATTACATCGTTTTGACTCATGAGTGCTGCTTAGAAGAAAATAGTATGAGAGACTCTATGCCTGACAATCACATGACCTCTTGGTTATCCTTATCATACTTTGGAGTGCAAAGTCTAGCTTGAAGCCTGGACAAAAGCTGTCGATGCTAAATTCCCATTATATGCAATGACATAATAAAATGCTGCTTCTTATGTATAATGGCAAAATCAAAGGTTTGCTCTTTGGATATTTAAAAAATATATTTTCAAGCTGTGAATGGTAGAATCCATGGATACAAAGGGCCAACTTTATAATGAGCAGTATTCAGATGACACTTTAACCTGTTTTTCCATTTCAACACATTAGTGGGCTGTGTTTCTTTAGAATAGTCAATATAAAGGCATCCTTATGCTGTGCCTGCTAGAGTGGTTACCTGGTAGCGAAGCCTGAGAATAACATATTGCAGGTGATGAGTTACTTTTAATGCTAATGAGGCCATACGTCAGTTTCTTTAACAAAAACCCATGCAGTTTCAGCCAAGCCATTAGTTGGAAGAGGACTAAGTGACAACAATTTTGTTACTCTTTATAATGTTTTTTTCATGGGGGGAGGGGAGTATTGCTTTTAATGGTAGGCTTTTGTATCCTCATATTTTCATCATATAAGATGGGCTGGGGAGGGAGAGGTAATGTGATCTTTTCCCTTTATGCAAGTCTTCTCCATTGCTTTAAGTAATGTCATCTCCCACCTCCTTCTGCATTCTACATACCAGTGCTCTTCAGCAAGATTTTGAACTGGTGGGAATGGAAGCATGTAGGAGTGGCATCCTGGTCTGAACATGGCTTCAACTTCATATAAAGAAAAAGAAAAGGAATAGATACAAAAACAACAAGCTGCTTTTGTTGTTTTTATTTGCCATCAAGTAAACTTCAGCTTACAGTTCCCTGATGAATGAAACACTTTCAAGATTCCTGAGCATCATCTTCCCTGCTCAACCCTTGCAAACTCGGGACTGTGGCCTCCTCAATTGAATCCATCCACCTGTAGTCTCCTTTTTCTAAACAACCAGGTTGCCTCATGTAATTAAAGTAAGGGAGTATAAAAGTATTTTACTGAGAGGCAAACTATCCACTCCCAGTCCAGAAAGTACTGACTTAGAAATAACAGAATGACTAACATGATATTTTACTCTTCCCCTAAACTGTACAGTTAACCTAATCAGTTAATTTTCCCACATTCAATAGTAAGATTCCACCTCCTGCCTGATAGTGAGAGAAGCATTTGTATTTATCCAAAGTTTTCAAGCTCTGCATATTGCAGGAGCTTAGATCCATCATTTAATTTTCAGTCATAGGCACACGTGTTAGTGGATTTACATAACAAGAAAGAAATACTTCTGTTAGTGGTGTCTACTTTCCAAGTATTCTTTTTCATAAAAATGTTAGAGATCCTGCAAAGTTCTAGTATGACGCCAATAGAAAAAAGCAAAAACCAAAATATAGATATATGAAATGCATTTAAACTAATATTGTCAGCATCAAGTCACCAAACCCTCCAATTATCCTCGTTTGTCAGGAACAGTCTTATTTTATCTTCTTTTGTCTTGCTTTTTCAGATGGTTTAGAAATGTCCAAGTTTCTCCCTCCTCTTCCCAGTTTTCCCTGTTGTGAAAATATGGTTCATGTTCAATATATTCAGCAGAAGAGAAAAGAGGCTGGAATCATGCCCTTCTCAATCAGTTCAGCAAAAGCAACTGCTTTAGCTACTTCAAGCTTGTGAGTTACCACTGGTGCCAGCCATTTTTAATATAACTGGATTTTAAATTGCTTTTATTTGTTGTAATGTTTACTTATGTTTAGTTAACTATATTTTATTGGATTGTTTTGTTTTATTTTTCCTCACAATGCTTAATTTTTGCCATAAGCTCTCACTGTTATTGCTAGTGCTTTATTGTGCACCTGAGGCATTGAATGCTTGCCTTTTTTGTATATGTAAACCATCCTGAGTCCCTTCAGGGAGAGAAGGCAGCCCAGAAATAAAGTTTCATTAGCATCATAATCATCATCTTGATCACACTCTGATGTTGCTCAACCACCTATGTCCCGACTTCCATTTGTGTAATTTTGGATGGTAGAAACCACATGACTAATTTTATTTTACTTTCACAAATATCTTAACTTTATTTACAAGGGTCTTTGTCCTGGTTGCATTAAGGCAAAATAGTTGTACCATTATAGCACAGAGTGAGCTGCCATATAACTCTCATTTATGTTTGGTATATGGCTGTTCAGTGTTTTTATCCAGCTATCTTGTGTCCCCTTTTATTTTATTTAAAACAGTGCCTTAACAGATGCAGAGGTCTCAAGAGTTTTATTGACCTGGGAAAGCCTACAGTGACACTTTGAGAACTCTACCATAAGTTGTCATTTATTTATAGTGCAAAATATTTAGATTCTCTCACTACACAGGCATGGGCAGCCTTTACATCTGGAAGTAAATTACAGATGAGAAGAAAATTCCAGTTTAGTTAAGTAATGAGCAGCTGAATTAGAATGCTGCAGGGAGTTCACTGATTAGCCTTTCAAAGCTAATTCCACATCTGTTATGTTAAGATAGATTTATCTCCCATATCCTGCATGAAATACACTCATGAAAAACTTTGTTAGATTGGATTCAGGTTTAATATCAAGCAAAGGATGCATTAAAATGAACTTTGATCCCCTGGTTTAGGATTCAGATCTATATTCACAATTATTTTATAATAGATGCTAGGATTCAAAAACTTGTGTTTCAATAAGGAGCTCTGGAGCCCCTGGTGGCGCAGTGGGTTAAACCCCTGTGCCAGCAAGACTGAAGACTGACAGGTGGCAGGTTCGAATTCGGGGAGAACGTGGATGAGCTCTCTCTATCAGCTCCAGCTCCTTATGCGGGGACATGAGAGAAGCCTCCCACAAGGATGATAAAACATCAAAAACATCTGGGCATCCCCTGGGCAATGTTCTTGCAGATGGCCAATTCTCTCACACCCCAGAAGCAACTTGCAGTTTCTCAAATCGCTCTTGCACGACAAATAATAATAATAAGTCCCAAGTTGTTACCCTTGAGGCAGGGAAGATGCCTGACTCTACTTTCCAACATTTTGCAGATGAAAATCTAGAGAAGTGTACTTAAGCCATATCAGAGTGTGGTCCTGATTGCAAAAGTTCATAATGGGGAAGAACATCCAACCTGAGAGGGATTGTAGCAGTTTGCTTTGGCCTGAGTCTACGTTGTAGTCTACATGGAAGGCCAAGATTCCTCCATCTTTCTTTTTCTCTTTGCTGAGTTAAGGGGATAAAAAAATGACTTTGGTACTTTGAATTCAGTTTGAAGCACCTGAAGTAAGCTAAACACACAGGGGGAGAGGAGAGAGAAACCAGAACATTTTTAAAATGCATCAACAGAGGATGAATTGTGACAACTGTAAATCTGGGCTGCTTGAAGTTGATGGATATGAAAAGATGTTCATTCACATTGTATTAACTCATACTAATTACAGTAATTTAATGAAAAAGTCCATAGTGTGACTGGATTAAAAATAAATAAATGTATCACTAGATATATTTGCTCTTTGTATAACCACCAGTGGTCAACTGCGTTAGGGCCAAAGAATAGTGTTCTTTTTCCTTTTGGCTTCTGTGTTGCATTAATCTGTGAGCAAAGGAAAGGCAGAAGTCACTTAAAGTTTGACTTCTAGAACTTTTAAAGCTTTTGAGGGTAGTTTTCCATCAGATTCTGGCCTCCCATAGCAATGTGTTCATGGTTGAAATCACTTCTAGCTTGTATTTTTGTTCTGTTCAAATTATGTTTATTAATTTCAGTTGTTTAGATGCATGTAAACTGATTTTATTTGTACACAATTATTTTGTGATATGAGGAATACAAATATTTAAACATATGTATGTATGTGACATGTGAGACTTTTATTGAGTGGAAGAAATAGATGTGGAATGGCCATAAAAATGGTTGGTGCATCACTCTCCTCACCCCTTGCATTCTTAGAAAAACCTTTGGGGAAATTAGAAGCTGTGAAAAATGGGGATGAATAAATCATGCTGTAAAATGTCTTGTGACAATAAATGTCTGTTCGGTTTCAGAAACAAGAAACCAGACTTTAGAAAGCATAGACGAGAGATAACATGGGAAATCTTCTGCCTTATTCAGGGTTATACCAAATCTCTATTGCAAAGTAATTGGAATTGCAGTGGAATTTGAAAGGAAGCAGTGGTACTCTGCCATGTCATTTTTCTTGCTCACTTCACTGGAAACAAGTCCTCTTATTTACCATTTAGATAACACTTCTTAGCATAGAGTGTGTTGTCATTCTTGTCGTTTCCATTTTGGTCATAAAGGGGCTGATCCTGAGAGAGAGAAAGACAAGAAGGGCAAAGGTGGTCAGGAGTTCAACCCCAAGCTTTCTCATTCTGTGCTGAACTTTGTATATTACTGGAGAACATCATTTATGCCCCGCTGTGAGTTGAAAGGTTGTATTGTGCTTGTTTACAGAGAGACTAGCTGTGTGTCTTTATGCCTTGCCGATTCCTTGGGATTTATTCATATACATTTAGATGGGAAGCCTGAGTAGCCCAGGAGACAGGTTTAGTTTGACTCTCCCTCAGATTTATGTAACCTATTTGAGGGTATATCTACATCGCTCCTAATATAAAATACTACTGGAATTACCATGGATTTATCCTATGGAATTTTGTGATTTGTAGTTTTGTCAGTTGGAGAACACATTACATGAAGAAATAGAAATAAAAAGACCATGGAAACAATATACCAAAAGTTACATAAAATAATCGAAGGATGATTGATTCCTTCAAAAATAATTATTTAAAGATGAATCCAAAAACAAGTAGAGGCTGGACCCACAGAATATCAAAATAGCTGCATCAGGCTACAGAAACAGAATCTACTCTAGCTCTAACTAAAACATCTGTCAACAAGAAGGAAAACATAACAATTTTGCCTGCAGATTGGAATCATTTAATATACATTCTGATGCCCAAGAAAGGGGGCACCATGGTTTGCAATAACCTGAAGACTATTGCATATTTTATTTATTTATTTATTTATTGCATTTTACCCCGCTCTATCTCAACCCCCGAGGGGACTCAGAGTGGTTCAAAACTGGCATAGAATTCTTTAATAAAGTGATGCTCAAAATATTACAACAAAGACTTTTTCCATATGTGGAGTGAGAAATGCAATGTATACAAGCTGGATTTGCATGATGAAGAGTCATGTGGGTCCTGCTCTTAAAACAGTTCAAAAACTGAGGTACAAAATCTCCAGTAACAGGCAGCCGGAGGTCAAGAAGCCATAAATTAGAACAATGTCTGTGAGTGGACAGAAGGTCATAAATCCAAGATGTTCAATAGCAGGGTTCAGTGGTCATGAGGAGGGTTGGAGTTGCTTTCAGTACCATTCAGGGAGAAATGAGCCATCTTTTATCCAGTCTCAGCACAACCCATGCCCATGTGCCCAATAGTATTTAAAGAGCACATCTTCGAGCTGGAAGCATGCAGCCTTTTGCTGCGTCTGAGGATTTGCACTAAACTCTTAATTCATCTTTGCTTATAAGGACTTGGAGATCTCGACTTGCAGAATCAGAGGAAGACTTGACTGTTCATCATGTTGAACTGCTGAAGGAGCATTCAGCTGTTGTAAGATCTTCTTTATCTTCTGTAGAAGACAAAGTGGATGGGGGAGCATGACGTCAGGTCATTTTGCAAAAATACATTTGGTTAATAGAATGCATCAGAAATTCATGAAAGCAAATAGGCATGGGTAAGTTCAATCGGAATCCTCATAAATCAGATTAAAATTGGAATTAATCCATTTTTTAAATCTATTTCGAAGTGATTTGGTAACTTGGAAGTAATCTTGCCACTGCCGCAATCTTTTTTCCGATCGGCAGCACACAGTCTGGGCCCAGACCCGATCCATTTAAAGGAGGTAGGTGGATAGATAGTGGCTCATCTATCTTATCCAGCCTCCGAGTCAGGCTCAGCTCGGAGGCAACTCTCTCAGTCAGCCTCTTCGTGCTACCCTCGATAGCGGCTAGCCCATTTCCTGCTTTGGGCTCTGGGCTCTCCAGATTTACCCTGAGGTCCCCAGCTGGGAAATCCCAGGACTGGTCCCAGTCGAGGTCTGGGGCCACAGGAGGGTCGCGTTGGAATTTATCTGCAGTAGCAGATCCGGGATCCATAGATGGATCTTGCAGAGTGAGACTGCCCATTCTTTTTAAGAGGTTGCCGAACTTATTTAAAAGGTCCATGAGCTTTCTATATTCTAAATCATGAAACACTTATTCTTAATTAAACAAGTATGCCACAACATTTGTTAGGATACCCTCAGGACAGAACACAAAGGGTAAGGGAAGGTTACATTTCATTATTCCATCTGTTTAACCTGGACACTAAACATATCATGCAAGAAACAGGATTAGTCTCAGAGGAAGGAGGCATGGATATTGGAACACCATCCATTTAAGATAATCCTAATAGCAGAAAGTAGCAAATATTTTAAATGATAGCTTAAGAAAGCCAAAGAAGAAAGCGCAAAGGCAAATTTACAATTGAACATTAAGAAACAAACTTCATTCTCACTAGATATTATTGTACTTAAGAAGACATAACCCACTGAAAGAGGTAATAATGCTCTGTAAAGTAGAAGGCAATAGGAACATGGGAAAATTATGTTACAGTTGGATAGACTTAATAAAAAAAACCAGGACCCTGGAAGACCTGAGCAGAGCCGATGATAAAAGGATGACTTGGAGGTGTCTCATTCTTAGCAGCACCATTGTTAACTTGACAGCAGTGTGCATAGAACTATATCCTTCAAGTGTATTTCTTTACAGTACTTATTATTATTACACAGGAGAGGGAAAACTGTGTAGTTTTCTTTTTCTTTTTGAGAAGAAATTAGTACACATTTCTGTTCAAGATACCAAAATACCATAATCCATATTCTCCGTTCTAGACTGAGCAGCACAGGCTGAAATTGGAGTTGTCACTTCACATAGGTAAGCTTCAGAAATTAGCTGAAAAGTTCATGACCCCAGTGCTAGCTCCCTTCAGTGGATTGTCATTTCTAATATATATCATCACATTTTCTTCCATCAAATCTTCTAAGACAAGAAGCTACTGATGACCTGTGATCTCTTCTTGATAAAAATGAATCTTTTGTTTAACCAATGAGTGCAATACCGATGTACTTACAACGTTATCCACAGACATTCTTGCATTTTTTTAAAAAAAAGAAACATAGCATTTGGTAATTATCTCATTTTACACATGCATATGCTTTGGGACTATTACATTCTATGGTGAGCTACTAAGCACCACATTTCTGTTGCCTAGACATTCCATTCACTCTGTAATCAGTGGGATCTATTTTTATGAGGAAAACAGAAAGAAGGAAGTAGTCATCCTAGGCCAGGTATGGGCAAACCCAGGCCTGGGAGCTGGATGTAGCCTCTTGGGCTTTTTTCTCGGGCCCTCCTCTTGCTCACCATTCTATCCTTCCTCCTGCCTTCTCTCTTTCTTTCCTCCTTTCCTCCCTTTTTCTCCTTTCCTTCCACTGTTTCATCATTCCTTCCTTCCCTTTCGCCTTCCTTCCTTCCTTCCTTCCTTCCTTCCTTCCTTCCTTCCTTCCTTCCATTTTCAGTTTTTTCTTCTCTCTTTCTTCTCTCCCCTCCCTCTTTGTCCCCCCTCCATTCCCTTCCACCCTTTTGTCCTTCTTTCCTTCTCTTTCCTTTCTCCTTCCTTCCTTCCCTTCCTTCCATCCAGCCATTCTTCCCTTCCAACCTTTCATCATTCCCCGTTTGTTTTTCCTTCCTTCTCTCTTTTCTCCCTCTCTTCCTCTTTCTCCTTCCTTCCTTCCTTCCCTTTTTCTTTCCTTCCTTCTCTCTTTCCTTTATCCTCCCCTTCCTACCTTCATCCTTCCTTCCCTTTTTGTTTGCTTCCTTCCCTTTTTCCTCCATCCATATTTCCCTTCCTCCCTTTAGTCCTTTCTTCTTTCCTTCCCTTTTCCCTCCCTCCCTCCCTCCCTTTTATCACCAAGCAGGTAGTCCTATCAGGGAGTGCTAGCATATAGTCCCCAAGATAGAAAGTTTGCCCATGCCTGTCCTAGGCGATCACTCATAGTCATGTATGATTATCTTCCAAGGGTAGGAGTCTTGGCTGTGAGTCTATAAGTGACTATAGAGAGCTATTCTGGATCTTCGTGGTCTTTCACAGTAATGCCGTACATTTCTAGATGGGAGGCAGTCTCAACAAGAATTTGCTTGACACGTGCTCTTGGCAAGTTTCTACCTTTCACCCTTTATTTTTGCCTTTTCAAAATTCATAGCCCTGTTGGCAACAGCTGACCTCCCGTTGGAACACTCTTGAGTCAGGGATTCCCATTTTTCGATGTTGATGCCATATTTTTAGAAGCCAAGAGAAGCAACACAGGATTGAGAAAAAGTGGCTATGTTATACAATCCATATCTTTAATGAAAATAATAGTCTCCCACACTGAATAAATAGATAATTTACTATGATTCACCTTTTGGTCATAGTTAACACTATGAAAACCAGTAAATTCATCATAATAGAAAGCATATTGTATTGAGTTTTGTCTGGAAATCTGTGGATTCAAGTCCTTTCATGCATTGAATCATTAATTTGACCAATCACTGAGTTTCAGTTCCCTATCTGCAAAACAAGAGCAGTGATGAACTTATTAATAATCATATGCTTAATCACATTGAGCCTACAAAGCTTTCATGAGTCAACTAATTTACTCTGGCTTTCACAACATGGGGGTCCTGAAATAGTTTTTGGCCAACAGAAGCACAATGACAGCGTATCAGGGATGTTTTTCCAGCTCCAAGAAGCTTTAAAAAGACAAACGACAAGTTAATTCCAGCAACTGATTGGTGCCATTTCTTGTATAATGAAATGGCACCATTTTTTGGCTCTCACAGTTGCCTAGTAGAAACGATTATACGATTTAGCCTTCTGTCATTAAACTGCTTTTCCCTAACCACAGTTACCTTTCCAAGATCCAAGGAAGAGTCGGGTCAAATTTGCTGAGCATATCTTGCAACTTTCTTTGTACTCCTTCAATTTGGTGCCACTGGGAAAGAAGATGAAATTGTACTCTTGGATAATTTTACCACGAAAATCAATCTAATTACTCTAAGTCAATAGCAAATTATCTGAATCATTTTAAGTGTGGTGGTGTTCTAGTTAATTTTGTAAACTTGGCATGATTAGTCTATAAATGTACACATAATAGAATCGATTCTGTAATCTTAAAGCTCATTCTAGCACCAAAGAGCAGTTTAGCTGGTTCTGGCAGATTAGAAGCCTATTGGGAACAGACAGTGTGTGGGTCAAGGTTCAAATGGTCATCTGTATTACAAGAGGCATTTCAGCAGAGATGTGCAAGGTAGTTCCTAACCATACTGTTAAGTCTGGCTGAAGAGACGATTTCATTTATGTTGCAATACACATGGTTTGCATATGTATAAGTGATATGTGGGGCACAGTTCATGCTGCTGTATTTGGACTGAAGGGTTATTACAAAAGAAAAAGAATACCACACATGCTGTCATTTATAAGTCAATCTAAGGTATAAGTTTTTTTTTTTTCGTATCAGGAGCAACTTGAGAAACTGCAAGTCGCTTCTGGTGTGAGAGAATTGGCTGTCTGCAAGGATGTTGCCCAGGGGATGTCCAGATATTTTTGATGTTTTACCATCCTTGTGGGAGGCTTCTGTCATGTCCCCACTTGGAAGCCAGAGCTCACAGAGGGAGCTCATCCACGCTCTCCCTGGATTCAAACCTGCGATCTGCCAGTCTTCAGTCCTGCCAGCACAAGGGTTTAACCCACTGCATCACCAGGGGCTCCTAGGTATACGTTGACAACAGGTTTTATTGGTGGGAGGGGGGATCAAATTTATGGATTTTAATATTACCCATTGATAAGTCGAGGGTCATTCTACATGGAGGGGAAAGCACCAACACCAGGGTAGTGCTACCTCTGCCATGTTCCCACCTCTGCCATGTTCCCACCCTTGCGTTCAAAAAGCCCAGAGTAGATGTGAGATGATCAATAGGTACCACTTTTGCAGGATGGTAATGGTGCTCCATGCAATCATGCTGGCCATATAACCTTTGGAGGTGTCTATGGACAACGCTGGCTCTTTGGCTTAGAAATTGAGATGAGCACCACCCCCAGAGTTGGACACAACTAGACTTAATGCCATGGCAGAGAGAGTAGAGGGAGTTGGGGGTTCTTTTAGGTTCTTCTAGGGTAGACTAAACTCACATTTTTGCCTCTCTACTCGGGAGGGGGGTGTTTCCTTTTTATATCAGTTATATTGACCTATAGATGAGTCAACCCAGATTTTTGGGGCCAGTTTTTGACTTATATATATCGGAATATATACAATAGCTGAACTGGATCACACCAGAAGCCTACCTAGTCCATTATTTTGGATATCTGTGAAAAGCTTCTGAACAGAACCTGAATACAACAGCATCTCCTCCCCATATCACATCATATCCCCTGGTATTCCATAGCAAAAGATTATCCACTTTTTAAAGAATTATTCAGATTTGTTACTATCATAGAATGAAGTATTCAATAGTATACTGGCTACTGTACATTTTCTCATCTGCACTGAATACCCTACTATTTTATTTCTGTGGAAACACCATGTATGATTTTATACACCCCCATCACATCCCTCTTATTCACCTTTAAAAATGCTTGACTGAGGGTGCATCTACACTACATAATTAATGCATTTTGGCACCAATGACTCAATGCTATGGAATCCTGGGAGTTGTAGCTTGGTGAGACACCAGCACTCTATGACAGAGAAGACTAAAGACCTTTGCAAAATGACAGCTCAATATGATTCCATACCTTTGACCCATGACAGTCAAAGTGATGTCAAGGTGTATTAATTGTACAGTGTATATGCACCCTGAGTCATCCAGAGTTATGATGTTTAAAATTGCAGTGGGAAACTATTAAAAGGAAAATGAAAAGGTAGACATTGCTGCCTATGAATAGATATAAATAAATGCACCCAATGACTTACAATTAAAAGGATTGAAACTGGTATTGATTTGGCCTGAATAATTAAAAGACTAAGACGGGTGGGAAATGAAGATGAATGGTATCTAGTGAGGTGAGCTTATCTTCTATTGCTGCATGAATTTTAAAGCCACCATTCACTTTTATTCATGTATTTGTTTTGAAACTTTTAGCTCACCTTTCAACCATTTTCTCAAGGTGGCTTACGTATGCAGGAATAAAAGAGTGCAACATTAAAACCTTCAATTTAAAGGCACAGAGATGGATAAGCCCAGTTTTCTTCTAGTCCCCTTCACATTGTTCATTTAATCTGCTGCTTGGAGGCATCTTTTGTGGCCTTTCTGAATTGTAGCAAATAATAGTACTTATGTCACCTAACTAAATAACAGTCATTTGGAGGAACAGTGAGATATCACACATCTGCATTGATTGCACTCAATTCACAGTGGGGGAAAAAGGGTTTTTTGTTACACCACAAGTTTATTTCCTTTAAAAATTGTTAAAGTTGTATAACTTTAAATGTACATTAAATTAGTATTGGTGTTTTAATCTTCTTTCTATGTATGTAGATCATACATACATATATCATATATACATTGAGAGAGAGAGAGAGAAATTTTCTAACTTTTAAAAATAGTTTTAATTGCTAAATGGCTTAACATTCATGTGTGTGTGTGATGCCATTTAGCAATTAATACTCTATATATACATATACATAGACATCAATGACCAATCTCGATAAAATTGTTAAGAGTAGATATATCACATTGGCAATGAAGATCCGTATAGTAAAAGCAATGGTATTCCCTGAAGTAACCTATGGCTGCGAGAGCTGGACCATAAGGAAGGCTGAGCGAAGGAAGATAGATGCTTTTGAACTGTGATGCTGGAGGAAAATTCTGAGAGTGCCTTGGACCGCAGGAAGATCAAACCAACCCATACTCCAGGAAATAAAGCCTGACTGCTCACTGTGAAGGAAGAATATTAGAGGTAAGGATGAAGTAATTCGGCCACATAATGAGAAGACAGGAAAGCTTGGAGAAGACAATGATGATGGGGAAAATGGAAGGAAAAAGGAAGAGGGGCCAACCAAGGGCAAAATGGTTGGATAGTATCCTTGAGGTGACTAACACACAACAAAAGGGTTTAGAAAAACCAGATTGCATAAATAGCAGCTTTGTGGCTGCCGAGGATTTGGTGTACTACTGCATTATCACCTTCGAAAAAGTCAGATTATTGGCGAAATGGTTGAGGCCTATAATTTATACCGTCAGGCCGGTTTACTATAACACCAGCTGTTTTTTGGCACCTCCACCTACTAAGGCTGATTTACTACAATCACCTGCTTTTTGGCACCTCCACCTACTATCAAGTGCATTGATTGCTACAACTCTTGCTTTCCGGCACCTCCACTTGGGTGATATACAACGCGGTCCAAGAGACCGGTTTGCAGCAACACCAGCCGCTTTTCGGCACCCTCTCCCTCTACCGTGGCATTCTTAGGACGCTCTTCCTCTGTTTATTCACTTTTGTGGACTGCATATTTGACTTCCCATCTGAACCCTATTAGGTGACCTCCTCCAATTCTACACTGGATTTTTCAGTTTAATTTGGAAACTCCGGAGACGTTTGTATTTTTATTTCAAAACATATGGAGACTATCTTCAAACTACTCAGCGGATAAGGATTCCTTAAGAACTTTTGAATCCTCCACCCTTCTTCAGTCAGATAGGTGAGATATTGTATCCAGGACTATATGTCAACTGTATTCTCATAACAGGGGATTGGTTACACTGTATTTAGGCTATTGATAGCCATTTAATGATTCAGGTGCTTTTCGCCAAATTGCCTTTTCTGCTCTTTATGCAATTGTTGCATCCATATGATATTTGTAGCTATTTATTTAGGCTTTTTGCCTAGTGCCATTTTTTTCTATTGTTGTTATTACTCTTTAGTGTGTTTACGGATGTGTATTGAAGTTACTGTCTTGTGCTATCTTATGTGTGGCTATTAAATGCGATGTATCTATTAGTATATTCCATTAGGATTATGCAATTTCCCATGATTATCTGGTTTTTCTAAACCCTTTCATTGTGTGTTAGTTTAGCTAGTTCTATAGCCCTTTTCTCATTTGTTTGGTCATGCTTGAGGTGACTGGCTTGACCTTGAAGGAGCTGGGGGTGCCCATGGTTGGCGTGGGCTGGTCCATAAGGTCATGAAGAGTTGGAAGTGACTGAATGAATAAGCAACATACACACAGAGATATAGAGTCTTTTGTTTTATCTATGTATTTACTTTTACTTAGGTAATCCCTTGTTGTCTGAGGATGATGGCCCTCCAAGGTCCATGTACTGGCGGTGGGTCCATAGGTGACTGTGGAGCCCTATTCTTGATCTGCATCTTCTCCCGCAGTGAAGGCATTGGTTTCCAGGTGGAAGGTGGCCCTGGTCGGGGTTGACTTGGCGCGCCTTCCTCTTGTCACGTTTCTCTCTTTCACCCTCCATTCGTGCCTCTTCAAATTCTACAGCACTGCTGGTCACAGCTGACCTCCAACTGGAGCGCTCAAGGGCCAGGGCTTCCCAGTTCTGAGTGTCTATGCCAGAGTTTTAAAGGTTGGCTTTGAGCCCATCTTTAAATCTCTTTTCCTGTCCACCAACATTATGTTTTCTGTTCTTGAGTTCGGAATAGAGCAACTGCTTTGGGAGACAGTGGTCGGGTATTTATCTATGTATTTTAGCTATGTTATACCCTGTCTTGAGGGGAGGTGATGACATATGCAAAAATACAACGAAAGCAATCTACAAATAAAATAACAACAACATCAACAACAACAATAAATAAATAAAAGAAGAATAGAGAGAAGGAGTAAAGAGAGGGAAGAATAGTAAAGATGACCGTAAGTCTTTTCTACAGCTACAGTTAAGTTCTAAATAAGGTTGCATCTACACTGTGACACAGCAATACTACTGTGAAATTCAATGATTAAACTATGTAGCAATGTGATGCCCTTTCACAACTGCTAAACCTACTACCCAAGACACACCCCTTTCCCTGTCTTCTGGAGGGGCCCTGCCAGTGAGAACACTATGCTTTGGGAGAACATGCCTACCCTGCTATGGCACCTCAACAGCAGAACACCATCCTCGTAGATGCCTCACTAGTGCCACCACTCAAGTCATTTCAGTGTTAATACATGCTTGCACTAAAGACTTTGAGCCAAATGGATTTTGTTAATATTGTCTTAGATTATATTCTAACTACTTTTTAAATGTTGAATGGTTTAACATCCTTTCATTAACTTAAATTGTTCTTGTTTTAAGTTGCTTTAAACTATTTAAATTTATTTTGTAATATGCCACCTTGACATCCTTGGATATAAGGCATGATATAGATATTGAAAGAAAGAATACAGGACAGGACAAGACGGGACAGAAAGGACAAAAAAGTACTTTTGGAGTGGGGGGGGGGGTTGTGTGTGTCAGGAACAATTTGAGAAACTGCAAGTCACTTCTGGTGTGTGAGAATTGGCCGTCTGCAAAGACATTGCCCAGGGAACGCCCAGATGTTTTGATGTCTTACCATCTTTGTGGGGGAGCTGGAGTTGACAGAGCTGACAGAGGGAGCTCATCCACACTTTCCCTGGATTTGAACCTCCAACCTGTTGGTCATCAATCCTGCGGGCACAACCAGGGCCTCCTTTGGTGCTAAAATTGTGGCATGGTTTGTCCCACGAAATCAAAGTATTTCCCCCTCCCATTGTAGCTTGAGTAACTGTGGTCCCATGTATACTGCCATATAATGCAGTTTAAAACTGCATTATATGGTCAGTATAGAGACTCATAATGTGCAGTGTAACTGCATTGAACTGCATTATATGAGTCTACATTGACCATTATTAAGGCAGTGTAGATCCAGCCTGTATCATCATTCTTTTAGAAGAGTACTCATTCTGTCATCCTTAACTAATTAAACAGTACTTCTAGCAACTTGGGAAGATTCTAAGAAATTTCTCCATTAATTATTTGAGCCATTTTTCACACTTCTGAACCATATGTGGTTTTTTTAATGCATGTTGTAGAGAATGTTAACATTTTCTGGTTTCCTAAGTGGCAGTAATTTGTTTGTTTGAATAGGAAAGAAGAGTTGTTACCATTGACAAATGGATGTAATCAGCCAGGCTATTATCTCTGCAATTATAGGAATACACTTTGCAGTTGTCAAGAATAAATGGATATTCATTTTCCAAGGGGGAAAACGTGATGGGAGAATTTTGCATGGCTGTACTTCTCTTCTTGTTGACACTGAATTAATTCCCTTAGAGTCTATTGGGACTACTCCAGCAAAAATAGTTTTAGAATTGCAACCAATGGCAAAAAAGCTACTAGTAAAGTAATGGGCAATTATTCAAGCACAAATGATAATTTGTAACTAGTATAGTTTAAAAAGTGGCATCAACTTACAGATGAGTGATAGCCATTTAAATGTTTTGTAGAAGCCTACAAATGGCTGCCATATCAAAGGCGGCATTCTCTGAAATATTTTCCAAAGAACAAAACTGATGAGAACATATGAAAAGTCAAAGCAAATTAGGAAACAAATCTCCATATGTTAATAGATGGTCTCTTGCTTTATTTCTGGGTAAAGTATAGCTCCTGAGGAAAGCCAACTTTATCAGTGAGAGTCTGAAATACGTTGTTGTTATTTAAAAAAGAAATACAGCAGGTGACTATTTAGCACATGGAGCTTTGTCTCCAAGTTTGCTTTGAGTCCTCTGAAATAAAACCATTGGGCTATGCCATTAATAAAATACCAACTTTTAAAAAACAGTATATATGCACATAGTATTATGGAACTATAGTACTTATTTATTTTGTGTCAAAAGCATTGCATAAATAAATAAGTTTAAAACTGATAAAATAAAGGGATCACAAGCAGCTAAATAGTTTTAGACCAAAAATGGACAACAGCAACCACATTGTCTGTAGCTTTAAACAGTTCTTCCTCTGTGCATGAGGCAGGGCATTGTGGGCAAGCATACATATGCTGAGTTCTTTGTACTGCTCTACAGTCGCACAAGGTAGAACAGGGCTGTCCAACTGGCGGCCCCGGGGCCGTATACGGCCCCCCAACCCCTTCCCCACGGCCCCCCTACCCTCCTGCAAGATATCTGCCTTTTAAGATTTTTTTTAAAAAAAATTTAAATATTTTTTTGGAATATTTTTTGGAATATTTTTTATTTATTTTTTTCGCGGCGGGGGTGAGGGGCGGGCAGGAGTAGGAGCAGGCTCTCCTCCTTCTCCTACTTCCCTCCCTCCCTCCCCCCTCTCCCTCTCCCTCCCCCCTTCTTTCTCTCTTTCCCCCTTTCATTCCTTCTCCCTTCCACCACCTGAAGGAAAGAGGGAAGGAGAGAGAGTGCACGAGTGAGAGGGGGCGTGGCCAGAGTGAAAAAGGGGCGGGGCCGAGTTCGGAGCAGGGGGGGTGCTCATTCATTCCCTTTCCGGCTTCCTCCTCTCCTGAGGCTTCGTGCCAAGTTTGGTCCTGATCCATCATTATTTGAGTCCACAGTGCTCTCTGGATGGAGGAGAACTACAACTCCCAAACTCAAGGTTCAGTACTTTCTGTTGCTCTCATGAGAGTTTAGGTTTGATTCAACATGGCTGAGGAATGCTTTGATTGTGTTTTCCCCTTATGGCAGAAGGAGATTGGACTGGATGGCCCTTGGAGGTCTCCTATTCTAGGAACCATTGTAATTATTATTATTATTATCATCAGAGGCTGAATGGCCATCTGTGAGGAATGCTTTGATTGTGTTTCCCCTTATGGCAGAAGGAGATTGGACTGGATGGCCCTGGATGGCTCTTGGAGGTCTCCTACTCCAGGAACCTGTTGTTGTTGTTGTTATTATTATTATTAGCAGAGGCAGAATGAATATTATGCCTTATCATTCAGGGGTTATAGGCCTGTGTGGAAGGGCCCTGGCTTCTTATTTGACTTCCTTTCCACACATCTGAATAAAATCCCATGTTATTTGCTTTAAACCAGATTATATGAGTGTGGACTCCGATAATCCAGTTCAAAGCAGGTATTCTGGGTTATATGGCTGTGTGGAAGGGCCCTGAATCCACACTGCAATATAATCCAGTTCAAAGCAGGTTTTGTGGGGTTTCCTGCCTGGATATTCTGTGTTATATGGCTGTGTGAAGGGCCCTGAGTCCACACTGCAATATAATCCAGTTCAAAGCAGGTTTTGTGGGGTTTCCTGCCTGGATATTCTGCGTTCTATGGCTGTGTGAAGGGCCCTGAGTCCACACTGCAATATAATCCAGTTCAAAGCAGGTTTTGTGGGGTTTCCTGCCTGGATATTCTGCGTTCTATGGCTGTGTGAAGGGCCCTGAGTCCACACTGCAATATAATCCAGTTCAAAGCAGGTTTTGTGGGGTTTCCTGCCTGGATATTCTGTGTTATATGGCTGTGTGAAGGGCCCTGAGTCCACACTGCAATATAATCCAGTTCAAAGCAGGTTTTGTGGGGTTTCCTGCCTGGATATTCTGCGTTCTATGGCTGTGTGAAGGGCCCTGAGTCCACACTGCAATATAATCCAGTTCAAAGCAGGTTTTGTGGGGTTTCCTGCCTGGATATTCTGCGTTCTATGGCTGTGTGAAGGGCCCTGAGTCCACACTACAATATAATCCAGTTCAAAGCAGGTTTTGTGGGGTTTCCTGCCTGGATATTCTGCGTTCTATGGCTGTGTGAAGGGCCCTGAGTCCACACTGCAATATAATCCAGTTCAAAGCAGGTTTTGTGGGGTTTCCTGCCTGGATATTCTGTGTTATATGGCTGTGTGAAGGGCCCTGAGTCCACACTGCAATATAATCCAGTTCAAAGCAGGTTTTGTGGGGTTTCCTGCCTGGATATTCTGCGTTCTATGGCTGTGTGAAGGGCCCTGAGTCCACACTGCAATATAATCCAGTTCAAAGCAGGTTTTGTGGGGTTTCCTGCCTGGATATTCTGCGTTCTATGGCTGTGTGAAGGGCCCTGAGTCCACACTACAATATAATCCAGTTCAAAGCAGGTTTTGTGGGGTTTCCTGCCTGGATATTCTGTGTTATATGGCTGTGTGAAGGGCCCTGAGTCCACATTGCAATATAATCCAGTTCAAAGCAGGTTTTGTGGGGTTTCCTGCCTGGATATTCTGCGTTCTATGGCTGTGTGAAGGGCCCTGAGTCCACATTGCAATATAATCCAGTTCAAAGCAGGTTTTGTGGGGTTTCCTGCCTGGATATTCTGGACGGGCCCTGAGTCCACACTGCAATATAATCCAGTTCAAAGCAGGTTTTGTGGGGTTTCCTGCCTGGATATTCTGCGTTATACGGCTGTGTGAAGGGCCCTGAGTCCACACTACAATATAATCCAGTTCAAAGCAGGTTTTGTGGGGTTTCCTTCCTGGATATTCTGAGTTATATGGCTGTGTGAAGGGCCCTGAGTCCACACTGCAATATAATCCAGTTCAAAGCAGGGACTGGGACTTGAGACTGGGATTTTGGTGTTCATCTCTATCTCCAAGTCAAAGCCCGGTGTCCTCCACAGACACCTCCAAGGCGGGAGAGGGTGGAGCCGGGAGGGGCGGGGCAGGTGGAGCCAGGGAGGGGGCGGAGCCTGGGTGGAGCCAGGGAGGGTGGAGCCGGGAGGGGGCGGGGGGGGCGGAGGCAGACCCTTCGGCCCCCCAGGTCATCAGTAACTGGAATTCCGGCCACAGGTCCGGTAGAAGTTGGACAGCCCTGAGGTAGAAGATTCTTCTAAGGAGTGTCATTTTGCCAGGTTGTCTTTTGATCTTCCAACTCCACTTCTGAGTCTGTTGAGGGACTTCCAAGTTGCCCATTCTTGGTTTGCCCCTGTAGGCAGACCCTCGTGGGGGGCCACCCAACTGGGATTGCCCGATTTTGCTTCTCACAGGAATATTCTTGCTGTCACTGGGGGAACATTTAGTGGTGTGGGGGTTCTCATGAAAATTTACCATGATTTAAGGCTACTGGGAGGAGGCTGATAGCCATGCAGTAGGTGGCTTTCACAGTGTTCAATCTTATTTCTCTCACAATTGGCAGCATCTTCCCTTCGCACATGGGGCGGGGTGGGTGGGGGGAGCAATGCCAGCTAATTTATAGAGTCTATCAACAGGTATAGGTTTAAGACATCATGTGATTATTCTACATGTCTCATTCAGTGCTATATTCACTTTCTTTGCATGGACAGATTTATGCCAGATGGGGCAGGCATACTCAGCAGTTGAGTAAGACAAGGCAAGGGCTGATGTTCTTACTAATTTTGGGTCTCCACCTCATGTGCTATTAGTAGGTTTCTGCAGAATGTTATTGTGTACAGCTACTTTGTGCTTGGTGTTTGCAGAATGTTTCCTAAATGCTAGTGTTCTATCTAAGGTGATGCCGAGATATTTAGGGTGGGAACAGTGTTCAAGCTCTTGGCCTTCCCAGGTAACCTTCCGTTTCTTGTTGGCTTCACAATTATGTAGATTACCAAAGTACTGTAAATTTTGTAAACCTATCATGTTGCCATATTCTACTTCCTCTAATATAGGCAAGAGATCTGCATGTTATGTCTATTAATTTGGCTTAATATTCTCATTTTCATTCTAGTTATGCAAGTTCAGTACATTCATTGTCACTTTTTTAGTACTATGTTTCAGTCATAATACCATCTTATACAACCATTGCTCCTAGAAAGCATACATAAAGTTTAAGATGCTGTGACAAGGGAGCCCCACGTTCAAATCCCTCCTTGATAATGGATTGCACCATGTGAACTTGGGCCACCACTACCTACTAAACTGCTTCAACAGGTATTGCGAGATTAATAAGGAGATGGGGCCAGTGTGACTAAAGCAACTTTATCATCAACAACATGTGCAGGTCCTTTCAGAGGTATTCTCATCAGATGTCTGTGCTTTCTTGTTTGTCTTCCTTTTTATTGTTGAAAAAAATGCCAAATTCATGAAAATATGAAAGGAAGCCTCTGAGAGTGGCTGTTGTTTGATTCAAAGAATGTGGGAAAAGAACATCGGCAAATTGCAATAATTTCATCAAAAAGCAAGAATAGTACAGATTAAATATTGTATTATAACAAGAAAATGTTCTAGTTTAACTTAATAGTACACAAAGTGACCCATTCATCAGGGATGGAGGTCTGTGTTACGATTTAACAATTGATTATTAATTACCAATTAAAATATTTATAAGGGTATGTAGTTTTTACACTTCTATTCCTGCTCACCTGCACTCATTGCATTCTTCCACTCAACCAGTCAAGAAATGAGAAGACTAGGACCTTGATGCGATGAAGGAACTAGACAAGATCCTGAAGTGTGTGTGTGTTATATTTACTCAAATCTAATGCTCACTTTTTTGGATAAATGACCTTGTCAACATTGGGGTGTGCATTATATTTATGCCATGCAATAATCTTAGTGCTGAGCCAAGGCAAAAGGGGAGGCTGCTTCAAGAGGTGCACCTGGAGCTCCTCTTTGAGGGATGCCATCTCTAATGTAATGGCCATTACTCAATGCTATGGGATCCTGAGATTTGTAGTTTGGTGGGGCATCAGCATTCTTTGGAAGAGAAGGCTGAAACTTTATCAAACTACAGCCCCAAGATTCCCTAGCATTGAACCAAGGCAATTAAAGTATATTCATTCTACAGTAGAGATACGTTCACAGACCTGGGCAATTGCCGCCCCTCCAGGTGTTTTGGACTTCAAATCCCAGAAATCCTAACAGCTGGTAAACTGGCTAGGATTTCTGGGAGTTGAAGTCCAAAACACCTGGAGGGCCGGTAATTGCCCAGGTCTGGGTGTTCCTTTTTACTGCTGGAAGCTTTGGTGTCCTAACACAACTGTTTATAATTAAGGAATTCTAAGCAGCCTGCAACAGTAATGTACACCTTTTCTGGTCAAATTACAAAGAGCACTTTTTTTCCAAAGCACATAACATTCAGCAGAAAACACTTTTTTTGGTTTCAGGTTTTTGAAATCTGAGGTGCACGTTAGATTCGATGACACATTAGACTCGAGTAAATATGGGTAATTGAATACTACAGTCAAGATGATCCATGCCATCATGCTCCCTATAAGGTTGTGAAATATGGACAGTAAAAAAGGTTGATAGGAAGAAAATCAAATGCATGTGGTGACAAAAAAGAGTTCCAAAGATACCATGGACTGCTAAAAAGACCAGAACAGATCAGACCCGAATTGTCCCTAGAAACCATGATAACTAAACTGAGATGATCATACTTTTTTGTCCATAGCATGAAAAAGACAGGACTCAAGACAGCAATATAGAAGGCAGCAGGGAAAAAAGGTTGACTGCATTCCAGATGGACAGAATCAATCAGGAAAACAATGATCCTGAATCTGCAAATGCTAAGCAGGGCTGTTGAGGATCATACAGTTTGGTTTCATGGGGTCACCTTGAAAGGAGTTAACAATATACTCATCCATCTGTATAATACTAAACCAAGGCACGATTCCATGCACTTAATAAAGTGAGCTGCAGTCCATGAAATCTAATACCAAATAAAACTTGTCAGCCTTTAAGATTCCAGTATACATTTTCAGTATTGCTATAACAGACTAACGTAGCCACTCCACTGATAAGTATTGCTTTAGTTTAAAGGGGGGGGGGCACTTCAAAGGAAGTGTTGATACAGTGTAACACACCTGTTTTTCATTATTAATACCATCTGTTGAAATTTATTTCTACTTCTCAAACCTTTTTTGCATCATTATCTTGGTGGCTACTGCTTTGCTGCTACAGTTTACATTACAGAAGAAAACAGAGGTCTTAATAAGTACAAATAAATATCCTATGTATATTTATTATTACTATTACTACTAGGTGTAAGACCCATATAAGTTAGCAGGACATTTGAATGAGGAAATAGTTAATATCACACCCTCAGAGAAATCAATGGGGACATCTTTTAAATTTGAGTTGCCTTTTTAAAAATCATAGTATCAACCAGTTTCCTAAATAGAGTATAACTCCCCATTGTTTCACTTACCTATGATCCCAAAAAGATTTCTTCCTAGGGACCTTCCATACAGCCCTATATCCCAGAATATCAAGGCAGAAAATCTCACAATATCTTCTTTGAACTGGGTTATCTAAGTCCACACTCAGATAATGTGGGAATTCCTGCGATTATATTCTGGGATATAGGGCTGTGTGGAAAGGCCCCTAGAAGGATTTATGTGTCTCTCTAGGTCCTCCAGTACTATTCAGTGGTAATCAAGTGTAATTGAATATATAGAGGGTTCACCATTATTAACAGTTTCAGGTTTTTACAGGTGGATCTTGGAAACATACCCCTCATGGATACAAAGTCATATTGCATTTTAATAGTCACATCACATATCTACCTCAATGAGATTCTTTCTCCTCCCCTATCACTTTGGTCCCCTGAAAACCAGAAAAGGTTTGACAGACAAGGTCCCATGGAAATCAGAAAATGTTTGACATTGCTTTCCTCTGAGGCTGAGAGTGTGACTTTCCCAAGATTACTCAGTGAGTTTCATGGCTAAGCAGTGATTTGAACCCTGGTCTCCAGAATCCTAATCCAAGACTCAAATCACTACACCACACTGGCTCCTGAGACACTACTAACTTCTAACTCAAGGTGTGGGAAGGAGAGTCATCCCTCTTTTCCTGGCATGATGATGTTTCCAACATCTTTCAAAATAGTTGATTGATAGATTAGTACAGTGTTTCTCAAACTCTTCCTTCAGATGTTTTGGACTTCAGCTCCCACAATTCCTAACAGCTGGTAATCTGGCTGGGATTTCTGGAAACTGAAGTCCAAAACAGGGTTTTGGCATTCAGAACCTTGGAGAAGCAGAGTTTGAGAAACACTGGGCTAGTATGACCTAGACCGTGAACCAGGGGTAAGAGGGATCGACCCTCACCCCTTGAAGCTAGGCTTTGGGACCACAGCCCCTCAACCCCAAATTATCAGGCACCAAGAATCAAAATCACCCAGATTACTGGATTGAGCTTCCTGTGGATTGCCTAATCAATCGTTTTCAAGTTTATATCCCTCTTTGCATTCACTTAATGAAGTCTTGTATATTATCTCCTTTGCTCGATATATTTTTCACTTTAAGCAGTTTTACAATCATTCCTTTATTCTTAAAGTCTTTATGGTAATCATATATTAACTGCCTTAGCTGATATTGTTGTAACAATTCACTTTATTCTCTGTTTTTACAGTTTTGTAAAAAAATGCTTGTAAGAATCCAAAGCAATTCTCGGCTTTCTGTGCTGACATTACAAGTTCATATTTAAGGACAGTGTGTGGTGTTGATTTATGTGTAGTCTGTTTTCCATAGTTAATGACTTCCCCCCGCCTAAGATCTCTCTGGTAGACTGTCAAAAATGTGATAACAGTGTAAAAAGAAAGTGTGTGGAAAGTCCTTGCCACATGACTTCTACTGGTAATGGCATAGGAGGATTTGTGGAAAATTGGTGGGCACTGGAGTATGTGTGTAAACACAAATGTAACCTTCATAAACCATGAAAAAGCAAATGCACAAATCCCAACTTTTACTTGTATAATATATAGCAATGCCCCACCCCTTTAATAATCTTTGATTATTAAAACATTTCTGGGTTTTACTATCAGTTGAAACATCTGAGGCATGATTTAAGAAAGCTCTAAGGCATATAGGATAATAACACTGGATGAAATCCAAATAAAACACAAATACATGAACACTTTGAGAAGAAAATCCTGGGAAGAATATTCCAAATGTGAATATTTAAATTGAATTTTATTTTATGTCTGCCTTTGCTATTTGCCACATTAGAATGCAGTATACAATTATATAAAATGACATAATCCCTGTCACAGAATTAAACAGCCAATCAATTTTGATAAATTTCATCAGAATCTGGGAAAAACATGGGAAATGTACCATTTATAATTATTAGCTATGTGGTTTGAGTGATACAGGCTTTGTATTTTAAAAGCTAAATATTTGACTGTCCCTATGATTAAGACAAGAGTGGTCAATCTATTGCCTCCAGATGGACTAGTGAACCAATAACTAGGGAGTTGAAATCCAAAATGTCCCAATCCTATGTATTACATACAAACCAGTATATTTTCAATAAATATTAGTAATATTAGCACAAAAATTAACAATAGTGAAAATACCAGAAAAACTGTGTAAATAAATAAAAAGTGAAAATTAATTTAATACATTGTCTTTTTTATATAGTGGTATGATCAATGGTCTTTCTTCCTCAGCCAAGCTGGGGACGAAGCTCCAAAATGTTGCTATGTAGGCAGTAGTAGAATATCATCTTGTGAGGTTTTAAATGAAGAAAAAGTTGTCATATAGGCATGTAGCATTAAAAGCAGGCCCAGAAGCGCAGCTGAGACATAGATCACTGTGTCTTCTGGCAAATAGCAGGGTGGGTGGAAGTTAAGGTCTGTGTACTGAAGATACCAAGCTAATTAAAAAAGCAGCTGTGGCGAGGGACATATCTTCTAGGTTTTCTAGGAGCTAGACTTAAAATAAGGAAACTGACCAGGCCAGTTTTCACAAAGTGAATTGACAGGCCTAGTAGCAATAAGAAAAGTAGTGAAGAAATGACATTTCCTGTGTAAGAAGTAACAAGTGGAGTGCTGCAGGGTTCTGTACCAGGCAAAGTGATGTTTAAGATTTTTATTACTGACTTAGATGAAGGTTCAGAGGGTGTGATTATCAAGTTTGCACACAACACCAAATTGAGAAGGATAGCTAATACTCCAGAAGACAAGATCAGAGTTCAAAATGATTTCAGCAGATTAGAGAACTGAGCAAAAACTAACAAAATGATTTTAAAGGTGTAGGATACTTCCCTTAGGCAGAAAAAATGAAATGTATAGATACAGGATGGGTGACACCTGGCTTGACAATAGTACATCTCAAAAAGCTCGTGGAGTCTGCATGGACAACAAGTTGAACATGAGCCAACAGTGTGATGTAGCAGCTAAAAAGCCAAAGGGATTTTGGACTGCATCAAAAGGAGTATAGTGTCTAGATCAGGCATGGGCAAGCTTCCAGGTGTTTTGGACTTCAACTCCCAGAAATCCCAGCCAGCTTCTCTGCTGTTATGAATTGTGGGAGTTGAACACTTAGAGGGACAAAGTTTGCCCATGCCTGGTCTAGACCAAGGGAAGTCATTGTGCCTCGCTATTCTGAGCACCACAATTTAGAAGAGATACTGACAAGCTGGAATGAGTACAAAGGTGGACAAATAAAATTAGAACACTGTAATCTGCTTTCAGTATAACTTACCACCCACTCTTGTGTGTTGTTTATCTGTGAGAGCTATGTTCTACTTGTTTTACATCTTTGGATACCTCTTGAGCCTTTTAGAAAGGCAACTTTCATTTTAGATAAACAGTAGAATGTGAATGTTGACTGGATCATACATTGCTCTTTTCCAGATCAGTAGTTCCCAACCTTTTTTTGATCAGGAGCCACTTGACCAGGGACCACTCTCCAACATTAGTACCAAAAGGGTTGTGAATCAGTGTTTGGCCAACTTTAGATTTGGTTTGGGGTGCTGATTCAGAAAATTGCATTGGATACACCATATCAACTCTAATTTCTGATACAGAACATACACCATGGTCAGCGATAGGGAAGGAGTGGCAGGCGGCATGGAAAGGAGCGGAAATAAAATAAATAAAATAAAGAGGAAGGAGGCTCACAGACCCGATTTTCATCTTCATGGCCCACTGGTGGTATGCGGGCTACAAGTTAAGAAACATTTCTGTAGATGGTCTGGAAACTCAGCAGACAATATCAATTTATATCTTCAGTATGTTTCTAAGCTCGTGTTACAGCCTTTGAGAGCCCCACTGAGGAAAGACTTTTGGAGCTAAGCTTCAGAGCTAAACCATGATTTCCCTAGCTCCCTTTGGGTTTTGTTACAACTATCACTTGGGGCACACCATTGTACAGAGACAGCCCTCCATTTTGAAACAAGTGTCTCCCCCCAGTTAACACGAACAAGAGAGCTGACATACACAACTTCTTCTTGAGATTGCTCCATAAACACACATGACATTGACAAAGAGTAATCCATGAAGTAGGACACATTAGTTGCAGCTGCATTCTGACTTCCATGACAGCAGTTCACATTAGAAAAGCATTTCCATTAGCTTGCCTCTCTTGTATCTATTTCCTACTGTGTGATGGCATGGTGGGAAAGAAAGCTGCTAAACTGAGGTTAGCTCCTACTGAGCTTGGCAAGAACACATCTGCCTAAGCTGCTGTCCAAATGCAGAGATTTTCAAAAGATCAGAAGTTTTTCTGTTTCTTCTTGAGCATAACTGTATTTTCAAGCTGTAAGGTCCTGCTGAGAGAAAGATATTGAAGTCCCAATTCACAAATAATTATAGCACTTCTTTTTTTAGAACTTAAATGTAGTCACTGATAGGTTGGAGCATGTATTTATGTGTGTTTGTTTACTATAAAACCAGAGCATTGGCCAAAAGTAAGCTATTAACTGAGGGATCTCAAGGGAAAGCTTGTTGCACTTGGTGACAGGCTTACTGTGCTAGAAAACTAAATGGCAATATTTGAAATTGAGATTGATTGAGGGAAAGGGAATTGGTGTTCAGGTGGAAGTAAAGGGAGCCAGCACAATGCGGTGGCAAAATACACATGGCCCCTGTGTCAAGTCTCACTTTCACTCCCCAAAACCGGAATGTTGCCTACCATTAACAAAGCGAGCATGTTTCCCTGGATTTTCTATTGTTTCAAGTGATGAGCAGCACCAGGTGTGACACAAAGTCATGTGTTTGTAAACACATATAATACCATTTCCCCCTATCAGCTCTAGTTTTTGAGATACAGAACACATGCCATATATCACTCTTTAACTACTCAACCAATAATAATAATAATAATAAGTGGCAATAAAGAAAGAGAAAATTACACACAGTGAGGGCATAGAGAGATGCCCAATGGAAGAACCATAAAATGCAATCAGCCTGAAGCCTATAGATATCTGGGCATACTACAGTTGGACAATATCAAACATGGGCATGTGAAAAATGTGGTCAGCAAAGAATATATCTAAAGAGTCAGAAAGGTTTTGAAGAGCAAATTAAATGGCGGAAATACGATCAAGGCTATCAACACCTGGGCCATCCCCATCATTAGATACACTGTTGGAATTGTGAACTGGACAAAAGCAGAACTGGATGATTTGGACAGAAAAACAAGAAAACTGATGACAATCCATTACTCATTACACCCGCATAGTGATGTTGACACACTTTACCTGCCCAGAAAATCAGGAGGCAGAGGGCTTCTGAAAGTGAAAAAAATGGTAGAAGAAGAGAAACATGCACTGGCAGATTATATAAAAGGCAGTCAAAAACCAACATTGAGGGAAGTCAATAGTAGTAAACTGCTTAAGACAAAGAGTGAATCCCATAAAAACACAATCCAGATGTTAAAAGTGACTCTTCTGGGAGGGGGTTGGGCAAAGATGGCGGCAGGACGGGTGTCTTGAGAGCTCCTCAAGTCACCAACCGAAACCGCCGATCGGAGGGCGAATCGCGCCCCCACCTCAGGCTGAGTTGACCAGCCAAGAGGCAGCGAAGCCAGGGGACCCCATCGCTGGCTCCAGAAGTCGCCCCCTCCTCAAGAGGGGGAGGCGGAGAGAGTCCGGTGGCCTCCCAGTCTGGCGAGCGGATCGTGGCGAGGAAAGCAGGCCCACGCCTGCACTCACTGCCAGCCCGGCCCACACCAACAACGTGGGGAAGGGGAAACAACAAACGAAGGACCGCAGTGTGAGTAACAAGGAGCCCCTGACTACCCCAGGGGGGGGGAACAGAAGACAAGCCAACAATGGGCGGGAACACCCCCCCTCCCAAGAAGCCCCAAAGGCCCGAGAGACCAACTAAGGAAGGGAGCGGGGCAAAGAGAAACAAAAAAGACAAACGGGAAAAGAAAAGGGAGAAGGGGAGACGCGAACGGAGTCCCAGAGGGCCCCTCAGCCACAGCGGGAGGAGGACGGAGCTTCCCCAAGATGGCGCCTTAAAAAAAAGACAAGGAGGACAGAGAAGACGACCGATGGCGGCCATCTTGGAAGGGAGCTTTTCCCGCCGTGCAAAGAAAGGGCGCGAAAGTAGGCAAAGGGGAAGAAGCCGACCCACCCGGACACAAAAGGGAGCCGGACGCACACCGGAAGAGCGGCGGAGAGTAAAGAGGGACGAAACAAGAGACAAACAAAGCCCAAGAGGAGACGACAGAGGCCGTGAAAAGGAGTGTACCAGGCAAAAAGGCCGTAAGCAAGACGAGGAAAATAGCGAGGGAAAGGGGAGCACAAGGGGAGCTGGGGACCAGAAGGACAAGAAGAGGGACGAAGGATTAGAAGGATAAAAGAACAACAGTCTGAACCACACAGAGGGATCCAATACCCCCCCTCCTTCAGAACAGACGTAACAGAGGGGACGGAGCGACGACTGCCTAAAGTCGGCAAACATTACCAGTAAAACACCGTAGTAGGTGCCACATAGCGAAGCCACAAGAGCAAATCGCAGAAGGGGCGACGTCAAGCAAAGTACCAATGGCAACCCCAAAGATATTCAAGGATGCCAAGGGCGTACAAAAGAGACAGGCCGCCAGCGATGAGACAACACTGAAAGACGTCCTAAAGGAGATCCAGAAGCTCTCAGAAAAGCAGGAGCAGACCCAGAGAAAGGTGGATGCGGCATCGGCAAGGCAGGACGCCCAATACAAGTTAATGCAGGATCAGCTGTTGGACATCAAATCTGATCTGACAAAAGAGCTAGCGAGCATGAAGGAAGAAATCAATACAATCAGGCAGGACAAAGACAAGACCGCGGAGGTGCAGTCCAAGATGCAAAAAAGAATAGAGGATCTGGAGGCAAGAAACACAAAACTAGCACTGGCCCAGGAAAAGCTGGAACAGAACACCCTGGAGTCTAGGCTCCGTTTCAGGAATCTGATGGAAACACCACAGGAGGACATCCAATCAATTATCAGCAAACTCTCATCCACCATAATAGGCATGGAGGAGGGAGAGATGCATCAAGAAATCGACAAGGCCTTCAGGGTGTCCACCTCCTATGCGAGGCGGAATAATGTCCCTAGAGATGTGGTGGTCCAGTTCTGCAAGAAAAAGACCAGAGACGCAGTCCTTCTGAAAAACAAGGAGGCGCCAACCACGTACGAAGGCCACAAAGTAATTATATTAAGGGAATTCACAGCAACTTCCATCAGCAAAAGGAAAAACTACCTCTTTCTCATGGAGGAACTGAAGAATAGAAGGATCAGATTCCGATGGGAGAAATCAGAGGGAATAATGGTCACCTACAGGGACCAAAAACACTGGTTGACCTCAGTTGCTAAGGCACAGGAATTCCATAGAAAACTCCTAAAGGACCTCGGCCAAAAGACCCCCCCCCCCCCAACCAAGCCAGGGCGAACAGACAAAAAGAAGACGCCTCTACTCCCCGACTAACGAGATGACCAGACCTAACCGGGAATCACGAGAACTGGATAACGACGCAAGGACACTCACCAAGGCAAACAAGGATGGCGAATCGGCCCGCACAGAAGACATGCAGGATGTATGAGCCTCAATTACAGCTGTCCTGCTTCAGTAACAACATTAACGGCCTGAACTCGCCATCAAAAAGGAAAAAAAGTATACAACCTACTGAGAAAGAACAAGCATGACATTGTGGCGCTACAAGAAGTCCACATTAAAAGAGCCCACGAACAACACCTGACAAACAAAGGCATGGGAAACCTATTATGCTCCCTAGCTAATGAAAAGAAAAGAGGGGTAGCAACTTACGTCAATGAAAGACTACCAGCCAAGCTGGCATTTGCAGACCAGGAAGGGAGGATAGTGGGGGTGATGATCGAGGTCGGAGTGTCCCGCTTGTTGATATGTAACATCTACGCGCCAAATGGACCCAAAACTAGTTTTGTCCAGACTCTCTCAAAGCTCATTGACGAACAAGACTACGATAGTCTGGCCATACTTGGCGACTTCAACGGGGTAGTCAACCCCCACTTAGACAAGACCCAGGCAGGCAAGAAGAGCAAGGGGAAGACACACGACCCCCACGGCACCCTCCAAAAATCCTTCCTACACCTTAAATTGGACCTCTCTCTACAAGACGCCTGGCGGCTGCACAACCAAGGGAAAGAGGACTACACGTACTATTCACATAGACACTACCGCTGGTCCAGAATAGGTATGATATGGGCGTCCAACTCTTTAATCACAAGAATCTCACAGATCAAGATCCAGCCAAGGGACCTGTCAGACCACTGTCCGATCACAATGATGCTGAACCAGAAACCGAGAACCAGGCGCTGGAGACTGAATGACAATCTGCTAAAGAAAGAGGAGGATATCCAGAAGTACAAAGAACTGGCTTCAGATTACTTCAGGAATAACGACATCCAGGAAACAAGGCCGGAGGTGGTGTGGGATGCTTGCAAGGCAGTGCTCAGGGGGCACTTCATACAACACAGTGCAGGCAGAAACAGAACGAAGCGCAAGACACTCCATGACCTTCAAAACAAGATCGCCCAAGAGGAGAAAAACCTGAAGGAGCAGCCAAAGAACAAGGTCATGATTGCAACACTGGCTTCTCTGAAGAAGCAAAAACATCAGCTGGATCTAGAACAAATTGCCAATGATCTGAAATTCCTCAAACAAAATCACTTCCAGAATGCCAACAAACCTGGCAGGTGGCTGGCAAGAAGACTCAAAAAGAAGAAGCAAATGGGTTACATAACCAAACTCAAATCCGGAGGAAAACTGGTATTGGGGAAGGTAGAAATAAAAAAGGAGTTCCAAGCCTTCTATACCAAACTGTATGCCAGAGGAAATGTCAAAAAAGAAGACATTGAACGGTATTTAGAGGGGCAAGGACTGGATAGGATCCCGAAGCAACAGAGAGACATCCTGAATGGGGAGATCCTGGAGATCAAGATAGAAGCGGCCATTAGGAAACTTGACGTAAACAAGGCACCAGGACCAAACGGCCTAACAGCCAGGTTCTACAAAACCCTAAAACATGAAATCATCTCCTTCTTGAAGTGGATCTATAACAGCGTACTCAACGAGGGAGTAGTCCCAGACTACTGGAAGGACGCAAATATAATCCTTATACATAAAGAGGGAACGGAGGAGACTAGCACGGCCAACTACAGGCCCATCTCGCTCCTCAACATAGACTACAAGATTTTAGCCATCATCCTGGCAGAAAGACTGAAAGCCTGGCTCAGCGTTTGGATATCACCGGACCAGAACGGCTTCCTCCCAGGCAGGCAGACTAAAGACAATGTCAGGACAGTCATCGACCTGATCCAGTACTACGAGGCACATCCGCAACGAGAAATTGCCTTTCTGGCTTTAGACGCTGAGAAGGCCTTCGACAACCTGAATTGGGACTTTTTTCAGCTGCTCATGTAAAAAATGGGCTTGGGTCCAAAATGCCAAAGAGCTGTCGGAGCAATATACAAGGACCAAATGGCGAAGGTCTGGGTCAACGGCCAGCCAACAGAGGAAATAGTAATACAAAAAGGTACAAGACAAGGGTGCCCCCTCTCCCCACTGATTTTCATTCTTTCCATAGAGGTCCTGCTAAGAGCTCTCAGATCCAACGATAGCCTAAAAAGTCCAAAAATTGGAAAACATTCAATAAAGGTCAAAGCGTTTGCGGACGACATAATCTGCTTCATCGAAAGGCCAATAGACACCACCCAGGCTTGGATAGCAGAAATAGAAAAATTCGGCTCTCTGGCAGGACTGAAAATCAACAAGGGGAAAATGAAGATCCTGACATAGAACATGACCAAAAGCCGCCAGGTAAAGCTTGAAAGGACATCGGGCATGCAAGTCACCCAATCGATCAAGTACCTAGGTATACACATATCGGCGCAGAACTGTCACTTACAAAGAAACAACTACGAAGCGCTGTGGAAAAAGATCCAAAAAAGACCTAGCGAACTGGAAGAGTGCCAACCTCTCTCTTATGGGCAAAATAGCGGTGGTGAAAATGAATGTGCTGCCTCGGCTTCTCTATCTGTTTCAAAATGTCCCAATCATCAAGAACAACTCCATATTTGAAAAATGGAAAAAGGACATTCTCAAGTTCATTTGGGATGCGAAGAGAGCGAGAATCAAGTACACAGCCCTGGCAGACAGAAGGACTAGAGGCGGGCTGGATCTACGAGACATGAATCTGTATTATGAAGCCTGTGGTCTGGTTCACATAAAAGATTGGATTACCCTGAAAAACAAAAAACTACTGGCATTAGAGGGCTTCGACCTCCACACGGGATGGCATGGCCACCTGTGGTACGGGAGGCCAAAATCAAGAGAAATATTCAGGAGCCACCCACTAAGAGCAGCCCTACTCAAAATATGGGAATCCTACAAGAGGAGGTTCTACCAAAAGACCCCACTCTGGGTCTCACCCATAGAGGCCTACCAACGGAACCTGCTGGGTTGGAGCAAATGGCCAACTTACGATGAAATGACGGTCAGAGTGGGGACGGAGAGACGCCTGAAAACAAAAGGCCAAATACAAGCGCAATTCAAATCTCTCACCTGGCTCCAATACCTACACATCCAGAAGTGTTTTCAAGCAGATAGCCAGACGGGTTTCGCGGAAGGAGAGAGTTTCTGGAAACTCTTCCTATGCAAAGATAAGAAACTCATCTCGAAAGCCTATCTGAAACTCCTGGAATGGTCGACAGAGACCAAACAGGTGAAACCATGCATGATCAAATGGGCACAAAATATTGGCCGCAACATCACCATGCACGAATGGGAAAAGATATGGAAGAAGACAATAAAAAAACGCCTACGCCATTGACATCAAGGAGAACTGGTACAAAATGTTCTTCAGGTGGTATATGACACCTCAAAAGCTAGGTCTGGTGTATGAAACCACCCAGAGCAAGTGCTGGAAATGTGGCAGTCAGACCGGAATATTCTACCACATGTGGTGGTCCTGCCAAGAAGCCTCGAGGTACTGGAAAGATGTCCATGTGCGCATCCAAAAGATCCTAAGGACCACATTGGAAAAAATGCCAGAGGCCTGCCTGCTGGGAATCGTGGACGAGAAGAAATTTCTGGATGAGAATTCGGAGTGGTTGTTTCTATATCTCTCTACAGCCGCGAGAATAACATATGCAACAAAGTGGAAGTCTGCGGAAGTACCCCCGACCAAAGAATGGGAAAGTAAAGTCCAAGATATTATGAACATGGACAAGCTGTCTTACTACATGAGCGTGTCGGTGGGAAAAGGGGTAAAAAGAACGGACTGGTCACCATTCATGGACTACCTGAGGGACTACTACATCAGTCCAGCGCCCCCAAAACACCCGAAAGACGACGGGACCTGTATCAAGCAAGTAAACAGAAACCTCCACGAACTCTTGCCAACTGAGAGGGTCGCACCCCCCCCCCACTAGACCCCCCCCACGAAGAACTGTACACAAAGAAATATATAGAGACTACGGAAGCCACCCCTCCTCCCTCCCCCCTACCTCCCCTCCCCCCATCCACCGCCCACCCTCCCCACCACCCCACTCCCCCTCTTGACCACCCCCCACCATCGACCCACCACTCCCCCCAGCCCCCTCACCCCCTCCCCCTACGACTCCACCCCCTCTTCTACCTTCTTTTTCCTACTGTCCTATACTCCAAATTGTTCTCCCACTTTTATTATCATTGACAAAACCCCAATAAATCTTTTTAAAAACACACACAATCCAGAGCAGAAGAGAAAACTGGCAAAAGAAGGCACTCCGTGGACAGTTTCTGGCAAAAATTGAGAGGAAAATTGACAAAGAAAAAATATGGCTGTGGCTCATAAATAGAACTCTGAAAAAGGAGAGGGAGAGCCTGATTCTGGCAGCCCAAGAACAAGAAAAATTGCCATCAAAGCCAGATGACAGATCCCAAATGTAGACTCTGCAAGGAAGCAGATGAAACAATAGATCACGTCCTCAGCTGCTGCAAGAAGATCACACACACAGATTACAAGCAGAGGCATAACACCATTGCTCAGATGATTCATTGGAACCTGTGCCACAAATATCATCTGCCTGGGACAAAGAACTGGTGGGATCACAAGCCGGAAAAAGTTACAGAGAATGAACACAGCAAACTCCTCTGGGACTTCCGGATTCAGACATACAGAGTTTTGGAGCATAATACTCCTGACCTCACAATTGTGTTAAAATTGTGTTAAATTGTGTTTAAAAAAACAAAGTATGGGTCATTGATGTCGCAATCCCAGGTGACAGCAGGATTGCAGATAAACAACTGGAAAAGCTGGCATGATATGAGGATTTAAAGATCGAACTGCAAAAACTCTGACATAAGCCAGTAAAGGTGGTCCCAGTGGTGATCGGCACACTGGGTGAAGTGCCTAAAAACCTTGGCCTGCACTTAAACACAATCGGCACTGACAAAATTACCACCTGCCAGTTGCAGAGGGCCACCTTACTAGGATCTGCACGCATTATTAGCCGATACACCACATAGTCCTAGACACTTGGGAAGTGTCCAACGTGTGAGCCAATGCAACAGCCAGCAGAGTGTCTGCTGTGGACTCATCTTGTTGTGTTTCAAATAATAATAATAATAATAATATCACTCTTTAGGGCCTCAGGGTGGCTCACAAAAGCACATAAAATAAACAATTACATAAGCATATTAATGACGACAACATACATTTACAACAACAAACACACATAACACATAATAAAATTTTAAAATTCATCAAAAATATAATAACCATATCTAAGAAACTAGAGCTGATGTTGTCTATCCAATGCAATTTTCTGAATTAGTGCTCCAAATAATCCCAGAAACAGGTGTAAAAAGCAAGACACCTGAAACAAGACCAAGAGGTTCATTTTGGATTACAACTCCTAGAATCCTCTAGTCACTGTGGTCATGGAAGCAAGTTTCATTCCTAAAAAGTTGACTATTCCATGTTCTGTATTTTTTTTCTTGCTTATGATCTAGTTTGTACAAAACTTGTGCTGACAAGATAACAGGGTCAGGGAAACATGTTCTATGTGTCAGGTGGTCCAGTGCTGTTATTGAGTAAACAAAGCAACATGCTAAATATTGTGCCACTGGTTCATTGAGAAATATTGGCATGTGATACAAAAACTTAGTGCAGATATTTGTTCCATGGTTCTTGTTCAGCTGGATTTTTGTTTGTGTCTCTGAATACAGGAAAGCTCTTTTAGTTAATTATGTGCAATTCTCTTTATGATCTGGCAAGTGGAAGACAGGTAATGTTTCCTTAAACCCATGTGCAAATATCACAAATTCTCTCACATGAATCATCTACTTTTTTTAAAAAAATTCCCAATTTGACTTCCTGGTTAAGTGACAGTTCATAAGAATCTGCTTTTTTGTGTTTTTATGGTTGTTAACATCATCTCATGGGATTTGAAATTGTTTTTATATCATAGCTAGGCTTCCTTATCAAATAGATGTTTTGCCTTTCCTCATTTGGTTGACAGTTTAATTTTCTTCACTTAGTTTTTCATTGGAAAATTGATTGCAGTTTTGACTCTTGAAACTTTAAGCTACCGGTTCTCTAGACACCCTACCATTGGTGTTGTTTTTCACAACCATATGCAACACGGATATATATTCTACTTTAAACCCATCTAATTTGAGGTTCAAAATCTTTTGCAACATGGGCAATTTACAATTTAGCAAGGGCCTTGGGTAAACTATATTCAGATTAAGGGGACAAAGTAAATCAAAAGTGGACCATAGGGTTGTCCATTACTATAATATTAAAATTTGATCTGTAGTAATATTTTTAAAAACTGTATTAACTACACCAAGAATTGTGAAATGGCTTTTTAAAAACTAGAAGTGTGGGAGAATAGGTTTAAAAGCTTAGGCAGACATACACGTGTGGGGCCATGGATCAGTGAATCAGCACAGTTGTGTGGCTGGCTGCAGAAACCTGCAATAGTAAGGATGTTCATATTGATATGTAACTAACTGCTATCAATGATCACACAACTACTGTGGAATAGTAGTTTCTGGCGATAGCCCTAAGAGTTCTTTTCAAAATTCAGAATTAGCCAAACAGAATCTTACAACACTACACTGTGGTGGAGAATCGAAAACCAATTTATTCAAAACTATCATGTTGTATATGATTCCAGACTCCCACCCAATACTTCAAAAGAGTTCCTTTTCTTAAAAAATGTGCCCATGTGGTTTTCAATTATTTCAGTTCAATTTATGGCAAGCCCGTATACTAATCCATGGGTGAAGCAGAAAAAAAATCTTACCTGCTCCCTCAAAAAAAAAATAAAAACAAAAAAGTGCCACAGTTTTTCTTCAGAAAAATAACTGCCTCCTTTTGTAAATGATGGTTAGATGTTCTTGAAAAAAATGACATTTGATGACTGGATTGTTATAATTAATGCCAACCTTCAAAGACAGAAACTTTACTCAACTTTGTAAATGTAAGGGAGCCAGAGAATATGTTCTGTTTATTATTTACATCTCAAAGAACATCCACTAATGCCGAAATGGTTCCAGGTGGCTTGCTTGAAAAAAAATGAAATGTCTAGTGTAAAGCCCCTCGAATTGCATTTGAGTACAAGACTGACGCAGAAGTGATAAAGAATGGCTTGTATTCTGGTTTTAAAATTACTCCAGTAATTTCCAGTACCTACTTATTTTAGACAAGCAAGTTTCATGCATACAACATCAACTGCCCTTGTAAAAACCTTGAATTAAGACTGGGAAAGTTGAGCATCTCATTTATTTGAATTCTTCTTTTGAGAAGTTACTCTTCCTTCTCCCTTCATTGTGCCTTCCAAACTTTACAATTGGTTTTAATTACAGGAATACAAGATCAAAAATATAGAAATAATGAGAGCAATATATAGCAGAGGATATTTTGAAGGTAAATCGTGAAAGGTAATGCTTTATTTTAAAAACAACTGTCTATTTTCCATCCATGTGTGAACTGGGTCTGGTGACTCAACTTCAGAGGATACAGACAGAAAGGGACAACATCTGGATATTCAGTGTTTGGACTTCCAGATGGTTTGGACTTCAAGTCACAGGATCTCTTTTGGTCTAAAAAAATTTTTTTGGTTAAAAAATAATCTTTCTCCTTCGTGGTCTCTGTGAAATTGCACATATGATAGCAATTGCACCTAGACAATGCTCTTCATAAACCTCTCTCAGTTATAAAGCTTTGGCTACAGCCCCACCCACCTTCCCCAGAGGGTATATAGCCCAGGTATCAATACATGTGTTAATCTGTTTATCACTATTAGATTGTCTGCATTATCATCCAATATGGGTGTGGGGACCTTGTTAAGGTAATGAACAGTGTTCAAACCTTTTGCATTTACTTTCTTCCACCTCCTCTCTCCTACATGCTACTAACTGACAACTGAGCAACACTCCAAGGATCTGATGAAGTAGGCTGGAGTCCACAAAAACTTGTGCCAAACAAAACTTTTATATTTAACTTTTTTGCAACAGACTAACACCAACTATTTCCCCTTCTTTACAAGGTGATTAATATTCCATGATTTTTTCAGAAGTACTAATGAAAAGGTAGCAAATAAGGCAAATTGCAGTGTGTTTTTTTTACACCTGCTCATCCACCACTGATTAGTCCTCTAAAATTCAGTAGCACCAAAGATGGGTGGTATGAACAGGCAAGAAATTACATGTGACTGCTGGGTTAATTGTTGGCCATCCATGTATTATCTTATTTTTATTCCATACAGTTTTTAAAAGTTGTTTTCTTGGAACAGAATTACAATCGTCAAAGTATTTTTTTCCAACTGCCTCCCTCAGGAATGCAGATGTGTGGATTCCTGGACCACCCATCCCTTGATTGGTTTCGTCATACAATGTGGTTTACACCTAAGTCTGCTGGTGCACATTACAGGATTTGTTTCAGAATATTCCTCAATATTCACTTTTCATTCATGTTTCTGCATGCATTCATACTATGCATCTAAACATGTTTCTGAGCTGCCTCCAATCCACATTAAATGGTCTGTGCAAATGTACCCTAAGTTCCTCTTGACTTACAGCCTCCAAGGTGTTCTCCCACCTCAGCCAGACAAGAACTGCCTTTGCTCAGCTGTTGCACAAATCCTTGTTCACACCCCTTACTTCTCCTTGCAACTTCTACACTACACTTGATTTTAGCCAAAAGGCTGAATTTCCACCTTCTGGTTCTTCTCTTCTCTTCTCGGCTAGTCAGTAATCTTCACTTTGCCTCCCAAGCCAGAAAGCTTGGAACAGGCAAGGCAGTGCCTCTGGTGAGTTCTACTTTTCAAACATCACTAAAACAACTCAAGAAGTCAACTCAGAACAACTCGGAACAAAATAATTTAAAAAATGAGTCTTTGCATCCTTCCTAGAAGAAACAAGAGCAACAACTATCCTTCTGTCTATCTGGGTTATATCAATGGGGAAAAATAACAGAAGGTTGCAGTTTGTTTCTGCAGTTGTCAGGGTTTTCACTAAATATTCAAGCTCAGGTCTTCTTCCCATGCAGATTTTCAGTAGGACACACTGACATATGATTCCATTGCATCTCATGGAGGAAGATATATTGTTATCAAAATTTATCTCTAGTCCCAGGGGTCTATTTCCCCAAATGCAGGGTTTAAAGCAGTCTTGGTAATCCTACTGTTGATGACAAATAGAGAATTAAAAAGAGGCTGGCAAAGAAATGGAAAGAACTGTGGAATCATAGGACTGAAAGAGCATCTATTATGAGTTTGGGATGGAGGAAGCAATCTCATACCACATAGTTGATCCAATAAATTGTTGGTGTTTCACTCACTGCTAGACTCATATTGATTACAAACAGACTCAAACCAAGACCAATGAAGTACCAAATACTTGACTTTGGTTGAGTGCATTTTTGCTGAATTGAGATATAACAACAGTTTCTGTTTCTGAGCCATGATCTAGCACAAAAACAAACACATACACCGAGTGAGAATTTTGCAACAAAATTGCTGTTGTTACTGCCATCAAATTAGCTCTGATGTATGATGACCCCATGAACAAGACATCTCCAAGTCATCCTATCATCAACATTTCTGGTTAGGTTTTGCAGACTCAGAGCTATGGCTTACTTGACTAAGCCAATCTATCTAAGTCAGATGTGGGCTTCATCTTTTCCTTTTGCCTTCTACCTTTCCAAGTATTATTTTCTTTTCTAGTGAGACATGTCTTCTTATCATACAGTCTTAAGAGTCTCAGTTTAGCCATCTTGGCTTCTAAGAGAGTTTAGGATCCATTTGTTCTGGGACCCAGTTATTCATCTTTTTAGCAGCCCATGATATCCATAGAATCTTTTCTCCAGTACCAAATTTCAAACATTAGGAGGGGCATTTGTCATCCCTGGGAGTATTTGGGTTATCAGAATGCTTTTAGGTTATCAGAATGCCTTTGGGTTGCATGGTTTAAATCAGGGCTTTCCAACTGGCGGCCCGGGGCCCATATACGGCCCCCAGCCCCTTCCCCACGGCCCCCTACCCTCCTGCAAGATATCTGCTTTTTAAGATTTTTTAAAAAATTACATTTTTTTGAATATTTTTTTGAATATTTTTTATTTATTTTTTCGCGGTGGGAGGGCGGTGAGGGGCAGGGCAGGGAGGAGGAGCGGGCTCCCTTCGTCCTCCTCGTACTTCCCTCCCTCCCCCCTCTCTCTTTCCCCCTTTCATTCCTTCCCCCTTCCACCCACCTGAATGAAAGAGGGAAGGAGAGAGAGAGTGCACCGAGCGAGACGGGGCGTGGCCAGAGTGAAAAAGGGGCAGAGCCGAGTTCGGAGCACGCGTGGGGGGGGGGTGCTCATCCATTCCCTTTCCGGCTTCCTCCTCTTCTGAGGATTCGTGCCAAGTTTGGTCCTGATCCATCATTATTTGAGTCCACAGTGCTCTCTGGATGGAGGAAAACTACAACTCCCAAATTCAAGGTTCAGTACTTTCTGTTGCTCTCATGAGAGTTTAATCTGCCAAGTTTGATTCAACATGGCTGAGGAATGCTTTGATTGTGTTTTCCCCTTATGGCAGAAGGAGTTAGGACTGGATGGCCCTTGGAGGTCTCCTATTCTAGGAACCCATTGTAATTAATATTATTATTATTATTATCATCATCATCATCAGAGGCTGAATGGTCATCTGTGAGGAATGCTTTGATTGTATTTTCACCTTATGGTAGAAGGAGATTGGACTGGATGGCCCTTGGAGGTCTCCTATTCTAGGAACCCACTGTAATTATTATTATTATTATCATCATCATCATCATCAGAGGCTGAATGGTCATCTGTGAGGAATGCTTTGATTGTATTTTCCCCTTATGGCAGAAGGAGATTGGACTGGATGGCCCTGGATGGCCCTTGGAGGTCTCCTACTCCAGGAACCTGTTGTTGTTATTATTACTGGGACTTGAGACTGGGATTTTGCTGTTCATCTCTATCTCCAAGTCAAAGCCCCGGTGTCATCCACAGACACCTCCAAGGCGGGGAGGGGCGGAGCCAGGGAGGGGGCAGAGCCGGAAGGGGTGGAGCTGGGGGCGGGGCAGGGGTGGAGCCAGGGAGGGGCGGAGCCGGGGGCGGAGGCAGACCCTTCGCCTCCCCAGGTCATCAGTAACCGGAATTCCGGCCACAGGTCCAGTAGAAGTTGGACAGCCCTGGTTTAAATTAATCGGTTTTAAGATTGTAGTGTATAAATTTTTAATTATAATGTATATTTTATTTTATCATATATATGTATGTGCAGCATCAAATTGTGCCTTTTTTGTGAGCTGCCCTGAGCCTTCTTCAGGGTGAGAAAGATGGGATATAAATGCAGTAAATTAAATTAAATTAACTATTGAATTTCAGTGGCTTTTTGTGAGCCTCTGAGTCAAGAGTAAATAAAAGCTCTAAGATTTGTAGAGAAAAAAGTCACAAAGTAGGCAATAAGGTCTTGCCCTTGTGGAATTAAATGTATAAGTTGCTGTTGAGTGAAGTTTAAGCTCACAGAAAACAGAAAATAACTAAGAGAACAATATGTCCTGAAGGAACCAGGACATAGTAGGCTGTAAACAGAGAAGTAAGGAAATCAAAAACACAGAGAGCAAAAATTATGTCCAGTTTTGGGATAGAATATGTACAAGTAAGAAGCATGCACAGTTTGGACCGTACAAGGCTCTCCTAGAGTGGTTTGTGTTTTATCAAGTTTCACCTAATTTTCTCCCATTTCTAGATATTGATGAATGTGCAGAGAAGAACGGAGGCTGCCAGCACATCTGCATGAACACATTAGACTCCTACCACTGTGAATGTGATGCAGCTCATAGACTTCATGCTGATGGACGCACCTGCATAGGTGAGCATGAGTCACCCAACCTGTGCTATTTTTTTTAAAGAAAAGAGAGCTGTCAGAAGAAAATGAGGATGAGAGAAAGGAAAGAAATACACTTTTAATTTTAGGAGTGGGGGGGGGGGGTTATAGCAAGCAGATTTCCCCCCAAACAAGATTGTATAATACTATGTTGTCAAGTTGTCTGGAAGGTTGTCAACTTTCCCCCTGACTTTTAAAATAATTCTGAAAGCAAGCAGCTTCAGTACAACCTCCTCTGCTTTTGCACTTCATGACATGGTGCTTATAACTTAGGGTGATGTCAAATCAAAGTTTTTTCAGTGCGAAACTATATTTGAAGGATATTGGCTGTTTGCATTCAAAAGAAATGTGGCATTAATTATAGACATGCTTAGTTTATTCTGCTTGGAAAGTTCACTGCGGCCTCTTCTGTCCTTTCCAACAAGAGTGAATTGGTCAACCAAAATAACACCCACAGGATGCAAATAATGGTGCCTCTTAAATGGGACAGTAGGCTTCTGTTAGGCAAAATCAGATGTTTATTTTAATTTTAATTTAAAAATATGTAATCTGCCTTTCTGCATGCTAGAGGCTTCAAGGCAGGTCAGTACCATTATATTAAAAACATAAATATTAAAGACTCCAAACCCATAGAACACTAAAACAGTGAGAAAGAAAACACAAAACTTTAAGGGCCAGCAAATCATTTTGGAGAACAAAAAGTGTCTTAACAGCACTTCTAAAAATCTAAAGGGAATAAGCCTCACTGACTTCCCTGGAAAGGTGATTCCAAAAACATTGTTCTTTAGGCATAATTCATAAGCAATATATGAGATACAGGCATGAGAAGTGTAGCTAGAAAGGAGGCTGTGACCTATGCATTGGATACTTACAGTTCTGTGTTTTCGAAAAAGCAGATGATGCCTTCTTTTCTGAAATGATGAATTAAAGTTGCTTCTGTTGCACTGATGGCACAGTGGGTTAAACCTCTGAGCTGCTGAACTTGCTGACCAAAAGGCCAGCAGTTTGAATATGGGGAGTGAGGTGAGCTCCTGCTGTTAGGCCTAGCTTCTGCCAGCCTAGCAATTCAAAAGCATGCAAATGTCAGTAGATCAATAGGTACCCCTCTATACTGCCTTGGTTAGACCACACCTGGAATACTGTGTCCAATTCTGAGCACCACAATTGAAGAGAGATATTGACAAGCTGGAATGTGTCCAGAGGAGGGTGACCAAAATGATCAAGGGTCTGGAGAACAAGCCCTATGAGAAGTGTCTTAAAGAGCTGGGCATGTTTTAGCCTGCAGAAGAGAAGGCTGAGAGGAGATATGATGAGGGCCATGTATAAATATGTGAGGGGAAGTCATAGGGAGGAGGGAGCAAGCTTGTTTTTTAAAATATTCTCTCTCTCTCGTCTCATATTGTAATCCCTGGCATATGTGTGTGTGTGTGTGTGTGTGTGTGTGTGTGTGTGTGTGTGTTGTATTCTTTCTTAAAACCCTGAATATTTTGAAAAGGCAGAAGATAAATGATTTTTAAAAGAAGGAGATTGCAAATTATCAGAACCTGGTATTTTAAAAATAACATTCCTACATTTATAGAGATCTGTCTTTTTGTCACACTGGGGAAAATGACAGTAAATAGATGCTTTTATTGAGATAGCAGAGCAATAGGGCATAGAGCTCCAATTACTGTGGCCAAGTTCTGTATAAAGGATTAAAATGTTATGTAAATCTGCCTGTTGACACAAGAGAGATTCTTGTTCCATTCCCCATTGATTTTGTTTTTGCTGTTTAAAATGTGAAAACCAGTACAGTTTCATATGGATGGCATCTGTTGAATCAATTCTTTTGAATTTGTTTGTCTTTATGCTGAAACTGGAGGCACTTGGGAAACAGACCAAATGAGTTGTTTTGCCATTCTTATAGCTATCATTGTATTGGCTTGATGACAAGTAATATAGAGGAAGTGGGAGAGGTTTTTAAGAAAAACATTTTTGCTTCGTGTCTTGATAAGTACATCAAGTGAATCGCCAACCACAAAGGGAAGCTGAGGAGGAAACACAGGCTACAAACTATCTATAGACTCACTAAGAAAATCCAGTAACTGCTACGTTCAGCAAAGGACAAGAGGGATCCTCTCATCTCTGCAGGAGTCTACTGTATACCATGCAGCTGTGGACAAGTCTACATAGGGACCACCAAACATAGCATTGCCCAAACACGAATCAAGGAACATGAAAGGCACTGCATACTAACTCAACCAGAGAAGTCAGTCATAGCAGAACACTTGATGAACCAACACAGCATATTGTTTGAGAACACAGAAATGCTGGACCACTCTCACAATGACCATGTCAGACTACACAGAGAAGGCATTGGAATCCACAAGCATGTGGACAATTTCAACAGAAAGGAGGAAACCATGAAAATGAACAAAATCTGGCAACAGCATTTTTATAAAAACCTCTAAAACCAAAACAGTAAATAAAGAACAACACTCAATAACAGGGGAATTCCAGACAAGAAACTATTAGGGCCAGCCAATCACTTCCCAACAAAGGATTCCCCGAGGCAGTAAGCAGCCAGACCTTGAAGCTGTAAGGTCATTAAATGCTAATCAAGATGACCAATTGCAACATTCACACTTACCTCAAACAGACATTTTTACTCTTGAGACCAGGATTCAAAGCCCCACACAGCTATAAAAAGCCAATGGGTCAGCTTGTGGAAACTTGTGAAGCATTGAAGATACTGCCAATCATTTTTTTTCTATTCAGGTACTACACAAAATCAACAATACTAAACAAAGCATGTACATTTCCTGCTTAGCAATAAAATGCATACTTGTTCAATGTTAGAGATAAGGAAGAAAATGTTCAACTCACATTTAAGACCTGTGCAAGTAATTTGAAGTTTGTGGACCAACCTGCAAACTGTAATACATTTTCGTTGCTATTTGTCATTAATTTGGCTTCAACTTACAGCAACCCACATTCAATATCCTTATCTCACCAGACAAAAGATGCTTACCAAAACTATCTTCCAGGGAAAATGCACAACACTCTGTGTATTAGATAGGAGACACAACAACAACAAAAAGTCTGTTAGGGAAGCTAAAAATTTGGGCATGGAAACTAGCAAATGAAACATTAATGCCCAGCCTATGTATTATATTTATTTACTATACTTTTATACTGTCCCTCTCAGCCCAAAGGTGACTTTAGGTGGTGAACATATGGCAACAAAATTATACAAAATTGTGTATTAGGGAATGTAATAAAGTGTAGACATGGTAACAGGATTCCTCTTTTGTTATTATGTGTTATGTTGATGTATGTTGTTTTACTTTTTGGAATCTTTTTGTGCATTTTGAAAGAAAGGTGAGGTACATTAATAAGGAACCCAATCCACCAACGCCAGCATGTTGTCAGGCCCCTTTCTTCCCTTTTATGCTTTCATCAATTTTGTTATTGATAGATGATACGTGTTGATGGATATATCTTTGTAATCAGCAAGCTCAAACATCCAAGCTGTTAAGAAGCAATGCTCTCACTTGTCAGGAAGCTGTTGAAAACCAAAATGCATTCACAAAAGAGATTGTATAGTGTTGCAGACAGTATTGGCATCTGGAGAATGTGCACTCCCTCGGGGACTTTCCTTAGAGCCAGTGGGTCTAGTTTGCAGGTGGAAAAGGGTACAAGGGGATAATAATGAAGTCACCTTGGGTCGAAAGACACATGTTGGGAAGAAAACTTTAGTCTTTAAAATGGAATTTCACTTCATTTAATCAGGAAACCCATTAATTGGTTTGCATTTCTAAACTAACATTGGGAGGCACATTAATTTGTACATACTATATTCCTATACTACTTGGCTGTAGGGTTTTATTTGAAATTGCACAGATGTTGGATGTTGTCCTGCCAATAGCTCTTGTCTTATATTTTGGAAAGCAGCTTCTTTATCCCATTTGTTCCTATAAGCTGATCTGCTGAAAATTGGTGTCATAGATTCCCACTCTCACCTGACCTATTCAACGTGTATGCAGAACACATCATGCAATGTGCAGGGCTTGATGAATGCAAGGTTGTGGTTAAAATTGTTGGAAGAAACATTAACAACCTTAGATAGATAGATGATACCACTTTGATGACTGAAAGCGAGGAGCTGATGAGTCTTCTAATTAAGGTGAAAGAAGGAAGTGTAGTTAAACATTAAAAAAACCAAGATTATGGCAACAAGAATGATTGATAACTGACAGATTCAGGGAGGAAACATGGAGGCAGTGACAAACTTTGTAGTTCTAAGTGCAAAGATTCCTGCAGATGCAGACTTCAGCCAGAAGATGTTTCCTTCTTGGGTGGAGAGCAATGACCAATCTCAAAATAGTGAAGAGAAGAGGCATCACACTGGCAATGGTGATCCGTATAGTAAAAGCAATGGTATTCCTTGAAGTAACCTATGGATGTGAGAGCTGGACCATAGGGAAGGCTGGGCGAAGGACGATAGATGCTTTTGAACTGTGGTGTTGGAGGAAAGTTCTGAAAGTGCCTTGGACCACGAGAAGATCCAACCAATCCATACTTCAGGAAATAAAGCCTGACTGCTCATTGGAGGGAAGGATATTAGAGGCAAAGATGAAGTACTTTGGTCACATCATGAGAAGACAGGAAAGCTTAGAGAAGACAATGATGCTGGAGAAAATGGAAGGAAAAAGGAAGAGGGGCCAACCAAGGGCAAGATGGATGGATGGTATCCTCAATGTGACTGGCTTGACCCTGAAGGTACTGGGGGAGGTGACGGCCGACAGGGAGCTCTTGCTTGAGCTGGTCCATGAGGTCACGAAGAGTTGGAAGTGACTGAACAGATAGACAACAATAGATTCCCACTGAATCACTGCAACTTTTATTTACCAAAATGTCTTTAAATTTTTCTGAATATTTTTCTCAGCCATACAAGAAAAAAATACAGCATAGTATTATAATGATTTATGATTCAAATATTTCACTATTGCAGTAACCTAAGGGTTGGCAACAATTGGGGTGCAAGCTTGCATAACAACATAGGGTTACACTATTAGTGAATTGTCTAGGCGTTTTATTTATAACCTGTATCCCCCCTCCCATCCAAAGATTGGGGCTCAAAGCAGTTTACAAAGAAAACAAAGTATGAGTAACCATATGTAGCTAAAATAGACAAAGATTAAAATATTAGTAACCTTTATGTAGAAGGCTGTGAACATGAGTGACTGCAGATCAGTGAAGCCCATTATCAGTGTCAATGCCATTCACATTGCCAACTGAAGAAGACAGATTCAGCACTGTGGATCTGAAACCATGGCACTCAAAAGTTGCTTGAAGACCTCATATGAAGTCAAAAGCTATATAGAAATATTTATTTGCATGGTCTATAAGTGAGAAGCAGAGAGCAAGGCACATGGACCATGACATCAAATTACCTCACTGGAGTTCTTTTGTGACTGATACAGGGCTGAGACCCCCCTACCAAAAATGTTTAGGATCATAAGTGTTTGGGATTTCAAAGATATTGTGGACTCTAAAATATGTGCATGTACATAATGAAATATCTTGGAGATGGGGCCCAAGTCTAAACACAAAATTATGTATGTTAAAGGTAAGAAACAAAGTATGTGTACACTGAACTATCAGGAAACAAATGTGTCACAATCTCAGCCACTCGTGTGAACAATTCTGGATATCTGGATAAGCAATGCTCAAGTCATGCTTATTTATACTACTTTCATTTAATTAAATATACAGTGTTCCCTCACTACTTCGCAGTTCACTTACTGCAGACTCGCTGTTTCGTAGATATATAGTAGTGAGGGAACACTGTATGCCCCCGCAGCTCCCCCCTCACCCTCTTTACCTCCCTCTTCCTCCTCATGGTTGCTGCTGGGGCTGCGGTGACCAGGAGGGAGGTAAAAAGGGCGAGGGGGCGGCTCTTCCTCCCCACCCGCCCTCTTTACCTCCTTCTTCCTCCTCATGGTCACCGCTGAGACTTCTTGCTGCCACTTGGCAGCAAGAGGCCCAAGTGGTGACCAGGAGGAGAAAGTAAAGAGGGCGAGGGGGCAGCTCTTCCTCCCCCTTGCCCTCTTCCTCCTCATGGTCACCACCAAGGTTTCTTATTGCCACTTGACCTGGAATGTAGCCCCGCAATAAGTCCGGGAACAGTGTATAAAGGTTTTTTTTCAACCTCCCTATAAGCCAGTGAAAATGTTTGTCTTTTTTGACCGCAAAACAATGGAAACAAGAAGCACACACCAGGCAGTACTTAAGTAGATGAATACTAGAAGGAAGATGGATTAGGGAGATGGAAGGTGGATCAAAGGTTATGTTTTGGAGAACTGGGAAACAGTGGTATGTTGGATCATAATAGGAAGAAATTTGATGGAGGCTATGGGTAATAATGAGGTAGAGAGGAGCCATGCAGTTGGGTTGAGTCACCTCCCACTGGACACATCCTTAGAGGATTCAAGCGGTGGGCAATGGGAAGAGGAGGAGACAGGCAGACCAATCATCCCGCAAGGATAATCAACCACTCTGCAGGGCTGATCATGGCTTTCATCACCCAGAGAGTGAAACAGTGAGCAAGGAGGAGAAAGGGAGGTAGATAAGCAGCCACAGACACCATATAACCAGACCAAATGACTTTGTGACACTTATACAACCTGCAGACTGAATGCTCCCCACCTCTGCCCTAAGGGATGAAAAACCATGTATAGACGGAGACATTAAGAGTCCCAGGGAACAATCCAAAACAAACAAATCCAAAAGAATGACAAAAGGTGAAAAAGAATGCTTAACACCAGCTTCTCTTTGCTTTGCTGATTTACCTAGTTTACTTTTCACAGAGTGGTTAATCTCCCATCTCCCTCTAAACCACTTGCAGCTCTAGGTTCCCCTGGGTGTCCTATTAGCTTTAGCAGATAGGTAAGATGTCAGACATGCTGTTAGAGAATTCCTGGGTAATAGCCCTTACAACTCTGATTCAGAGGAGAAACATGTACCTCTACATCAGATCTGATATTTTGTGACTAGAGATGTCAGTTCAGGATTATTGTGGGCCAAAACCAGAGACTTAGTAATGTCCCCTAGGGATGTCATTAAGGGTTATGCCATAAGCATTTAATCTATCGGTAGTCTATTTGCTTCTGGTCAGAAAATGAATACAGAACAGAGCACATTGAGAGCCTTGGCATTGCAACAACTGGGAATGAAGGAGGAAGCTAACTAAATACTTAGATACTCAGACCATGACAATTATTTTAAGTTGCAGCAACAAATCAATGAAACCTTGCAAATTGTAGCAAGTTGCTAATTTGAGATTTGCATGCAGACCTTTTCTATTGCCCAGAGCTGACTAAAACTGGAGAATATGCACCCTTGACTCCCACCAGAAATGACAATGAGACTCAAAATACAAACAGCAAGATAATCAAAAGGGATGAGAAACAGAAAAAGGTGTATGAGATGGGGCAACTAAAATATGAAGGCAACCAGGGGAGGAAAGGAGATCAAAACAGATAATTGCATTAATCTCTTCTAATTTTTCTTAAAATACATCAGCAAGGCAATGTTGCCTTAGGTTGTCCTTCTTCCAGGCAAATATTATTAGCTTCCATTATTTGGCAATGACCTGCACTTTGTTCTGCTTTCCATTGATCCAGTGGAAAGTTTATTAGCCAAATTTTGCAGCCTTACCCAGCTAAAATTCCCATTGCAAGCTCATCATATGTTCAGTGCCATATGGTCTAGATTCTGCACCAAGTGTTGCATAAGATATTTATAAAAAGGTTACAGTTCCAGCTTTGTGTTTCTGTTCTCCACTTTTGTTTGGAGACTATGCATTGCCTGCAGGAAACTTACAACTTCTCAGAAAAAGATTGCCTCATTGCAATAGAATGCCCAAAGGAATACAATGAACACAACCATGGATAAAATTAGAATTGCCAAAAAATGACCTGGACACAGGCAAATGTTTTGTACTATAACTCCTATGACCCAATTTGGCATGCAGGCCATGGCTTATCAAATTAGAGATGCAAAACATTTGGGTCCTCCTCTGTGTTATGAATAAACATATGAAGTTATCAGGTGTATTCAGGCCTTGGTTCCCTCTACCAGGTCTTGTCTATTCAGGATAAAGCTTTGCAAATTGAAGTAAACTTGTCACAATGCTGGGTCTAGGCCCGGCCCCTTAATTACACACACAGAGACAGTAGTCAATTAACTATTTATTGAATAATAAAGAACAGGTGAAAAAGGTAGAATGTCCAAATGGTATTAAAAAGCAATTAGTGTCCAAAGGTCAAAGAGTAGAATCAATCAAAAATGCAAAGAGTCCATTAGAACAAAATAAGCTCCAAGGCAAAGTATTCCGTGGCAATAAACAAGGCAAGGTCCATAGATTCACAAGGTACAAGGCAAACACTTGACAAGGCAGCCAAACGATGGCTTTCAGGAACCAGGCCGCTACACTCCCTTCAGATCAGAAGTGGCCGACCAACTGAGGATCCGTTCCCACGGAACATATATTTAATTTCCTCCTTTGTGAGACCAGCGCCGCTCTAGGCTTCGTCTCCATTCCTTTCTATTGGCCTCGATGCTTCTCCTGCGGTCAAAGCTCCTTCCCTCCCGAGCCGCAGCTGTCTCACTATCTCCTTGAGAAACCTCCTCCCTTTCTGTTTCCATCAGCTCTTCCCCCGCGGGTTCCCAGATTCGCTCCTGGGAACCGCGTCCACCTGGTTTCTCATACGAGTTATCTGAATCTGGGTCAGACTGACCTTCCTCGTCCTCGTAGGCCTCAGGCCAATCGTCTTCCCATTGCAAGCTCTCTGTAGGAGATGCAGATCCATCGGCCCCATCATCCATTTCACCTGAATCCCCATCAATTGGGTCCAAAGCAATTGGGACCCCCGGGACATTCCCTGACCCCCCTCGGCTGAACTGGAGGCTGGGTTGCTACAAAACTGGTACTCTACTAGGAGTTTTCTAAGCTTATAAGCAAGCTTTTCCCAAGGGGTCATTTAGTTGACAGCGTTTAAGTGGAAAATTCAATTAATTTATTAACACTGATGGTACGCCTGAGCCTTCAGGAAAACTATAGTGTTTGGCTTTACTTGGGGGCTATTTGTATACCTTTTGTTAAGATTAAGACTCTTTAACACAAAGAGGCACTTTAGGCAAAGTGAAAAGATAAACGAAATGAGTTTACTGCAAACAAGATGATTAAAGGGTAACTCCACTCGGGACTATCATAAGGTAACTTACTTTGCTGGCTGCAGTAATTTCTCTGGAGTCTTCTGTTTCTGGTGCAAAGTGATGGTTATAAACTGTTTCAATCTTCTTTCTTGTGAAGCATAACCAGGTCATAAGCTTCTGTTGTCCTTTGGATTGGTGGTATAAAAATACAGCTGAATGCAAGTGCTAAGGAGACCTGTTTTGGATTATGAGGCCTAGGATTACCAGACAATACCCCAAGTCTCTAGTGAGGAGGAGTCCAGCAAGGGAGCTCTATACAGGGAAATGGAATAGACCAACTAAGGCTGCCCTCTGGGGGGGGGGGTGTTATGCTCCACCCAAAAACTATTACAAAAGAAAGTTTCTACACTATTGGGAAAACCTATGAACAAGGGGAACTGAAGCAGAGGAGAGGAAACGATAGAGCCAAGTCTTCACAACACAGTGGGAGGTTTTTGTAAAAAAAAAAAAGAAGAAGAAGAGAGAAACATATTTCAGATTTCAATCCACAAATTCAAACCCATGGTTTCACTTACCCATGTTCTCAAAAATATTTCTCCCATCCCTCCAGAAGTATTTGTGGACCTCTCTAGCTTATCTGTCTGAACGGATCTGCACCTACATCCCACCTCGTAATTTAAGATCATCCGGGGAGGCTCTGCTCTCGCTCCTACCAGCATCCCAAATCCGGCTGGTGGGGATGAGGGACAGGGCCTTCTCGGCAGTGGCCCCCCGCCTGGAATGTGCTTCCAAGAAAGATACGATCGGCCCCATTCCTCCTGGCTTTTAGGAAGAAAGTAAAATCATGGTTGTGGGACCAGGACTTTGGTCAATAGATATAAAGCAGCACATGCGTGAAATGGACTGATGAGGATGATTTATACGGGGATTGGTTTTTATTAATGATTAATGTTTTATACTGTTTTAATGAATGTTGTATGTAATTTATGTATTTTATCTAATGATTGATGATTAAGTATTATAGTTTTAACTGTTTAGATGACATTGAATGTTTGCCAGCTATATGTGTGTTATAATCCGCCCTGAGTCCCTTCCAAGGTGAGAAGGTCAGAATTGAAATGCTGCAAATAATAATAAATAATAATCTTCCAGTGTAATTCCGTGATATGTTTCTGGAATTCTGAAGGACTTGTAGAATTCTGGATACCACATGTGAAACAAGATGCTGGAAGAAGTCTGAAAAACAAGTGAGGTTTATAGCAGCATAGAGGAAAATGAAGGTACATTTGTACTGTAATTTAAAAAGCAAAAGGGACACATAATGAGGGCAGTTTATAAGGACATCATGTTTTTCTTCCTTTCTTGTAATACTAGCAGCCAAGGTCATCAACTGAAGCATTATGGTAAATGCATAAAAGAAGGTTTGTCTTCTCATGGCACATAGTTAAGTTGTTGCTTTCCTGCCCCAAAACTGTTGTGATGGCTTCTAACAAATAGACCGTCTTAAATTGGAACTAAATTAATAGAGTTTATATTTGTCATCGGTTACTATGATGCCATGACAACTCTGTATACCAGAGACTGTCTGAGTGCCAGTTGCTGAGGAATTTTGAGGAGACTGTGCCATTGCATTCATGTTCTGTTTTGGGTTTCCCATGGGCCACTTTGGCCAGGGTGGGCAGGAGGGAGGCTGCACTTCTATTGGAAGTGATGTGGCATAATTGCTCTCTTTTTTATTGGTTTCAGGTTATAATGGGACAGAGAAGAAAGGATAGGAGCCAATGCCAATTATGCCAAAATAGTAAAAAAAATAAAGTGAGATGTTAGAGTCAGGGGGCTTGGGTTGTTTTCAGAAGTGAGAAGTTAGGACTCTGTGGGCCATACGTTCCCCATTGTAGGTGTTTGGATGATGGGCTACATAGAGCTACAGTCTTACTTGTAAATAACAGCCTCAGTTACATACTGAACTATGGAGAATTTGAAGGAACCAAAGGGTAGGCAGCCTTTTGTCCTTCAAGTGTTGTGGGCTACAGTCATCATTATTCAGAGCTTAGAAAATGTATTTTTTAATTAAAATCTCCAGAATGCCTCAGCCCTCATGGCCACTCTCTGTGGATTTTGGGAACTGTCTTTTTTAAAAAAAGGAAAAATAGCAACATTCCTAATTTTTGTCCCTGAGCATTCACCATGCTGGGATCTTCTGCAAATGTTTATGTTAACACTGCGTTTCCTATGTCTGGAATACAGCTTGTAGCAGGAGACTGAAATAATAATCAAGATTCTGTGAAGTTGGAATGAAAGAGCATCCTAAATTTTAACAATACCTGGTACAGATAGTTGTCCTGAAGCCAGTTTTTTCCCCTTCCTCCATAAACTTAAAATAAACTCAGGCCTATTCCTGTCCCCATCTTAGAGTATTCTTTTCCCTTCCCCTTTTTTCATCATGGTCTCTCTAAAATAAGAAGGTTGGAGGCACCAGGGATAATGAAGATATTTTTGGAGCCTTCCAAGAGTCCTCCAGGGGACATAATCATTATGTGTTGTCTATCAGAACAAAGTCAAGAATGATCCTCACCTCATTGTCTCAATTACTATATGCCCCTGTTGAGAGAAGCAGGAAAAAGTAGGAAGTGACTTTCTCCTACCTGAGAAAACATATTTGAAAACTATACAGTTTTCAAAGGCATTCCTGCAGTGGGGAGAAAATGGATTAAACCATTCTCTCAGTGGGAAGGCATAAAGATGCACATCCCAAGCATGTAGGTAGGCTGACCTGGTCAATGCTATATTTCTAGAATTTCAAAGTGTCTTTTGACATTGTACCATATCAAAGAGTTTGCAGCAGTCTTGCTTTTAGTAATTTAGAACCCTACTACTACCCAACAACTCCTTTGTATACTGTATTGGTATTATTCAGTTCTCAGGAGTTTTCTAGTGTGGGAAGAACTTGCAGTGTAGATTTTTTCCATGTTGACTTGCTGCTTTTTTTGTTGCTGTTGAAAAAACACAGTATGATTGAAGGTATCATCTGAAGAGGCTCCTGAGAGTATTTAGCAGTTAAGGGATGGGAGGACATGAACTCTGAAGAACTCATAATTGATAGAAAGATGCTAGGTTAGGAATAAACAAACAGTTTGCACAATGTAGTGTTGTCACCAAGGATCTATTTTGCAGTCAATACTTCTAATAAATGAAATGGATCCTGGTTAAAAAAAAAAAGAAGAGCGAGGCAGATGACTGTAGTGGTGCTATAAAGTACCAGGTATATCTAGAAAAGCGTTGAAAGAACATACCCCAAAATGAGTGACAATGTGGTAGATTGGGTTCAACTTAAGTGCAAAGCGACATTTGAGGAAAATAAGCCTAACATTATATATACATACCAATGGGATCTAAATTAGCTCTTAGGGGAGAAATCTTTCAGCACAGCAGAAAACCTTGTGGAAAGGTCAAGCCAGCATGCTGTATCGGGAAAAGCAGAAAGTGCAAAGTTAAGAATTAAGAAAGAGATGGAAAAGAACATGACATATTTCCCAAAAGAAATTTGTATGTATTTCTTTAATACATGAAATGATTTTAATGTAAGTGCAATTAGTTTGATATTGAATATATGTGTCTTACAAGAGTTTATAGGATATATTTAATGGATATCATCCAAAAGCACAAACACTAGAACTGATCAACTATAGTATACTGTTAAAACAGCTTTAATTTTTAAAAAACATCTTGCTTATTTAGGCAATCCCTCATTGTCTGAGTATGATGGCCTTCCAACTGTAGTGTCTTGGTGGTAGATATGTAGGTGACCTATTCTTGATCCTCATGTTCTTCCACAGTGAGAAAATTAGTTTCCAAGTGGAAGGTGGTCCCTCTTGGCACATTTCTCCCTTTCACCCTCCATTCATGCCTCTTCAAATTTCACAGCACTGCTGATCACAGCTGTCATCCAACTAGAATGCTCAAGGGCCAGGGCTTTACAGTTCTTGGTGTCTATGTCACAGTTTTTAAGATTAGCTTTAAGCCCATCTTTAAATTTATTTTCCTGTTCAACATTTCGTTTTCCATTGTTGAGTTGGGAGTAAAGTAACTGCTTTGGGAATCTATGATCAGGCATTTGGACAACGTGGCCAGTTCAGCGGAGTTGATGGCATAGGATTATCACTTCAATGCTAGTGGTCTTTGCCTCTTCCAGCACCCTGACATTTGTCCACCTGTCTTCCAAAGAGATTTGCAGGATTTTTGGAGGCATAATAATTGCATGGTGACCCCCAGATTCAAAGCTGCTTACAAATTAAAAAACTGATAGTGATTTTAAAAACTATTGCAGATAAAAATATGATTATTTGTCATCATTTTCAAGATTGCCTCCCTCCCTTTCCCTCTCCTTCCCTCCCAGTAAGTCCATTCCTATCATTGTTATGAGAGGGCTGTGGAAGAACATGGAGGTATTTGGGTGTATCATAGCATTTTAGAGGCTTGTTGGAGTGACATGGGAGATTGCTCTGCTATAATCCATTTGGGGCAATTCTGCATGGTTTCAGAGTATTGGCAGGGGGGTGTTTCAGACAGTATTAAAGTGGTATCTAGGGGTCACAGGCAGCCCACAGCAGTAGTACCATCTTTGGAATAGGCTATCTTCCCACTTTTAAAGTTTATTTTTAAGCAATTTGGTTGATTCTGCAGTCAAGTTTCTGCTCTAATCCCTTGCAGCAACATATCTGCCCATTAAAGATGTCATGGTTTGCCAGATCAGCTCCAACCATTAGATTTGTCAAGTCGCAAAGGAAATGATGAAGGCACATGTTATCAATTTGAACTGATGGCATGGAAAATGTTGGCAAGAAGAGAGGCATATGGAAGTATCGGTGTCAGATCTCTGCTGAATATTTAGGAAAGCAAGTCAGCACTGCTGAAAGCTTTGTTAGGGCAGTTTTTTTTCTTCCCTCTTTCAAAATCCCATTTTAAAGGATGTCTATGTAGTCTTTTAGTACATTTTAATGCTTATCTAATAAATTGTTTTGAAAGCTTATGTTTATGCAAAGAAGAAAAAAGGAGTCATTGTCACTATATGCTTTGATATATACAGAAGAAAAAAAACATTTATTTATTAAAAGGAAACAGTAAATCAGGTCCGTAGCCAAGATTTTGATTGGGGGAGTGAGAGAGGATCTACCCTAGCAAACCTTTTATATTGTTATCCCAATACCCCCATGCATATGGGATATATTGAGCATGGTGATCAGATCATGATATGAATAAACATAACAGTTTAAACGGCACCATGCCACGTACCTCTAAGGCTTTCTTGCAGACCACCCTAAGAATGGGGGGCATACACGCCTGTAGTAAACATAATAGATATAGTTGTTTTTAGAGAGGAAGAGTATTACATCCAGATAATGCATCCAGATAAAAACAGGAAGTCAATTTCACTGGTTGCTGGGGACAGGAACAATATGCAATTCATCTTTCGTCTTGTATGTTTCATCTATTGTTTCTTATAATTAAAATCTTAAGTGTGATACTAAAACTTATCAATAAGTTTTTAAAAGCAAGTCTTATATTTATACTTGCATCTTGGTTATTACCTTGTTTTTAATTTGCATTGCTTTAAATATGTTTGGGGGGGGGGGGGTTCACCTTGTCATGTGTAATTTATTTTTATTTATTTTTATTTTAAAGATGTTTTACCCTGCTCCCACTCTCTACCCCTCCCCCTGGACATACAATTTACATACAATAAACAACAGAAATCACATTTGAAATATCAGTGTTCATCTCAATTTTTCCACTCCACATCTTAATACATTAACTGAATGATTCCTAACTAGATCCTACATACTCTTAATTATTATAACATTTTCAATTTTGTCTATATTTCTCAATTTATAATTAGTTATTTCCACATTTAACATATTTACTATATAATTATACCGATTTGTCAGAGTCTATTTTGTTTTATCTTTCCAACCCCTCACTAAAAGCATTTGCGCACATGCTATTAATTTGTCAACCACTTTTTCCTTTTGCATATCATACACTCCTGGTAATCCTTGCATGTAGTACATTTCTATTGAATATTATTATTTGAAGATTTAGCTTTCTATTAATTTCTCCTTCAATCATTCTCCGGTATGCCTGTACTCTATTACATTCCCATATCATGTTATTAAACACACCTCTTAGTTTACAACCATGCTAACACCTTCCCTTTATTCCTGATTTAAAAAAACATGAAAGTTGTGCAGGGGTTCTATATCATTTTTGTAACATTTGTCTCTTTCCTTCCCTTAGTACATTATATTTTTCCTTTACTATATTACTTATTTCCCTT